>CM031239.1:539103772-539703772 GCA_018340775.1 Taxus wallichiana var. yunnanensis
GAGACCTATGTCTATGATCACAACTAGAAAAAGAAATGAACATGCATGTGTGGATAGTATAGATAAATGACATACAAGTAAGCTAACTAACATGTGTAATAAAACAACCATGAATAAGTAAAAGTAAGCAAAAGTAAGAGCAACCATGATATGTAGTATGTTGGGGAAGGATGGAATGGAATGCAAATGGAATGATAACAACCACATGCCCCCAAGTGGATGGAAGTGTATGCGCAGTAAGGTTCATTTAGTTTTCCCTCAATAGTCAAGAATGAACCGTAAACAAGAGTACGTTATCGGTAAATGGTCAAATAGTGGGTATTGTGTCTAGCGACCGTGATGAATTTGTATATGTGTAGTGGTGAGGATATGTGCCATATAGAAGAGATGTGTGTGAACCTTATAACCTAAGCGTATATCAAGACAAAATAAATGGAGTGATGATTTATCCTAAAGCGTATATCACTATAAGATGAATATTATGGAGTGGTGATGTATCCTAAAACATATACCACTATAAGATGAATAGGAGGGAGTGGTGACGTAGCCTAAAGTGTATACCATTACAAGATTATATAGTAGGTGACCATTTAGACTAAAGTGTATATCACTATCCTAGAAATGTCATGTGATAAAAGGTTGAATGGTAAACACGTGATGAATGTAAGGTCCATTTGATTTGTAAACCCTCGGCAATGATCAGTATGGACAAAGGAACTAAAGTGCGTCATCGTGTAATGAGTGCAATGCGTAGAGGAGTATGTAATATGTGTGATGATAGACTACCATATGATGAGTAAAGTGTGTAAAAACGCTATGTGTAAAATGAATATGTGTAAAGTGTAATGTATAGAATGACATGTAATGTATGTAGATGGACGAGTAATGGAATATGTATGATGCTAGATGCATAAACAATGTATGCAAAAATGATGACTATGATGCTGTAATTTTAGGCTCATATGTGATGTAGAATGTGTGTGATATGTAGAATGAGAGTGTGTGATGTAAGGTATATGCCGTAAGATAAAGTGTGGTGACACTATGTATGGAATATGATGTAATATGCGTAGATGTCCCGATAGTGTAGGTAAAGTGTAGGATGAATGTAACTCCAAAGTGGTGAAGAATAGAAGGATGAGATACATATAATGACGAATAGTATGATGTATGACGCGCGATATGTAAATAGATGCGGTGTGTAAAACCTAGTATGCAATGTGTGGGGTTCATGTGTAGTAATCCCTCAACAGTCAAGTGTGAACCGAAGCACAAGAGTGTGTCATCGAGTAATGACGATGCTAAAATGTGTGATGAATATGCCTATGCGAGGATATGAATGTATGATAATGCAAAGATGAGAGATAATCCTATGTGAATATGAGGAGGGGGAAATAAGTGTGATGCCCCCAAGTGTATTATGATGATGGAGATATATGCAGTGACGTGAGAGGTGTCATGCCATTGTGGGAGAGTGTTGTCTATGTCATGATAAGAGAAAGGGCCAACACAATGGTAGGCCGAAGCAATAATAAGACCATGTGATGGTGGCGGAATTTGAGATGTGTCTTGTTCATCAGTAGGAGTAGTAGCTTTGACAAAAGTGATTGGTTTTAGCTTATGTGGGGTTGATGACACTATAAAAGACTTGATAGGAGAAGAAGGTGGACTGATTTTGAGAGGTGGTTACGTAATTTCACTTGGTAATGTTGTGGATGACTTGAGAGGAGGCCAAGTTGCATTGAGTTTTAAAGGATGTTATTTAGGTTGACTTGTAATACCGTAAATGACCCGATATGAGGTGTTGTGTTGATTTTGAGGGGTGGTTGCTTAGGCGGTTCTTGAATTTCCTTAGAAATTATGGCATGATGCTCATTAGACATAGATGAATCAGATTTAGGAACCCATTGAGATGTAACATTTGTAGATGGGAATGCAAGAAATGACTGTTGTGCAATGAATGAGATAAAGCCTTGACACTCAAGATGTTTAATTCTTCATTGTAAAGCATAACAATCACTTGTCATTATGCCCATTGAGTCGATGATAATGACAATATGGATGACCTTGATATTTTGCTAGCTAATAAGGAGGATAGTAATGAGTACGTGGTAAAGCGATCAATTGATGACTAAGGAGCTCAATAAGAATTTCATGTTGTTTAGTAGTATGGTCAAAAATGAGAGGCTCTAGTAATGGTATGACTTGAGGTTCACTGATGTGAGCACATGTAGTAGACATAGACTCAAGATGTGATGTAGAAGGAGAAAAATGTGAGCCTAAGAAACATCCTTAAGATGTTGGATTTCAGATTTGAGAGATGTAATTATGGATTCCATAGACTAAAATTTATCTTGAAATAAAGAATGAAGAGCTTGAATGGATTTGTAAATAGATTGATTGGATTTGGAATCAAGGGAGTCCTTAGAAAGATGACCAAAAAGAGCATTGACTTGGGTAGGCAATATGTTGATAGGCAGACACATAGTCTCTAGGGTTTTTTGAAGAGTGTCTTTACAAGATGGGTGCATTTGAATCAATTGAAGTAAGGAGACTTGACAAACATTAGAAGCCATGATAGAAAATATGAGAAAATCCCTAGACCGAAGGTGGATTTGAAGATTGGGTTCACTAAAATGTGATTTAGATCCTATAGTTAATCTTATTTATGAATAACTATAAATAAAGTAAATAAATGCAGTAAAGAAGTATATAGATGATCCAAGAAACTACGCAAAAGGAAATGCTAACCCTAATATGCAAGAGGGAAGATGAAAGAACTCAACTGAATAGAAGATGCTCATGGGATTGTGTTGTAGAGGTGACTGGAAAATATGGAAGCATGAACGACTATGCAGGAGCTCAAAAGGATGGATCTAGAGTATTTGGTTGGACTTGAGTGCTTAGAGAGAGATTGGGTTGCCTACGACACGTTGGTCTGCAAAATGGGTGCCCTGGTCTGTGTAAAATCTCGAAGGCCGATCTTCACAGTTTGGGCAAATTGGTTTGAAACCCTCAATGTCTGTTGTACTATATTTTAGACCCAAATGTAGTTCTAGTGAGTGTGTGCATAATGTTCCCTAGGTTCTCTTGTGCCAATCACACTTTGTGAAGTAGTGAGAAATAACTAGATGTAGAAAATGTAATAGAATGTGTGTATGGAATATAATAAAATCCCTCCCCTATGAAGTGTGATGCAAATGTCCTAGCCTTGTGCCTTTATGATGGATCTATGTGGATGCAAGTGATCTCCAATGCAATAGATGGATGCAACTCTAGATGGATGATAGTAGTGACTAGTGCTTGGTCCCTCATTATGGTCTCATAACTTTATATTTATAGGGTTATCTTGATCTAATTTCATAATTAACCCCGAAATGAATAACCACTAAAAATATAAAGACCTAAAACATGGCTAGAAAGAGCCCAAAAAGTGGCGGGAAAGTGCAAAAGGGATTAGGGCACCCATGGTGGAACCAGGGTGCCCCAATACTGGCCTGGGTGCCCCATTCGAGGCTAAAATAATGACAAATAACCAAAACAGACTGGGCATATGGATGAAAAAAGTCAAAAATGACAAAATAAATTAAAATAAGGTGGCAAAAAGACAGGGGTTAATTAGTACTTTCTTCACTCAAGAACCTTCTAAATAGTAGTATGAAACCGAGATAAATAATATCTAAAGTGTATGATTTAGTGACTACAAAGAGCTTGGATGTTGAATGGTAGGAGTTAAACAGAGTCTCCTCCTCCCTATTCACCATTGACCCCATCCACTATCTCCTCTTCTATCTTGTCCCCGAATCAAGAAACTCGACTTGATGAGCCCAAGCTCGTGTCATTCCCCTCTCCCATTCATTAACAAAATCAAGATTTTAGGGTTTTGCATCTTTTTAAAGGCTTTTCATTAGGTTAACTTAAACTTAGGTTTAACTTTAGTCCTTTTAATTTTATTATAACATTTTTCTTTTTCTTTATTTATTAAATTAAGTTAATTAGATTATTTTAAGATCTAGTTAGTCTCTTTTTAAATTTAATTATTTTACTTTAATTAGTTAGGTCTTTTTAACACATTAGTCCCTTATTGTTATTTTTTTTGTCAATTTGCTTAAATCGACTAACCGTGAAATCTTCAATGCGGGGTTATTAGATGTTTTCGTTCAATTCATTTGTTTTTTAGCTAATTTCACAACATAATTAACACTTTTTGGAGGGTTTTTATTATGTTTTGTAAATCATTTTTGTAAATTTAATCACAATAAACTCCGCGTGTATGCTCTTTTCTCGCGCTTGTATAAGCAATCTTGAAAATTAGAAACATGAGTTTATTTGTTTGTTTTTCATGTTTTTCTCATGTGTATTCACCGAAGGAACACTTTCTAACCATTTTTTTGCAGGACCATCTCTAAATAAGGTTGTTAAAACTTTGAAACTACTAACTACAGGTTGCCTTGTTCTAAGATCAAACAAACCCCTTATCACCTTTTTATTAAACATTATAACATTAACCTTAATTAAAAAAAATGGAGCTGCGATTATTCCCTTTTTTCAACTGTAACTATGGGAAATTCATGGCTAGGGGCCAAAAACTCACCATGAGGAGTACCACAAGAACCCCAAATTATTCGGCGCCTTAAGTCAACCGGCCGACAAAAGTGGGTTACCCCCACCCAATTGACTAGTATGCATTTATGAGAGATTACAGTCACATATATGCATAGTGGCGATCCCAACTTGATCCCTTGAGTAGAGTAAAATCTATATTATTGTATCAATTAGGTAAAGTAAAGCCGACAACTAGAAATAGTACCGTGCTCATTTGGATAGACTATTGACCTATAAGGAGAGAACTTTATTCTAGGAAGCCATAACTTGGCTAAGATAATTTAAGTTAGAGGCCCTCCTTCCATAAATGTCATTCTCATATTTTTTTCATGTGTTCTAAAGTTTGTGTTCTACTCTTCTCGTACACATTTTGTCTCTCATCCACCTTGTCACTTTGCAAACAAGTCTAATTCTTGAGTTGTGGACATTTGTATCCGAACTTAAGCACAATCATCCCTCTATCTAAGTCTTGACATCGTGATACTCACTTTATCACGGTCAAACACCATCATGATCACCTTGATCTATCATTTTCCTAAGTCTTAAGTTTAACATTTACATTGTTGAAATTTAAGTATTCCACCATCTTACGTCGTCAAATTTAACATTCACTTTGTTGAATTTTCAATATCTTCACACTTCTTCACTCCTCTCTTTTATAAGCATTCACTCACTTTCCCTATAGTCTCTTATCTTCACTTTCATGAGATTCATACTTTCCATCATCATATTTTCACATATTTTGACATTCACATTGTCGTTATTTGAGTACTACCCTTCCTTTGTTTAGTTTCTCTTTTAACACTCATCTTGTTAATAGTGAGCACCTTCATCGTCTTTTAAGTGTCTTCCTCTTAACACTTATTTTGTTAAGAGTTGAGCATTTTCATCATGTTTTTAAGTCTCCTCTTTTAAAACCCATTTTGTTAAGTTGATAAAAAACGTGTTTCAGCCTCTTCCATCTTTACATTCATTTTGTAAAGGTCGAGTAATATTTCAAACCTTTTCATCTCTCTTAACACTCATTTTGTTAAGAGTTATGAAGTCACATTAATTTTTTTAACTCTCTTTATTATTAAGATTTGACCTTTCAAACCTTTTAGTCTCTTTTAACACTCATTTTGTTAAGAGTTGATCAACCCACCCTTTAAGTCTTTCTATTTTAAACATCCATATTTGTTCAAAAAAGTCAGAGCACATATAACCTCTTTAGTCCCTTTTATCATAAAACTCATTTTGTTAAGAGTCGTGAAATCAACTAATCATTTTCCACCTCCTCCCTCTTAACACTCATTTTTCTAGGGTCGAGATTTCTAACATTTTCCCCTCTTCCATCTTAGCATTCACTTTGTTAAGGGTTGAGTTTTCTATCACCTCTTTTCTTCGTTCCTCCCTCTTTCAAAAAATGGTGGGAACAAGACACCACGATTATAGTCCCTTTGGAAGGCAAGATAGAAATCCTTTTCATATTAGCTCCGATAAAGAGGATGAAAACCAACTAGAAAATATTTCCATAAAGACACCACTTTACAAAAAAATAAGGACCATTCCCTTCTTCTTCAGATGGGAGCCAAATTTCCTCTGGACTTTGATGAGGACATTTTGAAAACCTTACAAGGTCAACCCAAATCACCTAAGGGTCCACCACCGAATCAAATAACCATGATGATGTGGGACCAAGTACAACCAACACTAATAATAAAGGAAAATCTAGTGCTTCAACCCCGATCACCAAGCCTTGATTTGATCAAGTTAATGCATTGGCAAAACAATTGGCTCTCATATCTCTAAAGTCACTAACAACGACACCAAAGGTACCAAACCACAAAGAAAAGTGATGACACCTTCAAAACTCATTATGCATGACAAATAAAGAGAACAAAAATCTTAAGAATGATAATTCATCATTTATCCCAAACCTAATTCACCATTTTCTCAAGAATGGAAAATGATGAAAGACACACTATTTTGGGCATGTAAAAACAATGCAAACAATTCAATTTTGATGAATTATGTCCTTACCCTTTCGATATGGACATCTTACACATACCCTTCCCACACTCTTTTGAGACACCCAAATTTGATAAATATAAGGGAAAAACTGATCCAAGAGAGCATATCAAAATTTTTTCATGGCATGCCAAGAAGTGGCATATATAATATATCTTTCTCTTGCATCTCTTTCCTAGAAGTTTAGGAGGACAAGATTTGGACTAGTTCTTACACCTTCCAAAGGGATCTATCACTACCTTTGTGGACCTCTCGGAGAAGTTCATTAAACATTTTTCTTTCAACCTTGACTCTGAAATCACAATGATGGATTTGTGCAATGCAAAACAATGACCAAATGAAATCTTTGCACAATTTTTACAACGATGGAGAGGAATCACAAGTCGGTTCCCATGTTCAATCCCGAAAAATAAATGGTTAACATCTTCATACCAAACCTTAACAATGAGTTTTCCTTTCACATGCAGATGCCTTTGCCTCAATAATTTTGAGGAAGTTATCAAAAAGGGAACTCAAATTGAAAAGGCCCTCATTGTTAAAGGCTTGATCAAGCCTCATTAAAGACAATGGGCACAATCACAACAACAATAATAATAAAAACTAACATTTCTCATGATAAATATAGGTACATTAATCACAACCGTAATGTTGTCAATGATGGTGTCATGGATAATAAAAATGTGCACAACATACAAAATAAAAATCAAAAAAACTAAGTCTAAACCAACCATCACCATTCCAAGAAGAGAAACTCCTCCTCCTCGTGATTACAAATGATGACAATATACAACATTGGGAGAATCTCTTTCAAGTGTCTTTACAACAACTGAAAGTGCCAATATGGTCACTTACCCTATCATGCAACCCTTCCTGAAGGGGAACCTAAGCCATCTTGGTATCAACCTAACACATATTGTGATTTTCATCACATTGATGGTCATCAAACAGAAAATGGAAAACTTCACAATTACATCCAAGACCTCATTGACAATGGAAACATAGTAGGTCGAAGACCTAACACCAAACAAAACACCAAATGATAATCTAAAGGTGTTTTCCAATCCATTTCCTAACCATGGTACAAAGGGAAAAGCTCCCAAATAGGGTGAATCCTCAAACAACGTCAATTTTAACTCCATCATATCATTTATCATAGACACTACTCCACAAAGTTGAACGTTAGTTTACACCCTGGAGAAAGTCTCTCTAGTGCCTTTCATCAATTAGAAAAGGCTAACATGATCAAATATCCAATTACAAGACCCTTTTATAATGGGGAACCCAAGCCTAAGTGGTATAATGAATCAAAATATTGTGAATACCACCACATGAAGGCCATTCTACTGATCATTGTACAACTCTCCATCATTATGTTCAAGACTTAATTGACAATGATAGAGTCATTTTATAGAGATTGATGACGAAGCTATCAAAATGAAGACACGTCAACTACCACAACTTCTAATGAAGAGTTGAATGTTGTCCAAATCCTATACATAATAAAACTCAATGAGATCATGATGACAAAGGTCAAGTATCTCTAACTCAAAACCAATCAATCTCTTCTCCAGATTTTCTTCCGTTAGTTCAAACAAACATTGAACCTATTTTGGACAATAACCTTCAAACATCAAATGAGAAACTTGAACTTATTTCAAGACTCCTTTCAACCCTTGAATTATACAAATGAAGACTCTAAAGAAAGAGGTCCATCATCAAGCACCATTGATCTTGATTTTATTCTTTCAATGTTAGCTCATATGCCTAACATCTCTAGTCTTGTTGTAGAGAAAACAACCACAAAAAAAGTTTGGACACTTGCAACAAACAACCTTTTCCCATGTCCATAATACCTCAAATGATCAATCTTGCAGGCATCTCATCAACGTGATGATTCCTACGTATCAAGATATCTACATGTGTGAACTCTACGAGGTGTGTATCCCAAAGAATATCTTCATACAACCTTTTCAAGCTTTAATTACAAATCTATCATCAAAAAAATTAATCCAATGCCTCAAAGGATAAACATTGAATATTTTTCTCTACGCCTATAAGGAGCCTCAGATATACATCTAGGGATCAATCCTTCTTTCCTCACATTCTTCCACTCACGGGTGAATATGAATTTCAACATATTCTCCACCTCGACAATCCTCCTCTAACATCACATAGGTATTTTGATCTCATCAAAATTTATCCAATCATACATCCATTGACTTGGACCTTGTCCCCAAGTCTCGTACCCAAGTCTCATATTTTTAGATCTATCGAATTTTTTGATTCTCTCCTTTGACTTGGACCTGAATATTTTGATTCTCTCTTTGACTTGGATCTCCTTCCGCCCAAGTCACCCAAGTCTCAAATAGACTTTAGGACTTCCTTATCAAATATTTAAATTCTCTCCTTTGACTTGGACCTGTCCACCCAAGTCTCGTAATTCAAGACCTATGAATCTTTTGATTCCCTCCTTTGACTTGGATCTCGTCCACCCAAGTCTCATAAATTAGGACCATTAGGAATCATTTCATAAACTTTGACATGGATCTCTCCCAAGTCTCGATGACCATTCAAATTTTTCATCAAACCTCTCATCCACCAAGTCCATTTCAAACCTCAGAAAATTAAAAAATTAAAAAAAGTAAAAAGAGAATAAAATTCATATCAACCCATCATTAAAGCACTATTTTAAACATTAAAAATGTAGAAAATTAAAAATCTTCTTCTTCCATGGGTACTCTCCACACTAGGGGAGGTTGTTTGCATGGTTAACTCATTTAACAAACAATTTTAATTGTTTCATTCATTGAAGACAAATATCTTAATCATAACATTATCATATCTTCACATTCTTCACCTCTATGACACATAGGTTAACCTTGTTCCTATTGGGCATTGTGTGTCTCATCCTTGTTATGGTTTCTACCATTTCATATCTTTTTACCTACGGTTTTGTCTCGAAGCTTATTGATGGAAAATCCTCCTTTCAAAATAAGCTCTCTCTTTAACAAAAAGCTCAAACTTCTTTACCTAGACCTTTTTGACCATCCATCTCATCTACGGTGTTGAACCCTTGCGTCCTACTAGTCGCATGAGGTTGAGACTTGGGGAAAAATGTTCCTTCCCAACAAGCACAATATCAACATACAAGGAAAAATCAATATAAAAATAAAAAAAATATAAATCAATCATTACACCTTTCATCCTTCATAGTCTTTGGTGATGAGCCCATACTTCTTACTAGTAGTATGAGACTGGGAATGGAGGAATGTATCCTTACTCACCTACATTTTGTCTTTGGTGTTGAGCCCTTTCCTCTTATTGGTGGCATGGGGCAAGATGTAGGGGGTCCTTTAAAAAAAATCAAACAAAATAAAGCCTTTAGAAAATATGAATCAAAAGTGCTTAATCAAAAACATCCCAAGAAGTTGTTTATGTTAAGAGAGACAACAATTCCTTCAACGGATCTTGTCAATCAAGTAGGCCATCAATGGATCTAAGTCTAGTCAAAACCTATAAAGTGAAATCATCTTGGAATCGGTCAGATAATCTTGACTAGAGATGAGTTACATTTTTCTCACATGGATCATTGTTACACCTTGTGTCTTTAGCATCCATCATCTTCATTTTCATATCACTATTCACCTAGTTCTCATGTCCATCCTTTTTGGCTCTGGTGATGAGCCCTCACATCTTCCTAGTTGTGTGGAGTCACGAATGGAGTGAGACATCCTATCATTACATCATCTACATTTCTACCAATGGAATGAAATGCTTATAATTGTTTGAACATGAGTTCAAGTAGTGCACCCCTTTTACCGAGTTCAAAAAAAAACTTAAAAACATTCAAATATGTTTCAAAACTACAAAAACACAAAAACATTCAAAATGTTTTCAAAAACAAAAACATTCAAATATGTTTCAAAATCAAAAACATTCAAATATGTTTTAAAAATAAAAAAAATATAAAAATTCAAAAAAAAAACAATATAAAATTGGCAAAAAAAAAACATTTGAAAATGTTTGACCAAATTTCAACAATCTGAATAAACATAGTTCAACAATTTTCCATTTGATGATGCTCCTCATGATCATTCCAGATCATCTTTTGATAATCATTTTTCTTTCCCATGTGGTGTATATCTATGCTCGAGGAAATCAATCAATTTACCCTTTCACAATATAACTTTTCTTGGGGCACACTTGGATTTCAAATTTTAATCCAATACAGATCAAACTTCAATGGGATCGACAAGAGTATTTTTGGAGTATCTAAGCATCACTCCACTCTTTGTCCCGATCCAATCCTCTCATTTCTAAGCTATCACTTGGGGCATTCATATATGTCTAATTCTTCAATGTGGAACACATTAGAGTGTCATTAGACGTGTTATTGCAAATTGTGTTGTATTGTTGTGGTTTTTCAACATTGTGATGATGTTTTTTTTTCTTTAGTTTTTTAGTTTTTTTATTTTGTTGTACTTTTGTTATTGTAGACCAATTGCAGGAAAATTATTTGCATCTTAGTTCACATATAACTTTGGTGTAGTTCTTCTTGTTCATATTGGGTTTGTTTGACATGTTTTTTTATGTCTTTTTTCACTTGCACGTGTTGTGTTTTCATCTGGTTTATTAAATAAGCCATGGTGTGTTTTCCTTTTTTTTGTGTATTCATGTTTGTTTACATTTCTTTTTATTTTTTTTAAAATATCAACTCCTTTTTTTTATAAAAATTCAAAAAAAAATATCAAAAAAAAAAATCATATATTCAAAAAAAAAAAAATCACAAAAATTATAAAAATTTCAAACAAACATTCACTTATCATAAAAAATCCTACAATTGGAAAACCCATGAAATTAATATTTCAACATTTCAACACAATCTTGATAAAGTCATACTTTTATCTACCCTAGTGATCATTCCAATCTTTACTATCACTTTTCTTCCCCATGTTATGTATATCTATGAGTGAAAGTCAAATCAATTGTTTTTCCTTCATGATATAACTTCACCTGGGGAAATTTAGGCTCTCATTCTACCTCTCCTGCAATCCATAAGTTTATTGCATGGAGGAAATGATCCTTTTTCAACTTTCAGATCACTCTTCAATGTGGATCAACAAGAGTTTCATTAGGAGTATCTAAGCATCACTCTCTGCTCTTCAGTTTGATCTTTCCCAATGCATTTCATAAGTTTAGTGCTTGGGGGCATTTACATATGCTTAATCATCATTGTGGCACATGCATTAGGGGCATAGTTAATTGTCTTCTTTTTTGAAGTTGTGTTGCATTGTTGATGTTTACTTTTTGGACCAATTACATGTATTATGTTATCATCTTGGCTTCTTCATAGCCATGGTGCATACTTTTTGTGGCGTATATTGGGTTTTTTTTTTTTTATTTTTTTTATGTGTGTGTTTGTTTATGCGCATTTGGGTTACCCATCATGATTCTTTCATAATCATGGTGACAACTCTATTGTGTAACAACAAAAATAAGGTTGCTCTAAATTTCACTCTCTAAATGATCATGCTCATGCTACTAAGCACATTCCTTCCATCCTTGTTCAAATTCCTTTGTCTTCTTCCTATCAAGTGGTTGTCCACCACTTTTTTGCATCACCCACCCACTTGAGGGGCATTCCCTTACCATCCTACTCGTTGGGGCATCTAAATGCTTCACCGGGGAAAATCTAAACATCTACCTTTTTTCTATCTTTCATTCACTGATTTGCATACATCTACTATCTTTAAAATGTTATTACTTCATAATAACACTTTAAAGAGGGAAAATGTAGACACCCCAAAATCACATACATACTTGTTTCCTAGTTCACATCTATTATTCATCCCCTTATGATTGATTAATCAAATTAATTAATTCATACATTACACCTTTTGGGATTAATTAAATTAGTTCCTAACACCACCTTAGCTAAGTTAATTATCATTTATTAAATAAATGGTTAATTAATTGTCTTGCACTTTGTAGCTAATTAAATTAGTTACTTAATTTGGAAAATACACCTATTTTTAAAGTAAATAGATGTTGTAAATAAATGTAAATATGACCTAAGAAACTATGAAAAAGGAAATGCTAACCCTAATGTGCAAGAGAGAAGAGGAAAAACTCAGATTAAATAGAAGATCTTATGGGATTGTGTCACATAAGGTACTGAAGAACAAGAAAGTAGGAGGTATAGCTATAAAGAGCCCCAAAAAGGATGGATCTGGGTTGATTCTCTGGAAGTGGGCACCTAGAGAAGGACTGGGACACCTACGGCACTTTAGTATAGAATGGGTGCCCTAGTCTATGAAAAATATCTGGAACTGATCTTCATAGGTTCGGTAGGTGGTTCAAAACACTCGTTGTGTGTTGCATAATATTCTTTACATTGCGCTAGGTGTTACTCATAATCCAAGATGAAATGGAAGACCTGTAAAACCCTAAACAAACATCAAATCCCTAAAAAAGAAAATGTAAATGAATGGATTAGATTGACCTCAACTGCCACAATGGTGGTCTTACTAATTGAGTGTTGTACTACATTCCAAACCCAAATGTAGTTCTTGTGTGTGTGTGTGTGTGTGTGAAACATGCCCTAGGTTTCTCTTGTGTAGTCACACTTTGTGATGTAGCAAGCTAACTATGTGTAGAAAATGTAATATATGGTGCATGGAATAAAATAGAATCCTCCCCTATGTTGTGTGTGATGTAGATTTCCTAGCCTTTTGCCTTATGATGGAGCTATGTGGATGCAAATGATCTCTAATGCAATAGATGGATGCAACTCTAGGTGGATGATAGTAGTGACTAGTGCTTGGTCCCTCATTATGGTCTCATAACTTTATATTTATAGGGTTCTCTTGATCTAATTTGTAATTAACCCCAAAATGGCGACCACCAAAAAGATAAAGACCTCAAAATGGCTAGAAAGAGCCCAAAAAGTGGTGGGAAAGTTAAAAAGGATCGGGTGGCACCCATGGTGGGACCAAGGCGCCCATGGGCACCCCAATACTAGCTTGGGTGCCCTAGTTAAAGCTAAAATGATAGAAATGATGAAATTTGATTGGCATGTGTGTGGTGGAGGTTGGGAATGATGATAGAAATAAAATAAAAATGGCCAAGAGATGGGGTTAATTAGTACTTTCTTCACTCAAAAACCCTCTAAATAGTAGTATGAGTCAGGACTAAATAATGTCTAAAGTGCATGATTTTGTGTCTACATTTTCCCCCACTTTATGTTGGTGAGCAGAAAGCTTGATAACATAAAGTAGATAGAGATGCATACCTGATGCCAATGTAGAGTGATGAAGAAGGCGTGCCAAAGGACTAGACAAAGTGTGGAATAATAAAAAGATGATGGAGTGTAGAAACTAAAGATGAAAATTCAAAAAGTGATGAGAGTGAACCTAGGCGGAAACACATGTGTTGTTGTTGATGTGATGTACCTGTGTGGTTAGTATGTGAGGTGTGGTACCATGAAGTGTTGTTGTTGATGTCATTATTATTGTTGTTTTTGTTGTTGTTGCCCCCATTTGATTGCTTGTTTCTCATATGATCGGACCTACAAGGAGAAAATGATCAAGTAGTCAAATATATATGTATATGTGTGTAAAAACGTAATGTAAAAGATCATGTAAAAGTAAAGTATGCAAAATGAAAAGTGTAAATGGAACATGTGCACCTAATCCATGTCGAGAAAAGAGAGTGTAGAAGGATATCCTATATTTCCGGGTTTTTGGGTGATCTCACGACGCTTAGGTGAAGAAGTATAGGGAGGAATTTCTCTATGTCCTCCAACCTTTAACTCTTCCCTGAATGTGTGTGAAGAGATCTCGATGTATGTCCTTGGTTTTTGTGATCCGATGCCAATGATAGAAGAAGTATTGGGAGGAACACCCATTGTATCCTCCAAGCCAGTAACTTACTTCCCGAGAATGCTAAGGACAACCATGTCTTGTAAAATCCACTTGTGTATGGGGTTCATAGACTGGTCTGAACTCACTCGTTGTATGTAAACCCATAATGGCAAGGGTGGGTGTAGAATCTTGTGTAAACATGTGTAGAAAAACCCCAAATGATGTCCCCCCTCTTGGGGGTGCATGTGACATTGCTGATAGGAGAAATGCATCCCCAAAAGAGGACCAACCACATGAACTTTTGAAACTTTCCCTGTAGAGGGAAGTGAATGCACTTGGTAGAAACCAAGGCGCACACAAACAAGATGGCTAGCCAAAGACAAGTGTTAGTACAAAAAACATGCATGTAGAAGACAATATGTAAGCTACACAAACAATGTAAAAGCTAGAATGCAACATAGTAATGAAAACATGCAAGAAGACAAAGTAATACCACCAAAGTGGGTTACAAACATGGGACATCACTCACGATGTCGTAAGACACACAAAGGCCATCATGGCCACATAAAAACAAACAAGTGTGCACACCAAACATAGGGCAAGGACCCTGCATACAAGAAAAACAATAACAGATAATGTAACAAACAAGTATGGAAGAAAATATCCCGCATAACAAATGTTGCACATGAAGCACCCATTAGCATGTTAGAAAGATAACTAGTATGTCAAAAACATGTATAAGCAAGTAATGTAAAGTGCTAAGTACAAAATGAAACAATAGCACCTATGAGAGAGACGAATGTGGATGCCCCCAACGACCAATGTAGGAAGGGTAGAAGGTGAGCATCCATGTTACGTGTAAGAGACTTATATATCTATGATCACAACTAGAAAAATATGTGAACACACATGTGTGGATGATATAGATAAATGACATACAAGTAATCTAACTAGCATGTGTAATAAAGTGACCATGAACAAAAAAAAGTAAGCAAGAGTAAAAGAAACCATAATATGTAGTATGTTGTGGATGGATGGAATGGAATGCAAAATGGAGTGATAGGAGCCATGTGCCCCTTGAGTGAATGGAAGTGTATGTAGTGAGGTTCATTTTTTTCCCCCTCAATAGTCAAGAATGAACCATAAATGAGAGTGCATCATGGGAAATGGTCGAAGTGTGTGTTGTGTCTAACGTGTTGTGATGAATGTGTAGGTGTAGTGATGATATGTGACCTAGTGACGATGATGTGTGTGAACCCTATAGCTGAAGCGTATATCTTGACAAATGAATATATAAGTGATGATTTATCCTAGTGTATATCACTATAAGATGAATGGAGGGAGTGATGATTAACCTTAAGCGTATATCACTACAAGATGAAGAGTGTGAGTGGTGATTTAGCCTAAGTGTATATCACTACACAATGATAGAATGGGTGACACATAAAGCATATGAAAGGTGACATAAATAATAAATGTGTGATGAGTGAGAAGGTCCATTTGATTTGTAAACCCTCGGTCCGGCAGTTCAAGTATGGACCGAGGAACTAAAAGTACGTCATAGGGTAGTGAGTACAACATGTAGAAGAAATGTAGTATATGTAATGATGAATAGATGACCATGTGATGAGTGGAAATTAATGTGCATAGTGTGGTATGTAATAGATGTAATGTAATGTGTAAAGTAAAATTAGTGTGTATGATGATGTAAAGTATGGAAATAGGAGATGCATGTATATATGAAATGAATATATGTGTATGATGTATGATATGTAAATGCACAAATGTCAAAATGATGTAGATAAATATAGAATGTATGATGATGTATGTATAATGTACATATGCATGATGTAGATGTGGAGAAACACAATGTGTAATGCCTATAGTGCAATGTGTGGGGTTCATGTGTAGTAATCCCTCAATAGTCAAGTGTGAACCAAAGCACAAGAGTGTGTCATTGGAGTAATGAGGATGCTATAACGTAACATGATTATTCAAGATGAGATATGCTACGATGCTAAGAGATTGATATGTATGTAAAGGTGTGAATGAATGATAATGCAAAGATGAGAGATGTGCCTATGATATGATAATATGATAGGGGTGTGAATAATATGCCCCCAAAGTGTGTGAGCGATGGAAGGCTAGTCAAAAGACACTAAGTGGATTAATGTAAGGAGTAGTTTCCTTAACAAAAGTGATGGGATGAGGTGATATGATAACGGAGAAGTGTGAGGTATTTTCCAAATGTGTTCATCATCATAGAAATGATTCATCATCATAGTAAGTTTGTTCATTATAATGGATGGTCCCAATCATCAACATGGTAGAAACTGGTAATGGATGTGATGATGGATGATACTTTAATGAGAAGCTTGATTGATTTTAGGAGGTGGTTGCTTAGTTTGACTTGGTAATACAATAGACGACTTAGTAAGAGGACGTGATTTAGAGAAAAAATTGGAAGTGATGACTTGTTTTTTGATTTGGTAATGTTGTAGAGGATGGAGTAGGAGGAGGTGGTGAACTAATTTGGAGATATTGTCTTATGTTGACTTGGTGATGTCATAGGAAGAATTCTTGCACATGTGAGTTCTTGAATAACAAGCAAGAATGAAAATCATCTGAGAAGTACTATGGTGATGCTCATTAGATGTAGAAGGAATAGAATTAGGATCCCATTGAGATGTAACATGATGTTGGCAATGAATGAGATAAACCCTTGACACTCAAGATGTTTGACTCTTCATGGAAAACATGACAATGTTGTCATTATGTCCATTGATTCGATGATAATTGCAATATGGATGACCTTGATACTTTATTAGCTGATAAGGAGGATAGTAATGAGTAGGTGGTAAAGTGATCAATTGATGACTAAGGAGCTTAAAGAATGTCATGTTGCTTAGTATTATGCTCAAATATGAGAGGCTTAGTAATGACATGACTTGAGGTTCAACTATATGACATGTAGTGGACATAGATTGAAAATGAGATGTAGAGGGAGAACAAACATGAGCTTGAGAAGCATCCTTAAGTTGTTGAATTTTAGATTTGAGAGATGTGATTGTGGATTCCATGGCTTTAAATTTATCTTGAAATAAAGCATGTAAAGCTTGAATTGAGTCCAATAGGGGTTGATTAGATGGAGGATCACTAGGGTCGATAAAACGATCGAGCATAGGACTTATTTTGTGTGGTGGCGTATTGTCATCAAAATACATTAGTGTCTAAGGATCTTTTTTGCAAAAAAAAAGTGGCAATGGGGATATCTCTTAAGTAAATCAGATAAAGAAACTTGACCAAATTTGGGAGCCATGATAGATGAAAAATGAGGATCCTAAGCATGAAAGATGTTGGGTTCACCAAAATGATTAACTAAAAATGTGGATATATAGTCACTAGTTAATCTAAGATATGAACACTGTAAATAAAGTAAATAGATGTTGTAAATAAATGTAAAGATGACCAAAAACTATGAAAAAGGAAATGCTAACCCTAATGTGTAAGAGAGAAGAGGAAATAACTCGGTCGGTTGAATAGAATATGCTCTCGAGGACTATGTGTCAAAAGTGACTGAGAGAAACATGAAGCAGGAATAACTATGTAGAAGATCCTGAAAAAGGATGGATCTAGGTTGATTCTCTAGATATGGAGTGCCTAGTGAGAAGGACGGGGGGCACCTATGGGTGCTTTGGTATAGAATGGGTGCCTTAGTCTATGTAAAATATCTAGAATTGATCTTCACAGGTTCGACAGGTGGTCCAAAACCCTCGCTATGTGTCGCATCAAATTCTCTATACTACATAAGTGTGTCATTATAATCTAAGATGAAAGGAAAGACCTATAAAACCCTAAACAAACATCAATCCCTAAAAAAAAAAATGCATATGAAAGGGTCAGACTGACCTCAACTACCATAATGGTGGTCTTACTAATTGAGTTTGCACTACATTCCAGACCCAAATGTAGTTTGTGTGTGTGTGTGTGAAACATGCCCTAGGTTTCTCTTGTCTAGTCACACTTTGTGATGTAGCGAGATAACTATGTGTAGAAAAATGTAATAGAATGGTGCATGGAATAGAATAGAATCCTCCCCCTATGTTGTGTGTGATGCAGATGTCCTAGCCTTGTGCCTTGTGATGGAGCTATGTGGATGTAAATGATCTCAATGCAATAGATGGATGCAACTCTAGGTGGATGATAGTAGTGACTAGTTCTTGGTCCCTCATTATGGTCTCATAGCTTTATATTTATAGGGTTCTCTTGATCTAATTTCGTAATTAACCCAAAATGGCCAACCACTAAAAAGATAAAGACCTCAAACGGCTAGAAAGAGCCCAAAAAGTGGGAAAGATAAAAAGGATCGGGGTGCCCATGGTGGGACCAAGGCACCTTTGGTGCCCCAAGACTACTAGCCCTGGTGCCCAATCAAAGCTAAAATGATGAGAAATGATGAAAGTTGAGTAGCATGTGTGCGGTGGAGGTCGGGGGATGACAATAGAAATCAAACAAAAAGGCCAAGAGATAGAGGTTAATTAGTACTTTCTTCACTCAAAAACCCTCTAAATATCTAGTCATGATCTCCTTCACACAGGTGAGCGATGTGAATTATATTTGGATTTGGATGGATAACCCACTAATTTTGGGGTTTAATGTGTTATGGTAATACATTCGTAATGGAATTATATAATTGTATTGCATAAATAAAATTTTCTTATTTTAGGAAGAACTTTGATCATAGAAAGATTAATTTTTTCTTACGATTGGTAATGTATAGAACTTAGAAAAAAATTGTAGGAGAGATTTATGTCATGTAACTTTGCAATTGAGAATGTATGGACAATAGAAAAACGTTTTAGGAGAGATTTATGCAATGGAATTATTTTTAAATGAATATGTATATAACAAACAAGCTCTATAGGAGAGGTTTATGCCTCAAAACTTGTGAACCTATAACTTATGTTTACAAAAATAACTTGCAAAACTTATTTTTCCATTCAAAACCATCTTCTTTATAACAAAATAATGTAAAAGATGGAAGGTTGTTAGAAACATGAAATGAAGGTTCTAAATAGGAACCAAAAGATCATCCTACATAGAGATGACATGTATTCACCCTTGGGGTGACTTCATATGAGTAAAAGTGGATAAAATATGAAATAATAATAGGAAGACACTCAAATTTGTAATTTATCCTTTGATAAGTTTTACTTCGCTCCCATTCTAAGACAAATGCTCACATTATAAGATCAAATGACATATCCTTCTCTCTCCCACATGACCTGTTGATCTCTATACACTACTCTATCATTCATCCATGCAATATTGATTATCCAAAGTAATATTCTATCTCCTAACATCTTTCATGGAATTTGGATATTGCATTGCTAATGCATGTTTAGGACTATACAAAATAGGGCCAAGACATACTATGATATAGTCCAACCTATATGGTCACATACCCTCTCATCTAACAATTCTTTGTCTAAGTTAAAAAACTTATATGCATCATTCATATTTCATAGGCCATCCATAATGTGAATATCTAGCATATGGGATCCTATATAAGAAAGTCAAATGCGTTCATAACTAACTTGGCATTCTTATAAACATACTTTGTAAATATCCTACTAAATCACTAAAATCTCTCCTAAATCTCCCTAAAGTAGATGCTCACCGTTTAGAGTAACCACCACACATTTTTGAAGCATTCAAACTAGATTCAAGAGTCTAGATTCCTTCATTTACAAGCATGCAAAGGTCTTAAAGCCATGTCTTAGAGTAGACACACAAACACACAATTTGGGTAATTATTTAGTCCTAACCATATACTACTATTCAAATGATTCCTAAGTAAGAAAAGTACTAATTAACCCATGTCTTTGGCCACCTTGCTTTGTTTTTCGTTGCTACTTTCAGTTTTGCACCCTTACTTGCTTAGTATGCCCTTTTAATCTTTGGCATTTGTCATCCTAGACACCAAAGTGCCCAGCCAAGGTGCCAACACTAGGCGCCCTCATCCCCTCTAGGTGTCTCTATCCTCTTTTTACTTTACTCAAACATTTTGGGTCCTTTCAGCCGTTTAAGCATCTTATCTTTTGGTAGTCTCCTTTTAGGGTTAGTTACAAAATTCAAGTGAAGGAATCATATAATTATAAAGTTATGTGATCATAATAAGGGACCAATAACTAAGCACTATATATCACCACCTAGGGTTGCATCCATCAAGGCATCTAAGAGCTCCATTTTCATCCATCTAGCTCCATCACAAGGGACATAAGGGCTAGTTTTCTGCATCACACTTCATAGGAGGAAGTTCATTCTATTTAATGCACACATTTACTATATTCTACATCTAGCTACTTTCTCGCCATCCAAGTGTGACACACACAAGAGAAACCTAGGGTATGATTTTGTACACACACACAAAACTACATTGGGTCTAAGATATAGCGTAACACTCAATCGTAAGTTCACCATGTGACAACCGAGGATAGTTTGAGCCCTCATTACGCATCTTTATTTTTGGGATTTGATGTCTATTTGAGTGTTTTGTGATTAACTAAAATGTGGATATTCTAAGTTAATCTAATATTATGCACAATAGTAAATAAAAGATAAGTAAATAAAGAAAGTAACCCAAACCACTAAGAAAATAGAAATGTGAAACCCTAATGAACAAAGAGGGTTAGGAAGAGCTTAGTTGATTCGTAGATATGTTGGGATTGTGTCGTAGATAAGAACAGATAAATAAAATGCATGAATGACCACAAAGAAGCTCAGAAAACATAGATCCGGAACATTAGGTTGGACTAGGGCACCTAGGGCACTTTGGTTTGAGATCTAGGCACCCTGGTATGTGAAAAAACTTTGCAAACCTCCTATGAGGTATAGTTGAATGACCGCCTACCTTCGCTTCATGTCATGTTGTTTTTTCCGAACCGCACTCAATGTCACTAATAATCAATGATGAAGAAAAGACCTGTAAAATCCCAAGACAAGCATTAAACCCCTAAAAAAGAAAGATGCATATGAAGGGGTTGAACTATCCTCAGCGGCCACAATGGTGGACTTACTAACCGAGTCCGCACTACATCTCGGACTGATGTAGTTCTATATGTGTGTGTGTAATTTTTCCCTAGGTGATCTTGTGCAGCTACCACACATTGTGAAGATAAAAAAATAATTAGATGTAGGAATGTAATAAAATGGTGGATGGAATAGAATAAACTTCCCTCCTATGCAGTGTGATGCAAATGAACCAGCCTTGTCCCTTGTGATGGAGCTAGATGTATGTAAATGGAGCCTTTGATGGATGCAACCTTAGGTGATGATAGTAGTGTCTAGTGCTTTCTCCCTCATTATAGTATCATAAATTTATATTTATATGGTTTTCTTGTTCTAATTTTGTAATTAACCCCGAAAATGTTGACCACTAAAAAGATAAAAAGCTCAAACGGTAGAAAGTGCCCAAAAAGTGGTGGGAAAGTGTAGAAATGATTAGGGGGCCCTAAATGGGACCAGGGCACTTGGGTGCCCCAAGATTGGCCGGGCACCCCAATCGAGAGATAAAACAATGCTAGATGGAAAAAATGACTGGGTGAGTGCATGCAGGAGGTCGATAGCGGTAACAAAAAGAAAAGTAAAATTGCCAACATACATGGGTTAATTAACACTCTCTTTAATAAAAAACTAGATGAATAGTAGCATGAGACCAAGACTAAATAATACCTAAAGTGTGTGATTTTGTGTCTAAATTTTCCCCTACTTTATGTTGGTGAGCGGAACGCTTAGTAACATAAAGTAAATAGAGATGCATACCTGATGTCCATGTAGAGTGATGTAGAAAGCGTGTCGATGGACTAGAAAAAGCGTGGAATGAGAAAATAGTGGAGCATGGAGACTAAAGATGTAAAAGTGCAAAAAGTGGTGAGAGTGAACCTAGGGCAGAAACACGTGTGTATATGCCAATGTATGTGAGGTACCTACATGTTAGTATGAGGCCGGGGCGCGAATGATGTTATTATTGTTTGTTGACACCTTTGTTGTAGTTATTTGTTGTTTTGTTTGCTTCTCATACAGATGAACCTACAAAGGAGAAGATGATCAAGTAGTCAAATACGCATGTATATGTAAAAATCACATGTATATAGTAAAAATACTGTAAATGGAAGTATGAAAAAAGTAAAAGGAACATGTGCACTTGATCTATGATGAGAGAAAGGGGTGTAGAGAGGATATCATATACTATGATTTTTTTGGGTGATCTCACACCACCCTGGCTGAAGAAGTGTAGGGAGAAAGTTGCATTATTTTCCAACCTATAACTGCTTCCCTTAAGATGTGTGAAAAGATCTCTTCGCCTAGTTTTTTTAAGCGATCCAACGCCATCAAGCAAAGTGTAAGGAGGAAATCTGCCATATCCTCCAACTTATAAATACTCCCTGAGAATGCTAAAGACAATCGACCTATAAAAGCTGATGTGTACGGGGTTCATAGACTGTTATGAACCCACTCGTTGTATAACCCACAATGTCAAGGACAGAAAGTGAACTAAATTGTACCGGTAGAGAGCATTGTGTAATGTGTAAATGATGCAGGAGCATTAAATCCATCCTTATAAATAAGTCAGGATGTCTTCAAATTTTGGTTTTTCAGGTATAGTCATAGGTCTTTGAGGTCATTAGATGCTAGCAAGTGTGCTAGTTGAGGTCTAGGTTATTCAAAATTTGAAAATTTCACTTTCCCTCCAAAATTTAAGTTTGAAATCTTGGAGGCCTATTTTGGTTTGAATGTGTAAGTTGGCTTAGTTTAGGTGTTTTAAATGTGCTCTTGGATCTAACAAGCTTGAAAATAAAGGATGGAATGAGGTCAATAAGGGGGTCTTAGGTTTAATCTTGTTTTAGAAGTCATAAATAGTGATTAAACACCTAATGAATGGGTATGTACATGGTGATAACTGAAGGAAGACATATAAATGTTCAAATGTAACTATTTTACCTCATTTTTCTCGGATTGAATCATTTTGTAAAAGCTTCGGGAGGAGAATGAAGGAGAAAAACTTTGTTTTGTGAACTTCATGTAAGAAATTGTATCAATTTAGGTTGGCGATAATCAGTGCATGGTTATTGTGTTTATTGGTAATGTATTCTTGATCTTAGAGCCATATGTATGATGATTTCAAACTATGTGAAGAGAATTGAACTGTTGTGAAGATTGGTTTTGGTGTTTCTTCGTGTGTGTTACCATTCTTCATGATTTGTTAGAGTGACTTGTATATGGTGACCGAGCCTTATAAATATGTCAATATCATGATAAATGGAAGACTTTGATTGGTAGATGGTGTATAATGAGCTATCTCAAGTGGTGTCTTTATGAGCCTTGTTGCTTGAATGCCAATTCATGTTTTTGATAGGATTCGTCATGTGAGGATAGGGGATCTCAGATTGTGTATAAATCTTAATATGGATGGAGATTTGTATTGGTTTTGGGTGTATTTATTAGACCACTAATGGTTCTCTGAATTTTTAATTTACAAACTAAGAACCATAATCTCATTGGTATGAAGGAATGGCTCTAGAAATATGAAGATTGCTCTTTGTAAGCTTAAGACAATAGATACTTTGTTTTGTTAGTTATGAGTGCCCAAACTGAAGTATATTGAATTGTGTGTAAAACATGATGAGTGAATCCTTATATGGATATATTAAGAGGAGTATGAAAGGTAATGAAAGTCCCTAGTGTTGAGTTGAAACCATAATCATCTAGGTTTGAAGGTTGATAAATTTTTGCTCTATTAGCTAAGTCAAACATTGTGCATGTGAATCCTAAAACTGAGCTTCTATGCAAATACCTAAATGAACCTTCATGTGGTATATTCAAATATTGAATGGGGGTGTTATGAGTGAGTTACATTGTAGAAATTCATCCTTTGACATGGTAGGTTTGTAGTGCCCACTCCTCTTTGACACTTATTATATTTTGATTTTGATTACTATTGACTATAAACATGGATATTATCATATCATTTTGGTTTAACATGATGTTAGATGATAGAGATATTCTAACTATTGATGGATTGTGATTCATAGTATGATTTGTGTGGATTCTTAGAGACATAAAGAGACATTTTATATTGATGATGATGATGTGTTGTTAGCATATATATTTACTGACATTTGGAATTCTCGTCATGTTGACTATGATTTAGCGTTTGAACTAATCTTGTGATCTCGCTGATATCGATGAAATGGTAGAATTGAGATGTTGTTGAAATTATAGACAAATGATAACATTGTTTAGTTTAGATGATGATTTAGTTATATGAGGATGTTTATTGATGGATGTGCGTATATTTTATCTTTGATGTATTTGATGCGGCCATAAGGCTGAAGGAGGTATTGTGTGATTTTGCAGGTAATTATATCACAACAATCAAAAGGGGGTTAGGAGACCAACCACAATAGAATACTGGATGGATACAATGATGGTCACCATGGCAACTTGTGTAATGTGTAATGTGTTATGTTTTTTTATTAGTTTGTTAGGGGGTCCCATGGGGGATGACCTCTAAATGTGACCATGGGCTATGTGTGTAATTCTTTCCCTTTTTCCTTTTATTTATTGTGGAGTATGTGATTTATTTTGTGATGTAATTCATTTAATCATTGTTGATTAATGTGCCTTAATTAAGTGGATTAATCATGTTTATTAAGTTAATTGGGGATGTGACAAAAGGGGCCATTTATTAGAGTAGTTAGTCCTTTGGATCTTGTGATTTAAGTTGAGTGTATTTGACTTTGAGTGTTGTACACCCTACCTTACTTGAGAAATTTAGATTTGGGATTAAGGGCCATTTTTGGAGGCTTGTGGGACAAGTTAAGCTTATCCCACACCTCTTAATTTCATATACCAACTATACCTATGGGTTGGGGGTCAAAAATAGACCCCATTATGTGTTTTGTAAGGAAAAAGGTGACATTTATTGCACTTTTCTTACATGGGTTTTAAATTATGTCCTTAGGGGGTGTGGGTTTGTGTTGAGTGTGTAAGAGGCTTGTCATTTCTCTCAACCACCAATTTATTGTGCCTTGGGGTTGAGGTTTGACTTGTGAGGTGGAGTTGAGGATAAGTGATGTGGCATCCTACATGGAGCCACCTCACCCTCCTCTCCTCTTTTTCTATATATGCAAGTTTATTTGTTTGTTTTGGGGTTACTTCATTTTATTGTGCACTTGTATTTTTGGAGTTAGAGAGTTTTGGAGTGCTTTTTGAAGTCTTGGAGCTTGTTGGAGTTGGATTGAGCTTGAAGGATCTTGGAGTGTGATTCTTTGATCAAGTTCTTACTATGGAAAGGTAGGAACTACACCCTTATTTTACTTGTTTTTTTTTTATATGTGTGTATTGCATGTAAGTGAATGGTTTGTGTGCTTGTTGGGATCTTGGGTAGAATTCCTAAGTATGGTGTAGGAGAAGGCTATGGGGATTTTATATTAAGGGAGACATAAGAGTTTATTTCATGTTTTGGGAGGGATTTGGGTTGGGTGCCCCACCTTTGATAATAAAATGCTTGCATTTCTTACTTGGTTCTTTTGAGGGAGACATAAGAGATTGTAGGGAGGCATAAGAGAATGTGGGAGGCATAAGAGGATCTTAAGGGAGGCATAAGAGTTGTGTAGGGGTTTTGAGATGTATTTTGGAGGGTTTTAAGGTGGGCACCTAATCCCATTGGGAGGCATAAGTGATCTCCCCATAGATCCTTGCTCCATTGGCTTTGAGTTTTCAAGCCTTGTGTATTTTGATAATTTAATTCTTGTGATTGTATCTTGTGTTTGAATGTGTTTTAAATGGTTGTGAAATTTTGTATTGTGATGTGGAAGCATTGTGTTAGTTGCCATGAGTTGTATCCATTCCTTATTGCACTTTGGTGGGGCTCGGGGGGCCAATGAGGAGGATAACTTCTTCTCCTCATTGGATTATTGGTTAGGTGGAGAGTGTTGCCTCTCCCCCATTTTTGTTGTTGTGATTGAAGTGAAGAAATGGTGGAGATCTTGTTGAAGATTTGGGACTTGGAGCATTTTATAAGTCAAAGGAAATCCTTCATTGTAGAAACCTTTCTTGTAATTCCCACTTAAGGTGGAAGGCTAGTAGACTTGCATTTAAAAGAAAAGTTGTATTGTATATTTCATTTATTAAGTTGTAATGTATTGTTGGAAAGAAAGATTTTTGTATTGTAAGGAATGAGCTATGCTCAAAGAAAAATAAAGTTCATTGTTATTTGTAGAAGTTGTATTATTGTAAGAATGAAGGGAAAACTTGGAAGTTGTAAATCATTGAGAATGTATTCTTAGTAAATCTTAAATGTATAATAGTTGTTTGTGTTTTCCTTGAGTAAATGGTTGTAGTTGAAATGGAAGGATGCACTAAATTATAATGAGTTACCTTGTTAAAAGATTACATTTTTGTAGTGGAAAAGAAAGCAATGATACTTAGGAATAGATTGAATTCCATTCCTTCATTTGAGCTTGAAAACAATTTCATTGGAAAAGTAATCTTGTAGTTGTTTTCTTGTATGCTATTGAAATAGAAAATCTATGTAATTTAGTGATTTAAGTCATGGAAGGAATAAATGGTTTAACTTTCAACTAGTGCCCTTAGGCATATAAATTCAAGCTAAGGATAAATTGTAAATCACCCTAGTAAAAATTGTTTTTGGAAAAATTATGGAATTGATGGTTCTATTTTCGAAGAACAGGACCGCTGCCTATCTATGCAGAGAAGTGGTCTCTCGAACCACCACCTCAACAAGGTGACACTTTGTGAATCGTCACCCGGTGTAGGAAAGTGATTCCAGGACTGCCGACTTGCTTAGGGTGGCAGTTTCATCACTTTGTCACGACAAAATTAAAATCCACGACTGTGTAAATTTGAAATTGATTAAATTAAAATATGAGCCTATAAAATGTAAAAAGGAGACTACTAGTACACTATATGTGAAAAAATCATTGTTTTAAGTATATAAAACCTTGAATGGACATTTAAATGTATTCAATCTCATAGATTAAATGGAAGTAGGGTTTTGCCCAAATAGAGAACTCAAAAATGGAATTAACTAAATAATTACTTTAGATTTAGAGTGGAAACCTCTACAATCATCAAATGGAAGACATTCTATAATAAATCCATAAACTAAACTAAACTAAGCTTGATCCTAATGAATCCCTTCATTGCTTCTTCCCTCCTTGCTTTCATGAAATCCACTCCTCCATCCTATAAATTGAAGAAAAGAAAAAAGACCAAATGAGGAGGCTAGGGAAAAAAATGATTTAATAAAATTCCATAAGGATGGTTAGGGTTATCTTGGAACTCTAAGATCTAGTGGCCACAATTGATTTGATCCAAGGGTTAAGAATCAACCCTACAATTGTTAGGTAAGAATGAATATTATGGACTATTAAATAATTTAAAGGTATGTGAAAATGGGTGAATGGGGCCACTTAATACCCTTGTATGTTAAGTTAATTATGTAACTCTTCTATTATGCTTTAGTAAATGATTCAATGGAAACGTTAAAGCTAGTAATTTAAGGGAACTAAGGTAACTAAGGATAAGAATTAAATAAATGTATTATAGGGTTGACATCCTTGCAATCTCTTTAACAATTTTTTTTTGCCGCAACTTTCTAGATAATTATTAAGGTTTAATGTGGTTTTGGAACCTCAAATTTGTGGGCGTTACAAGGTTACTCTTCTTGTTGTTTACAAAAGATACAAACGGGGACTGTGAACTTCTCTAGCTCAGGACAATGGAAAAGTTGAAGAAAAGGAGATTATGACGTGATTTTCATAGTTCACCGGTAATATTATTACTTGAATCCTCTAAAAATAGACCTAGGAGCAAGATTTATGACTTGAATCGAAGCATGCTAAGAATTATAAGAATTTACCCTCTTTCGGGCCTATACCGGCATAACTAGGGTTTTTATGGGAAAAGTAATATATCTACTAACTACACCGGTGAAAACAAATGAAATTTGATAGGTAGATTTGTTATGATGTTTGTCAAATGTTGAAAAATGTTTTGTGAAAAAGGAGTTAATATGTGAGAGTTATTCATACCGGTTGGGAGAAAATCGGGAAGCCACATTGGAGGACTAATTTGGAGGCCCCTTTTACAAAGGAAGTTCATTATAGCCACGGAGTTTAAACTTGAAACTTGGAACTAAGGAAGACGAGCATAATGGGGGACCTGAAAAAATCCACATTTCACTTTGAAATTTTTTATATTAAATTTTATACATGAGAGTATCCTTCCTAAGACCTAATCAAGGGTTTTAGAGGCTAAAATTTCAAAGTGGAGTATAAGGAGTTCAACGGGAATTAGACCATGATATTTTAGGATCATGTCTAATATGTGTAAAGGAAACTAGGAGAGATAATAGACCATGGTGGATAGTGGTAAAATATCACTTGCAAGGTTGGAGCAAGCAACTTGTCTTAAGGGCTTGTTTTAAGGACCGAGAGACCTAAGAAGGTAAATTGGGTGAACCGAGACTTCTTGAATTCATATTAGGGGTAAAATAATAATGTGTGAAGTGTTAGACAAGTTACAAAATCTTATTGGTGACTAGGGAACCAAAAATCTAGAGATTTCATGATTAGGCAAGAGATATGGCGAAGGGATGAGTAAGAAAAGTGATAAGAGAGACTGTGTTTCTTGAAATTGTATTCACTTTAATGATTGGTTGGTCATTTCATGTAGTGTTCAAGACAGAGTAGATGATTGGAAAAATACTTAAGGAGTTATATAACTAAGTTTGCATGTTTTGGACAACTAGACTAACAAGACCAATTCTAGAATTAGAGAAATTGATTGTTAAAGTTGTCTTTATCATGATAAATGCTTGAATATACATCAAGGTGAATGAATATTGCATCAGTAAAACCCCAAATGATGCCCCCTCTTTGGGGGCACATGCGACATCGCGAATAGGAGGATGCGGCCCCAAACGAGGACTGACCGTGTAAACTATGCCCTATAGGGGGAAGGGGATGCGTTTGGTAGAAACCAAGGCACACGCAAACAAGTGGCTAGAAACAAGTGTTAGTATGAACAATCATGCATGTAGAGAACATGTGTAAGCTAAGGAAATAATGTATAAGTGATAAAGAAAGTAAAAATGAAAGAAGACAATCATAGACCGCCAAAGTGGGTTGTAAACATGGGACATAACTCATGATGTCGTAAGACACTCAAGGCCACAATGACCGCATACAACAAACAAGTGTGCACACCAAAAATAGGGTGAGGCCCACATACAATAGTAAAAAGAGACAAAAAATAGTAGAAAAACAAAATAGATAGCCATGGAAGCAAATAATCCTGCAAACAAATGTTGCACATGAAGCACTGTTAGCATGTTAGAAAGATAACCCATATGTAAAAAGTGTGTATAAGCAAGTAATGTAGAGTGCTAAGTACAAAATGAAATAATAACACCTGTAAGATACAAATGTGGATTCCCCCAATGACCGTTGTAGGAGTGGTAGGAGGTAAGCATCTATGCTTTGCATGTAGGAGACCTATATCTGTGATCACAACTAGAAAAGGATGTGACACACATGTGTGTATGATAAAAATAATGACATACAAGAGATATAACTAGCATGTGTAATAAAGTGAACATATATGAGAAAATGTAATAAAGAGTAAAAGAAACCAAGATATGCATGCCATGGATGGATGAAATGAAATTTAAGATGGATGGTAGGATCTGCATGCCTCCCAAGTGGATGTAAGTGTATGCAGTGAGGTTCATTTAGTATGCCCCCTCAGTAGTCAAGAATGAACCAAAAACGAGAGTGCATCATCAAGAAATGGTTGAAGTGTGTGTTGTGTATAACACGTTGTGATGAATGTGTAAGTGTTGATGATATGCGACCTAGAGATGAATGCGTGATTATATAGCCTAAAGCGTATATCATAATGAGATTAAATATAGGGAGTGGTGATGTATCTTAAACCATGTACCACTTCGAGATGAAGGAATAGGTGACCATTTAGCCTATAATGTATGTCACTAACCTAGTAATGTCACATGATAGAAGGTTGAGTGATGAATGTGTGTGTATGATAAGGTCCATTTGATTGGTAAACCCTCGACAATCAAGTATGGAATGAGGAACTAGATTGCGTCATAGGGTAGTGAGTGTAGTGTGTAGAAGGATATGAACTGTGTGATGATAAGAGATGACCATATGATGTGCAAGATGTGTAAAATGCAATGTAAATTTTGCAATGCAAGATGTGTAGATAGACTAATAATGTGAGAGTGTGGGTAATGTAGTATGTAGGGTGAGTGGTATATGATGTTAGATTCATAGACAATAGGAGTGTGACACATATGTGATGAATACTAGTATGATGCGTAGAGTATGTATGATGTATAGATGCACAAATTTTGAAACACTAATGATGTAAGGTAAGTTGGGGATGTAAGATGCAAAATGTGACATGTAATGTAAGAGATGTCAAGTGATGCAGTGTGTAGTATATATTGTGCAGTGTGTGGAGTTCATCTGTAGCATGTAGCCCTCAATAGTCAAGTGTGAAATGAATCACAAGAGTGTGTCATTGGGTAATGATGATACAAATATATCAAAAGGTGTGTAATAATGCTTAGAGAAGATTAGTCACTAAGCACAAAGTGTTAAGTACATGAGAGGATAACAACATTTGATAACAATACAAAGGGGGAGGAGCTATGATGCCCCCAAAGTATGTAAGCGATGAAAATTTAGTCAAAAGACAGTAAGTGGATCAATATAAGGAGTAGTTGTGTTAAAAAAGTGATGGGATGTTGAGGTAGTAAAGGTGTGTGACCATAAAATGGTTCATTATCATAGTAAGCTTCATCTAGGTCCAAGTCATCGACATAGGTATGGTCTATAGCAGATGGCAGAATTACAAGTTTAACTATAGGAGGTGTTTCTGAGCATGACTTGGTGATGTCAAAGATACCTTGAATGGAGGAGTTAGACCAACATTAAGAGTAGGTTTCTTAGTTTGATTAGGTAATGTTGTAGATGACTTAGGAGGAGGAGATGATGGAAGAAAAACCTTGAGAGGTGATTGCTTATTTCAAATGGGTTGAATAGGAAACACTTGGCCAACCAAAGAAGGTACATGAGAAGTGGTAGTGTGATGCTCATTAGGTGTAGGAGGAGCATACTTAGGAGCCCATTTGGGTACAATATTTGTAGGTGGGAATGTAACAGAATGTTGTGCAATGAATGAGATAAATCCTTGATGCTCAAGATGTTTGATTCTATGTTGTAAAGTGTAATAATCGTTGTCATTATGTCCATTGATTTAATGATAATTGCAATATGGATGACCTTGATATTTGGCTAGCCAATAAGGAGGATAACAATGAGTAGGTGATAAAGTGATCAATTGATGACTAAGGAGCTCAATAAGAATGTCATGTTGCTTAGTGTTGTGATCAAGGATGAGAGGCTTTGGTAATGGTATGATAGGAGGCTCACTGATATGAGCACATGTAGTAGACATAGCATGAGAATGAGATGTAGAAGGAGAACAAACATGCACTTGAGAAACATCCTTAAGCTATTGGATTTTAGATTTGAGAGATGTGATTATGGATTCCATAACCATAAATTTGTCTTGAAACAAAGAATGTAAAGCTTGAATTGATTCCAATAGGGGTTGATTAGATGGAGGAGCACTAGGACTAGGGTCGTCATATAAACAATCGAATATAGGGCTTATTTCATGTGGTGGTGTGTTTTTAGGATGATATATGGTGTCTAGGGTTCACCAAAATGATTAACTAAAATGTGGATATTCTAAGTTAATATAATATTATGAACAATAGTAAATAAAATCTAAGTAAATAAAGAAAGAAACCCAAACCACTAAGCAAATAGAAATGTGAAACCCTAATGAACAAAGAGGGTTAGGAAGAGCTTAGCTGATTCGTAGATATGTTAGGGTTGTGTCACAAATAAGAAAAAATAAATAGAATATAGGAATAACCACACAAAATCTCTAGAAAACATAGATTTGGAATAATAGGCTAGGACGGGACGCCGGAGGAAGACCAGGGCGCCGGGGTGCTCTGTATGAGATCTAGGTTCCTTGGTCTATGAAAAAGCTTTGCAAACCTCATCAAAGGAGTCATTCAATGATTGCCCACCTTTACTTCTGTCAAGTTATTTTTGCATAACTATACTCGATGTTCTTTGATAATCAATGATAAAGAAAAGACCTACAAAACACCAAGACAAACATCAAACCCCTGAAAAAGAAAGATGCATATGAAGGGGTCAGGCTATCCTCAATGGCCACAATGGTGGACTTACTAACTAAGTGCAGCATTACATCTTAGACAAGATGTAGTTCTATTTGTGTGCGTGCAATCATGCCCTAGGTGCTCTTATGCCAATCATACTTTGTGAAGGTTACAAGCATTAACTGGATGTAGAAATGTATTAAAATGGTGGATGGAATAGAATAAACTTCCCTCCTATGCAATGTGATGCAAATGAACCAGCCTTGTTCCTTGTGATAGAGCTAGATGGATGCAAATGGAGCCTTTGATGGATGAAACCTTAGGTGATGATAGTAGTGCTTAGTTCTTGGTCCCTCATTATGGTATCATAACTTTATATTTATATGGTTCTCTTGTTCTAATTTCATAATTAACCCCGAAAAGGTTGACCACTAAAGAGATCGAAAGCTTAAATGGCTAGAAAGTGCCCAAAAAGTGGTAGGAAGTGTAGAAAGGTTCAGGGCACCCCAAATGGGACTAGGGTTCATACGACACCCCAATTAGAGATAAAACGATGCCAAATAGCAAAATTGGTTGGGGAGTACATGTGGGAGGTAGGTAGTGATGACATCAAGTAAAGTAAAATGGCCAAAGGACATGGGTTAATTAGTACTCTCTTCACTCAAAAACCATATGAATAGTAGTTTGAGACCGAGACTAAATAATACCTAAAGTGCGTGATTTTGTGTCTCGCATTTTACTGGGTTCATTCTTCATTGTAGGTTTCCAGTGACCTCGACGATCTTGGTACGACCTCAGAGTGATCAAAGGTGACTAAAGGTGAACAACTTACGACACCTCAAAGGAGGTTTTCTAAACATTTCCATTGACCTAGATGCCCAGAAATAGGTCTAGGGCACCCACAAGTGCCCTTGTCCCTCTCTAGATGCCCCAATCTAGCTCGTTCTTCTAGATTTACATTTTGTGATGCAGATGAACAAGCCTTGTTCCTTGTGATGGAGCTAGATGGATGCAAATGGAGCCATTGATGAATGAAACCTTAGGCGATGATAGTAGTGCGTAGTTCTTGGTCCCTCATTATGGTATCATAACTTTATATTTATATGGTTCTCTTGTTCTAATTTCATAATTAACCCTGAAAAGGCTGACCACTAAAAAGATAGAAAGCTTAAATGGCTAGAAAGTGCCCAAAAAGTGGCGGGAAGTGTAGAAAGGTTCAGGGTACTCCAAATGGGACTAGGGTTCATAGGGCACCCCGGTTGCTAGAGATAAAACGATGCCAAATAACAAAAATGGTTGGGGAGTACATGTGGGAGGTAGGTAGTGATGACATCAAGTAAAGTAAAATGGCCAAAGGACATGGGTTAATTAGTACTTTCTTCACTCAAAAACCATATGAATAGTAGTTTGAGGCGAGACTAAATAATACCTAAAGTGCGTGATTTTGTGTCCGCATTTTACAGTTCATTCTTCATTGCGGAGTTTCAAAGTGACCTCGAAGATCTTGGTACGACCTCGAGTGATCAAAGGTGACTAAAGGTGAACAACTTACGACACCTTAAAGGAGGTTTTCTAAACATTTCCATTGACCTAGATGCCCGAAAGCAGTGTCTAGGGCACCCACAAGTGCCCTTGTCCCTCTCTAGATGCCCCAATCTAGCTCGTTCTTCTAGATTTGCATTTTTCTAGGTGCCGGTGCGATAATCCATGCTTTGTCTTTTCCTGTTTTCAAACTTTGTGCATTCCCTAGAACTCTGCGAATCATTTGAGGCTCTCTACCCTCTTTTTACAATTAGGGTTCCATTATTTGTCTTTAGTTGCTTAGGTTTATTTCGTACTTCATTACATATTTATTTTACTGCAATCTTGCATTTAGATTAGGCTCATATATTCATATTTATCTTAAAATTTTTGGTGAACCCGATATTTGAATCCTCCTCCTCCGTAGGGTTTCCTTCTTCTTATGCCCGTCACTGTAGTGGTCATTTTGGGTCTCTTCAATATTGTGAGCTTCCTTCATATGCCCGTAGCATACTGATTTATACACACCATCTCAATTGGTGTTTTACATAGCGGGAAGTAGTTAAAGGTTGGAGGATGACACCAGACTATTCTCCTACACTTCTTCCATTTCATTGGCATGATATCTCCCGAAAAACTCACACGTCAACATCATCTACAAGATCCTTTCTACACCCTTTCCTCATCACAAATCAGGTGCACATGTTCCTTTTCACACTTTTAACATTTTTACATACTTATTTACATACTTTCCTTACACACTTTTTTACATATTTTGATCATATACATGCATATTTGACTACTTATCAGCTTCTCTTTTGCAGGTCCGTCCATATGGGAAGTAGTAGTCAACATCAATAACAAACAACATCACACACATCAACATCAACAATAGGTACATCATGAAATATTCACATGTGTTTTCATCCTAGGCTCATTTTCATCATCACTTTTTACACTTTTTCCTCAAAGAACCACAATTCACATTTTTATCATTCCACACTTTTTTCTTGTCTATTGACACACTTTTCATCATCGATCTATATGGTTATCAGGTACACATCTCTATCTACTTTATGTTACCAATATTTCCACTCATTAACACAAAGGGGGAAATGTAGACACACAATCACATACTTTGGGTAATTATCTAGTCTTAATCACATACTACTATTCACACGATTCCTAAGTAAGAAAACTACTAATTAATCCATGTCTTTAGCCACCTTACTTGCATTTCTATTGCTACTTTCAGTTTTACACCCTTACTTTCTCGGTCCGCCTTTTTACTCTTGAGAATTTGTCATCTAGAACACTAGCACCCAACAAGGATGCTAGCGACAGTGCACCCTCATCCCCTCTGGGTGCCCTTGTCCTCTTTGTGCTATACTCACACTTTTTGGGTCCTTTTTAGCCATTTGAGAATCTTATCTTGTTGGTAGTTGGCCTTGTCGGGGTTACTTATGAAATTCAAGTGAAGGAATCATATGAATATAAATTTATGTGATCATAATAAGGGACCAAGCAATAAGCACTACATTTCATATCACGAGTGTGAATCTCCTATTCCACTTTCTCTTGAGGTTATATCTAACATCATGCACGAGTTGCCTCCATCTATTAGTTCTTCTTCTCCTACCATCTCATCTCCTCCTAACACTTCACCTACATTTGTTAGTTCATCTTCTTCTATCGAGGTATCTCCATTGGCCACTTCACCTTCTCGTGGGTGTTTCTAATGCTAGTCCTACCATGCTTATGGATGTTCCATATCCTTTGTCTACTACTTTTTCGACACCTATCCCTAGTGTGCCTTTAGCATCGAAATCTCCTTTATCTTCTCTTGAGGTACCTATGATTACTCACAATGGAAAGTTACAACCATTTTATACATTATTGCCATCTCCTACTATTCCTTCACAGGACATTCTGTCTCTCATGCATGTTGTAGGTCAATTAAAAATCTTAGGTTCAGTCATTCACTTTAGAAAGTAGGGCCTATTATGCTCCTATTGATAACAAATCATTGCATGACAACCCTATTCCTAAGAATATTCATAACTCCACATTTCCTAATGACATCATTCCTACATTCACATGCTTTTATGGTACTGGTGACCCTCACTTATATCTCCAACATTACCGCATGGCTATGGCTCCCTATTATAATGATAGATTATTACTTAAGGCCTTTCGACATAGTCTTACTGATGATGCTTTACAATGGTACACTCATATTCCATTTGGGTATATTAGTACTTACTATGATATGGATGACTCCTTCCTCCATCATTTTATCATCAAAAATGGCCCTAGAGTTACTTATGATAATATGCCTAATTTACATCAAGGCACACCCGAACATATCAAGGATTACATCTTACGATTTAATGCTTGTATACATCAATTAGTATTCCAACCTATTGATCTTGAGAAACAATTCATCTTTTTCGTGGTCTAATTCCTGTTCTCAAACAACGATTGTAATATGATACATGCGAGTCATTCATACTCTTGTGCTATAAAGTCATTAACCTAGAATAGGACCTTCTCTCAGAACATGTTATTGATCCCCCATTTTCTGCTATTACTATTATATCATCTAGTTCTTCTTCATTGTCACTAGTTGAGAAACCTACACAATATCCATCTCGACCTAGCAAGAAAAATCAACTTACTATGTCATAAAAGCACCCTTCTCCTCCTTCGCGACAAAATACTTCTCCATCTACTCCATCTGTTTCACGTGAACCATTGCACTTCTCTCATCACGCTTGACCACATGATGTGCTGCGTGTTTTACTTAACGAGCGTCTAATTCTTTGCCCTCTAATTAGCATCATCCACAACATCATCTACAATGTCGGGCGTGATCAAATATATTGTAATTATCATCATATCAACGGCCACAGGACAATTATTGATTTTCCATTCATTATAGATTGTAAAAATTATAGGATAAGGGCATCATCTCCTTTGGCTCTTACTTATGTGAGTGGTCCATCTCTCCTCCGCCTCATTAGCATGATTCTACTCGGGTTGAGTTATTGACTACATTTGATGCTCAAGTCATTGTTCATCCATTGCCACATGTTATCACTCATGCGTGTTCTCCACTGCATCTATCCATCATTACACCACCACATCCACTTCATCCACCTCATCCATCACATCGTACTATTACTTCACATTATCCGCCACAACCCTCTACATTCACACATCCCATTGGTGCTCTAAATGATATTCAGTTTGGTTGATAGGATCACGTTGCTTTCATGCCACATGCTTCCATCATCTCCCGCCTTTTTCTTCTTTGGTAGGTGATTACTATAACCTTAGCCCCGATGACACACTTATGTTCTTACAATTCTTACATGACTACTAAGGGATTTTCTATAAGAACCTCTCATCATGCACTTCGTCGATTCATCTAGCATGCTAAATCATTTCCCAATGACACATTCTTACTTTACGCGGTTCATTCTTGATTGCTAAGGGATCTTAACTAAATGAGCCTCATCATCTCTATGGTGGGTGCATCATTAATCTTCTCCCCTATACTCATCATACAAACATACTACGATCACATCACATAAAAACAAATCATCACAAGTTATTGTTAAAATTATATTGTCACATATGTTACATATCATCATTAAGATAACTACACATTATGAATCCATTCAACAAAATATGAACATCAATCAACTCATATCTAACAATAATAATCATGTACATCATCATCAAATTATACAAACAACCGCACATCATGGGAAACATTCAATCCATTACACACCATAGTAACAATCATCCACAAATCATATATCCTTAGTCACATTATGACATCAACACACAAAAATACAATCCTCATATATATATATATCGCTACAATCTTCATTACAAAAATATTTAATCATTGGGGGCGGGGGCAACTCCCTCCATAATATACAATAATACAAATCAAATATCATCATCATTATTGATCTCTAGTGCTGCAAGAGCTCATGAACTTGACACTTCACCACTAACTTTGCGCCACCGGTCGCGGCCTCAATATCTCTCCGCTTGCCTTTGTACTAGTGTGACCTCGGTAGAATGCTCTAAAAGCGATGATGCAACTCAACATAATGTGTAAACACATCCTACGCTAAGGGGCCACCACTTTCCACCTCTCTGGCTCGTCGAGTCTCTTCGCGTGCCTTGTTCCTCTCACCTAGCAAAGACAATACACATCGCTACTACTATGACCTTGACTCAAACAAATGGGCTCTCCCATAATGTCATCCAAACACCGTAGTATCCCTTCACCCACAAGTACATCGGTTGGCACATTCCACGTCAATATGTGGATGGATGTGTCCACTATCAAAGACCAATACACATCACCTACAACACATAGAACAAACCATTAGCTAACCATCACCATCATATAAAAAATAACACATCATGACATAATTATACAAATACTCACACTCTTCTATAACTACCGTTACATTGTTGGGGGCATGTGCTTCCCCTCTCCCACTCCTCTATGTGGTAATCCCATTGCTTCTACGAACAATGGAAACAAGAATACCCATCGATGTGCTTCCTACCATGTATGGTAGGCATCTATACACGCCACATCATCTGAGTCTATTGGTTATATCACCACATATGCCTCATCTAGCCCAGGAGGTATTAACTACTCTCATGTGGGCCTTGGTCTAGCCCCGACCCTCCTCGGTGCTCTAATGGCTCTCAACCATACATATGGATATGGGGGCACATCTGAGATGTACCAAACTGTCACAATACCCTCTCCAATTGGAATAAATTGACCACCCTCATAAATCAATCTTCCAACCACATGGTCCTACGTATGCACCATAGCTCTATAACATCCTCTGGCCATCCTCAGTAGTCTCGGTATGGCCTCCATATCATTGTCTAAGGCCTCATCCAATCTATCAGTGCCCTATAGGTATTTGTATCCATCTTGTGCCCATACATGCCAACCCACCTAGTAAATATATATGGTCTAGCCGACTCTACTCGCAGAGCACCGAATGGCCTCAACACTACTATATACATGTAATAGTGTAGTATCTCTGTCTCACCTCATACTCCTCCTATGTAAATCTATATATATCCCTATACAAGTGCGGTAACACACATCATTTCCACGCATATCGGTACTCCCCTCCTTTATCTCGACGACATATATCGTGCATCTTATACAAGATGCCCACACCTCCTCCCTCTACTATAATAGATGAATCAATAACCATGGTTATGAACTTTCGTAGCGTGGAACCCCGACCTTAGAATCATGTCCAAGCTAATGTGGGCCTCAAGCAGTACTTGAGTCCCCATGAAATAATGTCTAGCGAGCCTACATCTATCTCTCCATATCCTCCAAGGGCATGACCTATACTCTCTCCCCAACAACTGGTAATCATAGTATGCGATACACATCCTCTAATGTGACTATCATCTCACCAGTAGGAAACCAAAAAGTACAAGTATCTACACACCATCGCTCACATAAGGTTGTCAACATAGGAATATTATGGGGCACATCCCCATCTCGCACTATGTGCCCTGCACAAGCATGGTCCATAACCTCCCAATCATTGTCAGACAACCCCAATCCAAGTAAAGTACTCAAAGGACAAACCCCACAGAACTCCCTCGAGTGGTTATCCCTCTACACAACACAAAACAACAAGTGTAACATTAGAACATTAGAAAAACTCATACACACTCACTTATCACATTACTATACAATAAAAATTACATTTACACCACTCATGACTGAATACATGCTCTCTAGACTAGGGTGCTTAGAAACAAGATTGGGGCACCCAGAGTAGGACACCAAAGCACCCGGTCTGGGTGCTCTTGTCCTGAAGATCACTAACGCCTTCACCACTTTTGTCTAAATTTAAAACGTTGAAAAAATTCATAATCAAAATTTTACAAAAATTCACTACAAATGACTACTACACACCCATTTTTCCAAAAAAAATTACACTTACCAACTCCATTTGTCAGTACACAATGCTATGACACTCGCCACCATATTTAAATGGCTAGGTCATGTTGCTCTCACTTACGACATCCTTACACACTCAAAGCTCACTCACACACTCACACAAAACACAAATGAAGTGACTAATCACTTTTTCACCTTACTATTTATAGTTACTTTCCATGGCTTTCTCTACTATAGTCATTCCTCCACGATTATTATCTCAACTAATACACACCACATGGTTTTCATCATATCTTGAGCATTTTTACTTCAATTTATACCACATTTTTGGGTTCTTTTCAAAAATTTCCTACCATCGTATCATACACATGGCGCATGCATTATCTCTCCTCTACATTGTCCTTCACTTAATTGATGCACATTTTGACGATCTTTATTAAACTTTATCTATCTCATGCTTTATTTCAGCTTAGCCTTCATTCTTATCATCATTTCCCCTTTCACTCTGAAAGGGAGCATATAATTGGGGTCATCCTATAATTCCCCTTACATCACTATGTGTTCAACCAACACTACCAATTTGACAATTCCAAGCACTTACTAATGCACTATGCGATATTTCACCATCAATTCCCCTAATGACCCAACCGGGGAAACGAGTGAAAATTCTCTATATGCAATGCTTCATTAATTTCTAGTGGTTCCCCTAATGACCTAAGTTGGGGGAAATAAACACAAAAGATCTATATATGATATTTCATCAATTTCTATTGATTCCCCCTAATGACCTAACATGGGGACAACTAGCATAAAATATCTCTATGAGTAACCAATCAGAATCAATCAATCAATAAATTCACCAACACATTCAAATCTATAACAATAAAAATCACACTATTTAATCAATACAATACAACACATGCGGCCTCCCAGATGACCTAACTTGGGAGTTACATTCGTTACTTTCCTAGATGACATAACTTGGGAATTTATTCTATATTTGACGTTTACTTCCAGATGACCTAACTTGGAAGCCATCATACATTTCGTGTTTACTTCCAGATGAAATAACTTGGAAGCCATCACATTGCGGTGACACCCATGGAGTGGGGGAAATATTTCCTTTCCTATACTACTCCTATATGGGTCAACTATTTGATCAAAATTATTTGGATCCAAAAACAAAAAAATGTTTGATCTCGAGTCCTTCTTGCAATGAGTATATCTTAAGGATGTAGTTATAGGTTGGAGAATAATGAAACTTTCTCCCTACACTCTTCCTCTAGCGGCGTAGCGCCTAAATTCTCTTGTTTTCCATACACACGCAATCGAGTTGGGAACTGATCACTCCCTACCCCATCACATCGTTATCATATAAAGTTTGAAAATCGTCAACCATTCAACATCATAATCATCATTCTCTTTTAGTTCAATTCATCATGATTTTATTTCTATCGCTACTTTGCGTATGGATCAACACACTGATCCATGGTTCCACATGTTATATGGTTCATTCGACACGCTTTTCTACCACATCTATGCATTCTACTATAGTAGGGGATTCTATGGAATTCTCTCAAGTATACATCTCTAACTACTTTATGTTACTGAGCTTTTGCTCACCAACATAAAGTGGGGGAAAATGTAGTCACAAAATTATGCACTTACTACTATAATTATACCGCTAAGTATGTTGTTTTATATATGGATCTTGTGTAAGAAAAGTATTCACTAATGACTCATCACCTTATTTGGTCATCGGTATAGTTGGTCTTGGTCATTGTTTGTCTTGCGCTGATTTTGATGCAAGCACAGTCCGATCATCTCTCAAGGAGTCTTAATTGTCATTTTTACTTAGTTGTCATCGCTAGTCTTTGACTAGGGCACCTAGGAAGGGATTAGGGCACCCGAGGCACCCTGGTCCTCATTTCTAGGAACCCTAGTCCCCTTCACATGCGGTTCTAATTTAGAGGTTCGAGGTCGGGTCTTTATGATTTTCCTCCCATTCCTCTAGGTACTAGTCGATATGTTAGGTCATTAGTGTTAGAATTCAAGAAAGAGATCACTATACAAACACAACATACATAATATCTTATGGGCGGACCATTTATACTAAGGGCTAGCTATCTACATAGATAAAAGGAATGCATTTGGGCATTATTCAACATCACACACTACATAGGAGGGGAGTCTATTCTATTCCATCCACTATTTTGCATTCTATCTAGCTATTGCCCGATATTCTCTATGTCATTGGCGCTAGGGCATCCTAGGCACATTATTGCACACACAATCACACATAACTACATTGGGTTTAAGATGTAGTGCAATGCTTAGTTGTAAGACCACCATTGTGGCTGCTAAGGATAGTCGAACCCTTCATTTGCATCTTTCTTTTTAGGGTTTGATGCTTTGTATGGGGTTTTGTAAGTAATTATTTATTGTAGGTTCACAGAGACATCAACGAAACAAGTGTGACATCCACCTGACCAAAGGAAAAATATTGCGAAGACCTAACGACCCTGCTAGAATCAAGTTTCGAGCTATTTCATAGACTAGAGTGTCCATACTTTAGACCAGGGCGCCCTAAGAGCCCTTATCTTTCTCCAGCACGCCCTGATCGCTAGATCTACCACTTTTGTAATTTTTTAAGGTTCATTATGACACTCAGTTCTACTAGTTCATCACCATGTCCAGTCCCAGATCACTGTGAGGTAAGTCTAATTCAAGTTAGTACCTTTCCCCTTTCATTTGATTTCATTTAAAATATCAAATAAATTATCTAGCATTTATATTTCATTATATTTCAATTATTACATTGATTTACTTCTTAGATTATTACTAAAATACAAATTTTAGATAATCACAAATAGAGAGGGTGTTTGATATTTATTGTGACCTATATTATAATAAATATAGAAAGTGTTGTATATTGATATATTACAAGTTGGATAAGCCCAAAAAATCCCAAGGTATCCCAAACTATCTTGATGTTTGCTAGGATTTCAATATATCATCACATGTTGCTTCATATATGTGTGAATAGCTCAACAAAACATTAAAATGATGTCTTTACTACATTTAGATATAGAGGGTGTTTGATATTTAGTGTGACCTATACTATAAAAATATAGAAAGTGTTTGATATTTAACTAATTTCTATTTGAATATTTCAATGTATAATTTATTATAGGGATAAACAAATTATTGTTCTTGTTACTTGTCGTGGCTAAAAGTTTGATCAACCAAATCCCATAAAGTCTAGTTTTAGGAGTTATACTACAATGTTTTCACAAAATGACATACAAGATGCAGATATAAACTATATGGACGACTTAATTACCTAATTTTGTGATAAGTACACAAATGAGAAATGAAGAAGTAATCATCGATGATTATGTTCCAAGTACATAAAAGACCAATGAAGCATTGCATGATATCTAGTTAGAGCATATGACATCACAAATTAATGATGCCCCTCTAACTCAAGAGAAAAGGTCAACCAAAGGATCACATAGACAAAAAAATTTAGCTTTTGGTTCTTCTTACACAAAAGGGTAAGACTCATTAGAGTATTACATACACACTAATCCTTATCAAGCAAAACTTATTGAGAGAGACACATAAATCAATGATAGGGCAACGAAAAAAATCCACAACACCCACTAAAAGTGGATAATCGTGGAATATTCTTGTTCTAATCATGGTTTCCTTTGTATAATGAGTATCGTAAATTATTTTTGGGTTTCAGTGGATAACACACTAATGGTGGGGTTTAATGTGTCATGACCATACATTCACAATGAACTTACATAATTAAAAGAATTGTATTGCAGAGATAAATATGTATTATTATATGAAGAAATTTAATTACAAAAAGATAAATATTTTATTACAATTGGTGATGTATAGAAATTAATAATTTTTTTAGAATAGATCTACATCATATATCTTTCCAATAAAAATGTAGGTGCAATGGGAAAATCTATACGAGAGATGTATGCCTCACAATTCTCTGCAAATGAAGATGTATACAAATGGGAAAACTCTATAGGAGAGATGTATGCCTCAAAACTTGCAAACCTATAACTTATTTCTATTAAAAATCAACTTGCAAAACTTATGTTTCCATTCAAAACCATCTTCTTTATAGTGAAACAATGTAGAAGATGGAAGGTTGTTAGGAATAGTAAATGAAGGGTTTTGAATGGGAACCAAAAGGTCATCCTACATGGAGATGACATGTATCCACCTTTGGGGTGAAATCAAATGGGTTGAAGTGGAAATAATTGGAAAATAATAATATGTAGACACCCAAATTTTAAACGTATCCTTTAACAATGACAAGTTTGACTTTATTCCCATACTAAGACAAATGCTTGCATTCTAAGCTGAATGACATATCCTTCTCTCTCTCACATGAATTTTTGATCTTTATACACTATTATATCATACATCCATCTAATATTGATCATCCTAATTAATAATCTATCTCCTAATACATTCATGGAATCTTGATCTTTCATCACTAATGCATGTCTAGAAGCATAAAAAATAGGGCGGGGAATACTATGATATGGGCTAACTTGTCCCATACCGTCTCATCTATTGAATCTTTTTCTAAATTTTAAATCTTATATGTATCAATTTATCTTCCTAGGTTATCCATAATGTGAATATGTAGACCGGGAAGACTATATAAACAAGTGAAATGCACTTCATAACTAAACGACATTCTTATAAGAATACTTTGCAAATATCCACAATAAAGCATTCAAGGCTCTCTTAAATATTCCTAAATTAGCTACACATCATTTAGAGTAGCCACCATACATGTTTGAAGCACTCAAACCAGGTTCAAGAGTCTATCTTCCTTCATTTTCAAGCACGTAAAGGTCTTATATTTGTCTTAACAAGAGTAACTCATTCCATGCATTACCAAAGGTTTCAAGGACAAAATGGATTAGTATTAGCATTTGAAGTATACCACATCACACTACTACCATGTTAGGTAAATTTTCCATTATATGGTTATCATGTTGTCTTCATGTTAAGAGACACAAGGGAGATCATATGGGGTTGGCTTAGATTACGTACACTACTTACACCAACACTAGAACTATATGAGTCTTATTATCGCTTGAGGGCATGCACTATGTTTCTGGATTGGTTTAGCAGGGGTCGATGCCATGGTTAGTTTAACCTCACCCATTCATGAATTTTTCCTTTTGTTATATAATCACTTCATGAATTTTTCGCAGGTATCTAGGGTATTTATTTGTTGCGAGATCATTGCAAGTGATGTCAAATTTATGCAAGCCCTAGAGACAAAAATGGTAACCATTTCTAGACTAGTGATGACCAAACAAAGTTATAAAATCTCACTATTCACAGGACTAAAAATGTATAGAGAAATTCCATACCCTATTGTTCCCACCTAGAATTGTAAAGTTCTACAAGGGAGCAATTTCCAAGAAAATTTCTATAGATGAAACATTTCCATATTCAAATCAGACATTTCACCTATTCTACATGCCCAGATCACTTTTATACCACTTTATGTAGCTAAGTATTCATCTTTTATTGTCTTTTGAGCAATTGTTATATCATTTTATCATATTGAAAAGTATCAAAAAAATTTATTCCATAGTTTATGATCAATGTTTACTAATTTATTTAAATTATTTAGCCTACACCATACCTCACATAATCAATCTCATGCATATATTTTTAGGGCATAAACATTTGGTGAAATTGTCGGTTGCTCTCGTGAACTCTTATCTTACCTAAGGGTTTCAATTTTTTCAATCTTCTAGGGTTTGGTATTCAAACTTACTCTTTATTTCTATCTATTCAATGTCCTCAATATGGATTTCAAATTTCCCTTAGGATTCCACGGTTGGTTATCTTCTCAAGGCTTCATTATAGGGTCCTTTTTTTTGTAACAAAACCTTTACTCATATATCTCTAAATTAAAAACTCTATTTTCAAATTCCTTTTAGATTTTTATTTATTTTTTATAAACTAAATGAAAACCTCTTTTTGTTCTTCTTGATTTTTAGCACAATTTTAAAAAATTTAAAGTTTTCATATTTCATAATAAGGTCATAATTTGTAAAATATACATTTATTTCAAAATTCCTTAGATATTTTTTTGTTAGTCATATTAAGGTCTTAAAATATCCATCTTTCTTTCCTAAAATTCATCTTCTATTTTTAGAAATGGCCATTTTATTAATTTTATGACTATCATTTTTATTAAAGATCACTTTTGGGCCTACCCTTGTTGCTCACTTTGGGATTACTCCCATCCTTCTCCAAGCATCAAATTTTTAGATCTATATCTTATGCTTTATCATATATTGATAAACATTCTTATTTTATTCATGTTATTGTGTTTACACAACACACCCTAATTTCCATCCAAGAAATCATGGAACCTCGGGCCTCTATTTAAAAGACCAAAGTGCTCATGTATTTCGAATTTCCATCCCGTACATATTTTAACTTATCTTTCCTTGGGCCCCTTCATATGTTTCTTTCCCTCTTACTAATAACTCTTAATGCTTCATTTACACATAACCCCTCCTGACTCTCATTTTGAGTGTGCATCTCCCTCCACGACAGTCTTAAAGAGATTTGTGTAGTAGTCTTGCGTGGAAGTCCATCGCCTCCTTAAAATTTTATTGCATTTTTTTTCTTTATATGCAACTTTAATGAGTATCACCTTCATGTTTTTATATACATCATTCTACATCTACCCTTGAGAAATATCTCTACCCATGTGCATTATTTCCTTCATCCTACACTCCACAACATTGAGTAATTTTCTGCATCCAACCTAGCCTTACACTTCAATGCATGTCCATATCATGAGTGTTTTGGCCTCCCAATGCCCAGTGGTACCTAAACTTGTCAAAAAACCCGCCACACATTGTGTGAAATGTAAATGTTCACTGTAGGTAGAGAACTGAATGAAATATAACCCGCTTGGGTAAATCTAAACACATAATACTTAATTTTCCCAAGCTTTATGTTGTGTATATAATATACATGCATTCATGATAAATCAAATGGTACAGAAAAAGAGTGTTATAAATTCTTCTAGTTAAAATAATGTGCATATCTTGGTTCACAATAATTTGCGTTATGCTAAGCTATGAAATCTCAAGTGTGTGTGTATTTGCACATAAAATTAATTGATGGTTCATTTGCAAAAGTTCCAAAGGTCATGCGTAAAATTCAATAATCCCATTGCGTAAAGATAGAGTAAAGGTGATTTTACATATGTATAACCATGTATCATTACACAAAACCATGAAGTGAAGCACACATGTTTCCAATCATCCAATAGACGTAGCTTACAAAATAAAAATAATGTTTTTCGTTAAAAGATAAAACTCACCACAAAAGTCAACAAAGCTATCATTTCCGACATAACCCTACACAAAAATGTAACTTTTATTAAATAATTAAATCTCATCCACTTTTTCCACAAATTAGAATGGAGAGATCTCTTTAGACACTCCATGTCTGAAATCAGGCATCAAATACTTTTAATGAAGATTGAGTTGTGCCTTAAGCTACCTTAATGCTTCACAGAGCACTAAATGCTACCTGAACGATACTAGAGATCAAATCTTATATTCTTCTATATTTCCCTAATGACATTTAATTTAATGTGAATATGTAACTTCTACCTCCTAATTTTTCTAGGTATACACATGTAATTGGTGAGAGGATATGGCTAGTTTCTAATTGTATGCCATGTCATATTAACATTGTGTAATTGATTAAGGCCACATATTATAAATCTTATAATCATGTGCAAGTAAGTTGTGAATTTTTGTAAATACCCAGCTAAAACACCTTAATATGGTTAGATCCTCATAGAAATAAGTTTTAAAACATTTTAATGCATTGGCTTATTTTTCCAGTTTTTACTCTACATTTCATCATAAATGTTGATGTTTGTGTGCATTCTTCCCATTTAATTGAAGAAGATCCCATTTTTTTATCAATTGAAAAATCATTCAAAAATTTCTTAGAGTTAATGTTTACTTCTTACGTATCTAATGGTGTTGTGTTCCTCTTTTCTCTAAAATAATTTCCTTGAACTTTTACACCCACTCATGCCTTGATTGAGCGAATACTAGTTTGAGCATGGGCATGATTTTGGATCCATCTTCACCAACCAGAAATGGGTCTCTACTACTGCATTAGATTCATTTTTATTTCTCCCCACCTTTCTATCTCTTACACTTTTTACTACCCATATTAGATTAGGATTAATTGAGTAATATAGTTTGTAATCAATTTGTTTTTCTAAATGTTTCGATTCGCAATTGACACTCATTGTGAAATATCACTCGTGAAGGAGACTAATGTGCACAAAGTATGAATAACATGTCAACCTTGTGCATAATCATGTTATACCCCCTTTGAGGTTAATCCTTTTCTTTTCCCATTACACAATATATGTATAATCACACTAGAATTAAACACAATGAACTAGAAAACTCCCTTCAAAAAATTAAAAACCCACTAACCACCTTGATATATTCCAACAATATCTTATGGCCACCAAGACATGGTGAAATATAACCTTGGGGAACTCCTCGTGCATTTAATCCATCAGGCAATAAAACACATTCCCCACACGTGCACCCTCCTTTTGAGATAGGTAAATACCCACTTGTTTATGCGGAACTTTATCTAGGTTGTCCATATTTGCGCGCATCCTGTTTCCCATATAACATGAACATCTTTAGTACTAGAAGGGAGAGGGAGGTGTGTCACTCATAGAGATCAACATATTTTTGCTAGGAGGGTGGTCTACATTGATACTTTTTTCGAAGGAGGGTCGATTTGTTCTAACGTTACATAACAAAATCCATGTGTGCTATGTAGAAAACATCCTAGTAGGGGTGTGGTTTTTAAATTTTTATCATATTGCATTTTTTTTTTTCCAATCCATCATGGATATGGCTTGGTTGGGACTATTTCATGATCTAATAGCCATCACAAGAGTCCAACATGAATTACTTGATGATTTTTGGGAGTGTTGTGTGAAGTATGAACACATAAGATCCATAAACACAAAGCAACATGTTGCTTCCTTCAAATACGTCTTGCATAGAGAAGTTATCCTTAATGAAGACATAAATTGATACCTATATTCTTGTTCCTTAAAGGAAATGGCCCACTAGTGGTTTTTCTAGTAGTTGCATGGGTCAATCGCATCTTGGAGTACCTTTGAGATTATTTTCCTTGACTATTTTTTTATTTGCATAGACCACACACTCTTAGAATTCCATTTTGTATCTACTCATAAAGGAGAAACCAAAATCATGGGTGTTTTCAACATCTATTTCTATCAAATGTACAAGAGGTCGAGGGATCCCTTTTCCATCACTAAGCCTGCCATTACTAAAATCTATATACGTGTACTATATTCTCTCGTTTCCATATTTATCGGGTAAAATCTTGTTGTTCTTGTCTCTCTATTTGTAGTTTTACATGAGGTTATCTTAATGGATCAAAAATGCAATTCCCAAAATATACCTCCACTTTGCAATCAGGTACTTATTATCCCATGCGAGTAAATTTAAGCCCAATATTGTAACATGAATCCCTCTCAATCCAATTCCCAACCCTATTCATCTATCCTACAACTAAGTTTATGCTCTCATGCAATCACCCCCGACTAACATATTAAAGATTTATATGTTGAGAACATGGAGAAAAATTGAAATTCTACCTATTACACATCATACTAACCCTCTCATTTTTATAATAATCATAGAATGCATTTTGATGTTGGTTTTATCTTTTCTTCTAAATGTTTTAAATCTTCTTATTCTGATTTTAACACCGAAATAATTTGTGTAAGTTAAAAAGAATAGGAACACAAAGGATAAAATGTGTTGGATGATATGGTAGATGCCATGCACTCTGAACATGTAAAAATGATGCAAAACCCATTTTTAAAGATCACAAAGTGGTAAATGAGTCGCCTACAGACCACCCTTGTGCACAAAATGAATGTAATATTTTGGATGTGATGGATGATGCAAGTCTCAAAATAATCAACAACATATATAATCTAGTGTGAAAATTGAGTGGAGATGTACTTATTATATGTGTTGATATCTTAGATTTGGTCCTACCCATTTGGCGCAGGATTCACAATGAAGTGCATTCAAAAGGAAATTACCCAATGTTTCTATTTATATTGCACAATGTGGAGTGTATGCTACTCAAATACCTTTTCAGGACAATGGGAAGACATCCAAGGAGAGTCTCTAGATATAACACCACCTATTTCACCACACCATGCACCCAATTTAGATAAAATGATGCTTCCTAGAGAAATTGAGGAATTTGAAGCAGACAAATTTGAAGAGGAAGATATTTTCAAGGAAATATAAATGATGCAAGAAAATTTTGAAACTAAGGAGTGTTGTACAATCATTGCACACCACACAAACTAGCTCTCTGAATATTCTTGTGTCCCTCAACGTGCTCAATTTAGTCATCTAGGTAAAGGAATTTTATGCCTTCACCCGGGTTGACTTTGAGGTAAAAGTTTCTTCCCCTCCCGCATACTTTCAATCAATTATTTTATCCAAGATAATAATTCTATATATCATAAGTGTAGGTATATTTTTGAATTTAAAATTTTAATCGATTTATGTTGAGAATTCAAGGATTTTTCTAAACGTCTTAAAATAAAAACTAGGAGGAGCTTGTTGATACCATTGAGTGGAATTTGTTTCACTCAAAAATTTTAGATGTACCCTCCCAACTCAAATCATACGTAATGGTTAGTTATATTTGTTTTCATTAGAGTATTCACATTGTTTCCTACTTTCGTAATTTGGTTTCATTAGTTATTGCGTTCAATAAAGATGGAATTGCATTACACAATGCCCATCCTTGATTCTTTAGTATTCCACCTAACCAATGGTTTCAAATTTCCTATTACACCATTCTTTAAGATAACAAGGAAGTCTTGGGTATGTTATCATGTGCACAAAAATGGTAAAATGTTGATTTAGTATAAGAATGTTTGAATTCGAAGATTTGGTGAGCCTTATAATGAATATAAGTACTTGTGCTCAACTATTTTTCTTTTTAAAAATAGAAGCTAAATATTTTTTTGGAGATATCTGGTAGATTTATAACAATTTTTATTTTGAAGGATATTCACACATACTTTAGCAACATAAAAAATTACCTTTCAAGTGTATGAGAAAACATGAGAGAAAATCATACATGTCTTGTATTTCTAGTTTACAACATAACTTCTACTCTCACATGCACGAAACCTAGATATACCTTGGTGTGTGTAAACTATGTTTCACCACCCACTCGGCCTACCATACTAAGAAATATCTTAAAGATGCTCACCCAAAGTAGGAGATGATGTTGGCTCTCATCATGGTTAGAAAATATGGAAAAGCAATTCATGTGCATTATGGGATTAATTTCAACTTCCACTTTGTGTGTCACTTTTCCTTTCTTGGCATGGATGAATTTAGAACTCCAATTTCTTTGCTATTTTTAGCCCAAAAATTCCTTTGATGTTTCAATATTTCTCACCCATGAAAATTCGTTGTGAATCCAACTATATGCATGTTTCCTTTCTCACTATATTCACATGTGTCTAAATTTTTCTTCATGCTCTATATTTTCATGCAAAATTATTGTTTATTTTAAAACCTAGGTGCATATGTTGTAGCCTTCCTCAACCAAATGTGTGTGCTCAAAGAATAAGAATAATTTTCTAATATGGGACTTGACCAATAAAATAATAAGAATTTAGGGGCTCAACATCACCCCACACCAATTCATTTGCCCACACCTTATGTAACCTTTTTTCTTCCTCCTCAAATAATTTTAGTACTTCCTACCTTAAAATATATTTATGCACCTTCCACCGATCTAAGGATTTATGAAGGGGGCCCATTTGTTTTATATAATGGTGAGGTATTTCAAAACCTTGACACCTTTTTAGGCTCTTGCACTTATACTTGATTTTTTTGCAATATTTTCATTACCTAAGTATTCACCTAATTTAATGCACTTTCTTCTCTCGATGTTAGCTTTCTAAGATCACCTAATAACTGCTTGATTTTATCTTTTTCATGCTAATATCTTCTTCCAAATCCTTGATGTCTTACATTAACTTATCATGGCTATCTTTATCCGTATCATTATTATTAACACGTTTCCAAGGATTTCTATTTTTGGACCTTGGGAAGCATGCATATATTAAGGATCTTAAGTTTTTTAAAAATCCTCGATAAATTTATTTGCATAAGGGACACTCTCCCCAAGCTTGGTGACAAAGTCCACACAAGTTTTCAAATTCTTAGCACATACAACTCTAGCTTTATCATGTTCTTCTTTTCTCTCTCATGTGCACAACTATCCCATTATACTTCCCTCGGTTTGAGCATTCTAAACAAGTTATGTAATTTATCCACACCCCTAATCTATTGGTACTACCTTGGATAAGCTGGGCTTCATTGGTAATGATCCTTTTGCATAAATTTAGTGCCTTTATTGAAAGGAACGATAAGAAGATTGTTCCAAGTGTGATCTCAGATGATAATAACACACCAATTTAGATTTGCAAAAATAGAAGAGCTAAAATAACATATATGGAAATCCATCATAATCCATAATGCTCAATACATTATAATACAATGACTTGAATTAATCAATAAGAAATATGTAAATAGGAGGAGGGAAGTGCAACTACTACCTAAATCAGTGGTGAAGAACTCCCACTAACTGATACTGGTAGTTAAGTTAACTCCAGAAGACTAGTAAGATAACTCCACATAACTGAGAAGCTAACTCAACACAACTAGTAAGCTAAATCCACACAACAAGTACACCTAAGTAAGCTAACCCAACAAGTGTAGGGCTAATATAAGTGTAATAATTATCCTAATAAATAAATAAAAGGATAAATAATAACCTACACTAACACCCTCCCTGTAAGCATAGCTTAGGTGGGTGAAAAATAAGGTGGGTCTCGAAAACAAGGCCTAATGAGGTACCCACGTACAATAACTAGGAAAATTGGACACCATGCAAGGTACCCAAAACTAGTAATAACAAAGTAGAGAGAGAAAAATCCCGCATTGCAAGATATCCTAAGAAGCTCGGCTCTAAAAAAATCATACAATGTTGAAGAAGTTTAGTGCACACTATGGTCTGAATCCACTGGTCGATCATAGAAATAAAAAACAACTGACACTGGGCTTTACCAGAATAGCTCCATGCAAGGAGACTGTCAATAGAGTGATGTCAAAAATGAAAAAAACACAAAACCTAATTTGATCAACTACTACAAATAGGTGTGCCATGATTTAAGAACAACCAAGGCAATAAGGAAAGGACACGAGATCCAAATAAATAGGAGTACCATGATCCAAAAAAGCCAAGGTAACAAGGCAAGGACACAAAATCTAAAGAAGCAAGATCAACTACTACAAATAGGTGTGTCACGATCCAAGAAAAATAACCAAGGAAACAAGGCAAGGATACGAGATCCAAATAAATAGGAGTGCCATGATCCAAGAAAAGCCAAGGTAACAAGGCAATGACGTGAAACCTGAAGTAGTATCAACACATAACAAGGTAAGGACACGAAACCCAAAGAATAAATATCAACACCGCACCCTCCCATATTGCTGAATGGGTAGAGTGACGCCACAGATTTGTATGAGTTACCAAATCAACTACTTGAACATTGAAAAACTAACACTGGGCTTCACCAGAATATCTCCCCCATAAGAGAGATTGTCAACATGCAAAAAAAAAGTGTTGAAAATACAAATCTAAAATATCTCAAAAAACAAGATAGATATAAGTGTATACACCCATAAATACAAGAATGTAACACCCAAAAGTTTAGGACGTCGGGCTCAACCTGAAATTACATCTACAAGTGATTACAACACCCTCCTAAATTTGACACTTTATAATTGAGTGCATGTAAATATTACAATGAGTAAAAGTACCTTTTAAATTTAAAATGTGTATACAAATTTCACCAATGCGTAGATCTCAAAAAAATACACAATTTCAAAAAAAGATCACCTTAATCTGAGCTACGGATCAAAAGTTATGAGCTCTAGAAGGTTTTGCTATTAAAATAATATTTTAATGCTGATATTTTTTTAAAGGTACACGTGACACCCAAATGTCCAAAGGGTAAAAGAGTGCATCCACATGATATAGGCTTGTGACCAAAGGATAAAAGTTTGCGCCCAAAACCTAAATGTTTAGAGGGTAAATCATTGCATCCGAAGGGTACACGTCTATATCCAATGGATAAAAGAATGCACCTAGAGGGTACAGATCTACGTCCAGTGGATAAAACACCGCATCAAAAAAATAAATCCAGAGGGTAAAAGAATGCATCCAAAAGGTACATGCTTATATCCAATGGATAAAAGAATGCACCGAGAGGGTATAGATATGCGTCTAATGGATAAAAGACTGCATCCAAAACAGAAATATCTAGAGGGTAAAAGAATGCATCTAAAAGGTACACACTTATATCCAATGGATAAAAGAATGCATCGAGAGGGTACAGATCTGCATCCAGTGGATAAAAGACTACATCTAAAACAGAAATATCCAGAGGGTAAAAGAATGCATCTAGAAGGTACACGCTTATATCCAATGGATAAAAGAATGCACCAAGAGGGTACAGATCTGTGTCCAGTGGATAAAAGATTGCATCCAAAACAAAAATATCCAGAGGGTAAAAGAATGCATCCAGAAGGTACATGCTTATATCTAATGGATAAAAGAGCGTATTGAGAGGGTACAAATCTAAATCCAATGGATAAAAAAATGCATCCAGAGGGTATAGATATGTGTCCAGATTTGACTCTAAAATATGGTTGAGTTTGATCAATTCTAGGGTTTGACACCTTCCAAATCTAATGGTGCACTTTGTTTTGAAAAAAAATGCATGCTGCATAAAATTTCTAACAAATTATGAATACATGAAAATAATAAACCCTTGCTTGCAAAGAAAAACTTATAGATGGATGTCTACATCATCTATTACTCTGATACCATGAAAGGAATGATAAGAAGATTGTTCCTAGCCACAATCTTAGCTGATAATAACACACCACATTAGATTTGAAAAATAGAACTAAAATATTGTTGAGTTGTGGAGCTCAATTACTTTGATTAACATGTAATGTAAAACTTCTTTGGAAAACACAAGAATGCAGTCATCGGTTAGGAGGGACCGACATTGGTCATCTAGGACTCGACATCGTCGTCAGGAAAGGAGGAACCGACATTGGTTAGGGTGAAACGACATCGGTTACCTGTGTGGGAGTGTTTTAATTAACTCTCAAGAATTATATCTATTTTTAGCAATAAAGTATATCTATTGATTGTAATTACATGGCTAAATGCCCTAAGTTTATAAATGCTTATATAACCACAAAAGCTAGGGTTTAGACGTAGAGAATTAATAAGAATTAAGAATAATTATGAGAGAGAGAATTCTTGGAGAAGAAGAAAAATATTGAGAGAAAGAAAGTACTATACATCTGAGAGGTGTGGAAGATTGTAAATATTCAATTGTATATCTTGTCAAAGCTTTGGATAATAGATTAACTTGTTTCTTGGTGGACATAGCCCACACTGGGTGAACCACGTTAAATATGGTGTTGATTTATATCTCTTGTTTTGTATATTTCTTTTGGTAGAATATCCACTTTTATTTGCATGTATGCTTAGATATGATATATTATCTATATAACCGTGTGCTAACCCCAACAACTGGTATTCGAGATTTTTTTGAGGGTTTTGTGTGTTGATAGATTTACTCACAGAGGGTTTTTTGATTGAGTGGGAGCTACAACAATGGTAGAAGAAAACAAATACAAGGTAGAGAAGTTTGACGACCGAAATTATCAATTATGGAAGATGCAGATTGAGGATTATCTGTATCAAAGATATTTGTATTTACCATTGGATGAGAAGTCTAGACCTACAAAGATGACTAATGAAGAATGGAATATTCTTGACAGAAAGGCTTTGGGATCTATAAGACCTGAGCCCGACAACATCCTTGGCTTCTAATATTACGAAGTGAATTCTACGGTAGAGTTAATGGAATCTTGCTAATTTATATGAAAACCTAGTACTTCAAATAAAGTTTATTTGATGAAGAAACTATTTAGTTATAAGATGCGTAAAGGTAGATCTCGCATCTAGTCATCCGAATGATTTTGATCTATTATAAATAAGTTAAAATCTGGTTGATATACCATTTGATGAAGAAGTGAAAGCACTTTTATTCTTATGTTCTTTGCCTGATAGTTGGGATAACTTGGTAATGGTGTTAGTAATACAATATTTGCTACTAATATCTTGAAGTTTGATGATGTGGTTAGTATAATCTTGAATGAAGAAATTCGTAGGAAGAGTACAGAGGAATCATCATCTAGGAATGCTTTGAATGTAGAAAGCAGGGGAGGAAGAAGGAGAGATCCAAGAATAAGAGTAATGGGAAATCAAAGTCAAGGGATAACAAATCTAAATCCATAAGTAAGGGAATTACTTGTTGGAAATGTGGAAAGAAAGGACATACAAAGAAATATTGTTGGTCAAAGGACAAAGAGAACCAACAACCAAACAAAGATAAAGAAACAAATCTTGCTACATTGGATGTAATGCAAGATGCTCTTATTCTTTCTTTAGATAATAGAATTGAATCATGGGTTTTATATTCGGGAGCTTCTTTCCATGCAACCCCTAATAAGGGTTATTTAAGAAAATATGTCCAAGGGAATTTTGGGCATGTTTATCTCAGGTGATGACGAACCTTGCAAAGTATAACTAGAAAAGGGAAGTTTATCTAAAATTATAGAATGAAAATACATGGGTATTGAAAGATGTGAGGCATGTGCCAAGCCTCGGGAGGAATCTTATTTTGCAGGTGACTAGGTGAAGTTGGTTACATGGTTACTTTTAGAGGGGACTCTTGGAAAGTCACCAAGGGTGCTTTTGTTGTGGTAAGAGGTAAGAAGGTAATAACGTTATATTTATCTACCTAGGTTACTAATTACTTTTTCGCATTATCTACTTGATTCGGATGCATGCATGTGGTATAATTGGTGGACCATATGAGTGAAAAAGGAATGTAGATCTTAAAGGCTAAGGGTAAGTTATCATATTTGAAAGATTTAGATCTTGATTTCGTGAGCATCGTGGTGTCTTTGGAAAGAAAAAGATAGTGAGATTTCTCAAAGTTGGGGCAACTTAGAAGAGCAAAAATTGGAGCTTGTACACTTAGATGTATGGGGACCAACTTAGGTAGCTTCTCATGGAGGATGCTAGTATTATGTTACTTTAATTGATGATGCTACAAGAAAGTAAGACTTTCAATGATTATTGTTCAGTGAATGGGATATGTAGAGAAAGAACGGTTCCAAGAACACCATAGGAGAATGGTGTTGCAGAAAGAATGAACATGACAATCATGGAACATACTAGAAGTATGAGGATACATTCTAGATTGCCCTTGCAGTTTTGGGTAGAAGCAGTTGATACAACGGTTTATTTGATTAACCATGGGCCTTCAAGTTCACTAGATGGAGGAATACCAGAGGAATCTTAGACCGAAAAAGAGGTAGATATTTCTTTTCTTAAAGTTTTTGGTTCAGAAGCTTTTGTGCATGTTGATAAGGAAAATAGGAAAAAGTTGGATGCAAAATCCAAGAGATGCACTTTCATTGGTTATGGATCTGGTGATTTGATTCTATTTTTGGGATTTAGAGAATTCTAAAATTATTAGGAGTTGTGATGTTGAATGGAATGAAAAGAGAATGTACATGGATAAAATTTTGGTACCCAAGGATGAACCGGTTGAGAAATTTGTGCATGAAAATGAACTCTCAGATTTAAAATTATTACCTACAGGGTTACACAAAGTAACAATGTTGGTTTACCCCTAACTGACATCGGTTAGATGAATCGGTATCTATTATATAAGATCAAAACCAACATCTATTAGTAGAACTGACGTTGGTTACAGGTACATGACATCAGTCACTATCAGATTTGGATACAAATGTCTAGGAGGTCCAGAATGAGCCTTGGTACCCCAAACTCTGTGAGAAGGTCACAAAGGGTAAGTAAACCTCCAAAAATATTTACACCTTATCTATTTTATTTATTATTGACTGATAATGGTGAACCAATTTTTTTGAATAAGTAATGCAGCTAAGACCCACGTCCAAAGGTGGGAGAATGGCATGGATGAGGAGATGGACTCCTTGGAATAGAACTAGACTTGGGATTTGGTTAAGTTACGGTATGTAAGAGGAAATTTTAGAACAAGTGGGTTTACAGGATTAAGGAAGAAGATGGTGGATAGAAAATATACAAGGAAAGACTTGTAGTAAAGGGATTTGCACAGAAAGTAGGTATTGACTTTGGTGAAATATTTTCTCCTGTTGTAAAGATGACTTCTATTTGTACTGTATTGAGTTTAGTTGCAGTAGAATATTTTCATTTAGAGAAACTAGATGTGAAGATAGCTTTAATTCATGGTGATTTGGATGAAGAGATTTATATGTAACTGCCGCTTGGGTATGAAGTCAAGGGTAAGGAGAAATTAGTGTGCAGGTTGAAAAAGAGCTTATATGGGCTCAAGCAAGCTCCAAGGCAATGGTACATGAGGTTTGATAGTTTTATGCATGAGCATGGTTACTTGAGATGTGAATATGACCATTGTGTTTATTTCAAGAATCTTGAAAATGGGAGCTATATTATTTTGTTCTTTGTATGTGGATGATATACTTATTGCAGGATCTAGTATGCGGGACATTGGTGAGCTTAAGGGAAAACTAGCTCACGATTTTCTATGAAGGATTTAGGAGCTGTAAAAATAATCCTTGGCATGAAAATACACAGAGACATGAAGAATAAGAAATTGTATTTTTCTCGGGAAGATTATATCTACAGGGTGTTAAAAAGGTTCAACATGCGAGAATGTAAAACTGTTAGTACACCTATGGTTGGACACTTCAAATTAAGTAAAGATCAAAGTGTTCATCATTACATGAGGAGGTCAAATAAATGACACAAGTACCATATGATTTAGCAAGTTGGGAGTCTCATGTATGCTATGGTTTGTACTGTAATGCAGACATTGCACATGCAGTGGGAGTTGTGAGTAGATATGTGGCCAATCCAAATAAAGAGCATTGGAAAGCAGTCAATGGATACTCGAGGTATTTGAGAGGGACATCTAACATGAATTTATGCTATGGAGGTTTGGATATTTCATTATGTGGCTATGTTGATTCGGATATGGTTGGAGATCTGGATGATAGAAGGAGCACTACTGGATATATTTTCACAGTAGGTGTGATGACAGTTAGCTAAATTTCAAGATTATAGAAAGTTGTGGATTTATCTACTACAGAGGCAAAGTATGTTGCAGCTACAAAGGCTAGCAAGGAGATGATATGGATGAGAAGGTTCATGAAAGAGTTGGGAAAGGAGAAATATGATTGCAAACTATTCAGTGATAGTCAGAGTGCAATTCATTTGGCAAAGAACTCAACATTTCATTCGAGAATGAAACACATTCAGTTGAGGTATCACTTCATATGGAAAGTATTGTAGGATGGAAATTTGAATTTGGAAAAGATTCATATGAGTGAGAACCCTGTGGATATACTAATAAAGCCATTAGCAAAGGAGAAGTTGGAGCTACACTCCACTTCTGTTGGTCTTCGAGTTTGAGACTTGAAGAGGAAGAAACAAAGATAAGGAAGGATCCAAGAATGATGTTGTACAAGTATGGTGCAGTAATTAATCTCCAAGTGGGAGATTGTTGAGTTGTGGAGCTCAATTACTTCAGATTAACATGTAATGTAAAACTTGCTGGAAAACATAGTAACCATCATCGGTTAGGAGGGACCGACATCAGTCACCTAGGACCGACATCGGTCAGAAAGGAGGAACCGACATCGGTTAGGGAGAACCGACATCGGTTACCTATGTGGGAGTGTTTTAATTAAATCTTGGGAATTAGATCTATTTTTAGCATTAAAGTATATCTATTGATTGTAATTGCATGGCTAAGTGCCCTAAGTTTATAAACACTTATATAAGCATAAAAGCTAGGGTTTAGAAGTAGAGAATTAACAAGAATTAAGAATAATTGTGAGAGAGAATTCTTGGAGAAGAAGAAAAATCTTGAGAGAAAGAAAGTACTGTACATCTTGAGAGGTGTGGAAGATTGTAAATCTTCAATTGTATCTCTTCTCAAAGTTTTGGATAATAGATTGGCTTGTTTCTTGGTGGATGAAGCCCACCTTTGGGTGAACCACGTTAAATCTGGTGTTAATTTATATACCTTGTTTTGTATATTTCTTCTAGTAGAATATCCACTTTTATTTACATGTATACTTAGATATGATATATTATCTATAGAACTGGTGTGCTATCCCCAACAAATACCATATATGGAAATCTATCATAATTCATAATGCTCAATATGTTACAATACAATGACTTGAATTACTCAATAAGAAAGATGTACATATAGGATGATGGAAGTGCAACTACTACCTAAATCAATGGTGAAGAACTCCTACTAATCGATCTTTTGGTAGTTAAGTTAACTCCGAGAAGACTAGTAAGCTAACTCCACATAACTGAGAAGATAACACAACACAACTAGTAAGTTAACTCCACACAACTAGTACACCTAAACAAGCTAACCCAAAAAGTGTAGGGATAACACAAGTGTAAGAATTATCCTAATAAATAAATAAAAGGATAAATAATAACCTACAATAACATTTACATCATTGCAAAAATGTTTCTTGATCAAATACTTATGCTCATTTGAGATATTCTCTAACTTTTTCTTTATTTCCTTGTTTTCCTTGGTTATCTCCTCGCAATCTTTTCATTTATAAGTGGTTATCTGCACTACTAGTGAGATTTTTCTACATAACCTCTTCGAAAATATTTATGATTACATCCCCGACTTGAGTTTGTGACATCTAAAAGTTTCTACAAGGGCCACTCCCAATCCCTTCTTGACTTCATTTAGAACTTTATGCGAGGCTAGAGTAATGAATTTCAAACTTGGGCTCATATGTAAAAGAATACAAGGTAAAGGATAGTGACTTTTCCTCATTATTATCACAACTTTATCCTTTAGATAATTCCAATAGAATAATTGTTCTTTGGTTTTACCTTTCTAGAATCTTGGTGAATATGATAAAAGGTCGTTTTCATTGTACTTTATTCCTTCATCATCTCCATATTATTTCTCTTCTTACATGCCCTTCCCTTTGTCTATGTGGTGTATTGTATCTTCTTCTTCAAGATTAACACTTGTATATTCTTGGGTTTTTTCTTCTTCATTGTGCGTTTTCTCCTCTAACACCCTAGAATTTTATCCTACACCTTCTTCTTCAACATTTATAATCCCGGAGGCATCCATCAAGGTATAGATTTTATAGTGTCGAGTCCTTAGGATATTTGCTTCTTTATGGTGACTTCTATGCATGTGAGACTTGTTGTGGGGGAGGGTGCCTTTGGAAGAGGAGTAATGGTTAGCACATTTGTTTTTGTCTTCTCTCCTTCCTTTGAGATATACATGTTCATTTGAATGAACCCATCTTTAGTTTCATCTTGTGTGGGCTCAAGTTTTCTATCAAACTTTCCTTCGAGTCTTGTGCTACTAGTCAACTCTAGGTCGGGAACAAAAGTTCCTACTATGTTCAAACTTTTCCTCTTCCTCCTTTCAAGAGGAACATCATACAAATCCTATTCCTCTTTTTATTTTTCTTCTTGACCTTTGTTGACATTATTGGGTATCTTCACCTGAATCTTTAGGGTCTTTATTTTATGTGCCTTCATTTTGACATGCTTTATTTTTCTTGGCATGAAAATCTCCTCACCTTCCTCTTCTTCCCCTCTTGAGACTTGGTTTTTATTCATCTTCTTAGGCCTATGGAGTAGAACAAGTAGTGTGCTTCTTTATTTATTATCATAGTTTATAATTGATCTAGATTGCATAGATATTTCTCTTGTGTCTCCACATGTGCTCCATTCCTTTACACATACTTTTCCCTTAACGTATGTGTGTATGAATTAACATTCTCGCACATCACGATGAATCTTCTTGATAATTTTGATCCTATTCATAGATATCACAAAGTATTATGGAATGAAAGTAAATGCCAACTTGGCCCACGATGACATGTTATTATCAACAAGTTTTAACCGTGCTATATAGAATAACATTGCATTACCATGAACTCGGCTTCATCTTTCAATAATTATGGAAGAAACCTTGGCACATGCCAATCATCATTGAGGAAATTCTTGATATTTATGATCCGACCATATTGCATAGCCTTATATGCCCTTATCAATGTTATATGGCCCAAATATTACTTGTAGCACTCAAAAGAAACTCTTGTTAAACCGGGTATTTCCATATAGGCACACCACTACCTATCAAAATACTAATTTTGTTGAGTACCAAAATAATCAAGATGGTACCCCAAATAATTTTACCACCTACAACATGAGCTAATTAAACATTTTTCTTAATAATTTTTGTAATGAATTACACGATGTTATATTGTATCGCAAGGGCTACCTTGTACAAAATATATAGAAATATTGTTTACTTGACCCACCGATTGATTCCCAATAGCTTTGAAACTATTACACATGTCATGATCTTAGTAGTTGGGTTTGTAATTTATTCTATACCCTTCATACATGTAGTTTACGAGGTCCATATTCTTTTATTTATTTCTCATCCCACAAGTCCATGTCGAGATATTTTCTTATACATGAAACACAAGTTTCCTTACTTATGCATGTCATGGTTAATCTCATTATTTGTCGATAAAGTAAAAGTAAACCTCATACATACGCAACAAAAAAATTAGTACCAAATCCATCATATTTTCAAAATATGAAAGTTCACAAAATTACATGATCCCATTCTTATCCAAGGTGCACTTTATGCTATCATTAAAAATTACACCTCCTTCAATGATCTTTTGGTATGTATTGCACATATAGCTTGCTATCGGGGTAGCCTCTAATCTAGGAACATGATGGTTAAATTTTGTGATTTTGTACTTACTCGCCATGTTATTCCATCTTTCCCTTCTAAGATAGTTTATGGATAATGCATTTCTAATTTCATAAGTGACATTAGCTCAAGAGTTTTTCCCTTAGTTTTGTGTTTCTTACTAGAAGTCGTTATGTGTGTTAAATTTTTCTTTTCTAGCCTATATGTGCTTGCTTCAACTTTGGCTTTGACGACATATAGTTCTTCCACTATCAATTATTCTTGTTCTTTCTCCTCAAGTTCCCTAATTACGGTTATTCTTGTTAATCTTCTTCTCCCGACATTGACTCCTCTAAATTGTTTGAATTTGTTTCACTAAACAAACTAAATTGTTGCATGACCCTATTTTCATACGTCTTTTCTTGTTTAACTCTTCTTTCAAGTCTGGTTCAAACACCTTGTTGATTCACTTTGGGGTGGTTTAAAGCCACAAACTCCTTTGTTTCTACAATAAAATCTCAACCTCCACATTAATGGAGGTCAAAAATTTAATAGAGCTTGGAACTCGGACCTTTTTCTATTTTCCTTCACTATTTTATAACCTTTCATGCAAGCTTTAAAGAGGTCATTGACCATTTTATTTAGAAAGCTCATATTCACGACAATGATGAAACTCGTAACCTATTTTTTGTGGTTCTTTTTCCTTACTCTCATTTTTAGATTTTTCGTGCATTTTTGACTACTTCAAATCTCTTTTAATGACATAAATTCACTTGTTCTTTGTGATTTGGTTCATTTTTCACATCTTGGTAATAGTTTTATATATAGATCTCTAGTTTCACTTAAGAGTAAGGTAACTAAAATGTGTTCTTATACTTCTTTTATACCCCTCTTACATGGGCATAATTAATCACATTCATTTCTCCCACACTCGAACTCTCCCTTTGTTACCTTGTACATTTAATGTGAATTTACTAGTTACCTTCCACTACCTATTTTTATGATTATTTGATTTCAAATTTGACCTAATGACACCAACACCCTTATATGTGTGTCTTTGGGAACTTCATGGATTTGTGTTGATTTTCCCCATGCCCCTAATTGCATTGGTAGCTTATGTTCCTAAGCCACGTCACATTCCCTATGAACATCCCTTTCCTTGCACACTACCTTGCCACATTGATTTCCTGTAATCATTTTAAATATTTTTCACTTCTCTCTTCTCATGCACTCCACTTCCCCTTTATTTTTTCATCGTTCATTTTCAAGTTGTCTTATTAGCACACAAACTTAGCACCCTAGGATTTGATAAGGGAAGATCAATAATTTTTACTAACATGGGATTATCTTCAGGTGTGGGACTTGCATCTTGAGACAAACCTCCATAGAAGGTTGGTTCCTCTACCTATCTAACCTAATACTAACACACTGCTCCTTTGAAAGCACAACTCTATAAGCCTAAAATAGTCATTCATAGGGACCAAAGTTAGGAGATTGCATCAAAATGAAATCATAATCTAAGAAAGAGGTGATAACACCAAGAAAAGGGGTATGAAAACTCTTATGGGGAAAACAAAGAGAAAATGTAGAAGGAAAAGTCATCCGAGTGTGACATAGAATAAAGCTGCATGAAACCCTTCCATTTTGTAAGTAAACACTCCAAGATGAAAACATGCAAGAGTAATACATGCACAACATACTAAAAACTAATGGAGATGAAATAATACAGTAAAAAAACATGTATAAGATAGAGAATTAGTCATAAAACAAGATATTATTGACAAAATAAATATGCATGATCCATTAAAACAAATATAGAAGGCAATGTTTTTTGCAAAATACAAAACAAAGGTCTACAACCTCATGGAAGCTTAGGACACCATTTTTACATGATTGCTTCAAATTTATAGAGCATCCAACCCTTTACAAATGAGTTATTTTTCTAATATATATAGAAAGGGGGAGAGAGAGGAGGGGAACAAAGAGGGCATGCTAAACAACCATAAATGGACCATTTCCACCTAACAAGGACCAAATCACATCATTTTTTGCAAGAAAAATCATGGGCACCCTTTCGTCCTTCAATTTACATGCCATTAGAAGTACATGCACTATAAAATATTAAATCTGGTTGGTGAGGTGGTTGAAGTGGTTGATATTTTAAACAAGCAAAATTTCCCCTTTTCCCTTCAAAACCCATGTTTATAATATTTAACCCAAAACTCCATCATTTTTTACATTTATATATACCAAAATTAAGCCATTGAAGATACGGTTCCAAAGCCACCAATTTTATGCAATTTGGAACTCGAGTCAAAAGTTATGGCTAAAAACCCGAATGATAGTCGACCTGTAGAGTTTTTGAGAACAAGCGAGAACAAGGGAACATTCCTCATGGGCCGTCAAAAGCTGATTTAATCCTTATACAAAGATCCAAATGGTCTAGGGAATAAAGGAATCATGAAATAGTTCCTCAAGTGCTTGGTAGAGATGATATAGATGATTCAAGCATTGTGGTAGACATAACAGGTTTCGGGGAACTAGTGGAATGAGGGCACTGTTTTAAGGTTTCAAACCGGTATAACTTCACCGATCTCAACTACATGGTGGGTTTTATAGATATTTAGATTTTTAAGATGTCAAAATAGCCTTGGGGTTTTTTTTGACAATAGTTTGGAATCTCAATGGGGCTATCTACCTACCAGATAGAAGATTAGTGGCCTTAAAACATCTATTGGGCATGGACTCAAGCCAAAAAAACTTGAAAAATTTATCTTTAAAATTGAAATTATTTCCCTTGGATCTACATGGACTTAGATATGACTTGGAATTTCTTGAAGTGCTATTGGAAGTTGATTTCTTGGGAGTTTTGAATGAAACTTGCAAACTGTCCCAAAAACTCTCATTTTTTTCTAAGGAGCATGAAGAACTCTGATTTACATATGATCTTGGGGGTTGAAATAATGTACCTTGAAGCTACCCCAAAACACCTTATTTCCACCATGAAGACTACTATGAACTAGACTATATAACAAAAAAGAACTAAAAACTATGTACAAACTTGGAAAATCATACATGTTCCAAGTGGAAGCACGAAAATTGTGCACAATCACTTATTTTGCAATAAACAAACCTAAATCCCAAAAAGAAAACAAATATATAAGTGGATTTCCTATCATCAATGTTACCTAAACAATGTCAATTTGAATATCTAGTCAAGAAGAACTAGTCATTCTTATTGTACTCTAGACCAAAATCCATAGTCCCCTTGAGATATCTCAAGATTCACCTTGTTATTTTCCAATGAAAAAATATAGGTTCCTTCATGAACCATAAAAGATAGCTAACTACAATTCTAATATATGGTTTAGTAAAGGTCACGTAAATGAGAATCCTAATCAATTGTTGATAGAGAGTTGCATTTAATAGAGGAGCTGGATCTCGTATGAGACAACTGAAGCCTTGTCTCCATAAGTGTAGTAATTAGTGTGTAATCCCTAACTTTAAATTTCTCGAGCATTATATTGGTTTATTTCAACCGAGAAACAAATATATGATTCTCTTTTTCCATACTTTCTAAGATAGTAGTGCATGAGCCCGAGATCTATCATGTCAAATTATCAATTAAGATATTTCTTTGTTGCATCAATCATCATCACTATACTACTAGTGATGACTAGATTGTTGACATATATAATAACTATCACAATATCTCCTCCTTGTTTCTTGAGGTAGAGATTGAGATCATATGAATTCCTCTCGAATCCATGCTTGAATGAGATGCTCATTAATTTTGATCTACCAAGCCCGAGGATCTGTTTAAGGCCATACATAGATTTGATGAGTCTACATACCTTTGTTTCTGATTTAGGTATGATAAAAACCTCGGTTGAGTCATGTATACTTCTTCCTATAGATGTCCATTTAGAAAAGAATTTTTCACCTCCATTTGGTGAACTTTCCATCCAAAATGGGTCTTTAGAGAAAAGATCATCTTGATCATCTTGATCTTATTTTGGAAGTAAATGTATCCTCATAGTCAATGCCTTCCTTTTATGCATATACCCATTTGCTACGAGTATCAATTTGTACTTATTCATAGTCCCATATTCGTTGCACTTGGTTTTGAATATCCATTTGCAACCAATGGGCTTCTTCCTTAGTGGAAGATCAACAAATGCCAGTGTTATTTTTCATCACCGATCGATATTCAAAATCCATAACATCTTTCCAAGAATTTAACTGTAGGGCTTCTGGACAATAGAGGGATCAATATATTTAACAAATCTACTCATAAATAAAAAAATTTAACTCTTATTAATCTTTATTGTGATTCTATTGTCTAGTTGCGAATGTGTTTGGAGGAACACCTAACTTCACATCTCGAATCATATTTATATACCATTTGGGCATACATTGTGTTATTCTCGTGGGTTTTGGTCTTATCAAATCTTCACCATCATCCCCAAAATTGTTGTCATCATCAGCGGGAACATCTACTTCTACTTTCACAATAGGGGTGTTTTGTACATCAGGTGAGCACTGTGGAAGGAGCATCAACTTATTTCTTCTCAAAGAACTCAACATCCCTATTGGTGTAAACTTTCCTGGTCTTTAGATCCATCAATTTGTACCCAAGAGCTTCTTCACTATATAGCTAATGACGATGTATTTATTTGATTTCATATCCAACTTCTTTCACTTTTTCTTGGGTATGTGCATGCTAGATTTTCACTTGAATGCTCGAGGTGTTCAATGGATGGCTTCGATTTGACCATGCTTCATGTGGAGTTCTTGCGTCAAGAGAAATTGTAGGAAATCTATTCACATGATACAAAATAGTATTCACTTCTTCAACCCATAATGTATTCACTAATCCTGAATCATCGATCATGCAACACACCATATTGAGTATAACACAATTTCTTCTCTCAAAAACACCATTTTTTTGTGGTGTATGTGGAGGAGGCATTTGTCAATGAATCTTATGAGCTTCGGGAAGGATTTGCACTTGTTCTTGGTGAATTACCCACTCGATCCGAGAAGAGAGATATGATTTTGTGATTAGTCCCAAACTCTCAACACCCACTTTGAACTTCTCAAAATATTCAACTTGAGTATGAAGACAATATATCCAAATTTTTCTTGAATAATCATCAACACAAAGCATAAAATACTAAAATCCATAATGACTAGGTTACATCAAACTGCAAATATTATTGCGCACCAAATATAGATTGCCCGAGCTTGATATTTACTATTCTCGTAAGGAATCTTTATGTTATTTTATTGTTAGACAGCTTAAGACACTTGTCCATATCCTTCTTGAGAGATGGAAAACCTCTCATTATGTTGTATAGGAAAAGTGTGTCAAGATATCAAAAACTGATATGACCAAGTCTTTGATTCCGTAATTATGCAAAAGAAGTATCCTTAGCCACTAGTGTAATCGATCATCTCTGTGGAGAAAATCAATATGTAACATACGTCCTATATTTGAAGATCTTGTAAAAATTTTCATGTTTCGTATTTATCTTGAATCAAACAAAATTTATTACTTGGAGTGAAAATCAAAATCAATATTGAAATTATGATCTAGAAGTTGGTGATTGATAGTAAGTTCATCAAAATAGGGATATACACGACATTTTATAAGCTATAATTGCATGAACGAAGAGGTAGAGAAAATTTCCCAATACATTGGAATGTGTAGGAAGAGTCATCACCCAATGAAACACGAGTTTTGGAGCGTATGTCTCGTATTATGGAGAACCAATCTCTACATCTAGTCATGTGCTTTGAGTGGTACCCAAATTAACATCCAGATATCACTAGATAACATGTTTTCTTCACTATAATGGTGTTAGAGTCTAGCAACCAACACTTACTTAGTTGGGATCACAGACATTTCACTCAAACAAATGCCCAAGTGCTCACTAGAAGTGCACATAACCTACCGGGTCCCTTCTATTTCTCGACTTGTCAAGATGTGGGTTATATTCTTAACCATTCGAACATAAGGTAGAGGAAATCTAATCTAAACAATACATCATTGCAAAGAAAACATGCAACAATATATCTCGATCATTTATTCATTAACATAGACAATAAACATCAAAATATGAAGTCCAATTATACCATGTTCATCCCTACTAACCTTTGTAATCCATAACAAAGCATCCATTATAATCATACAATCAATTCTATTACAAGTATCGTTGCATAATACATACTCATAAGCTGATTATAACCCATGTGCACATCGTAAGCTATGTACGACTCATACTATCACACACTATTTTACCGTGCTATCATCTCCTACTCTTTTTAAAGGAATGCAACATATATATAGGGTGGGAACTTGTCCTTCACTGCTATATGCTTTAATTCTAACAATAGACCCTCCTAAATATAACATGCATGCTCTCGAACTCTTTCTTTAACTCCCAATCCATGGCTATCCTTAGGTGGCTTAATCCCTTTGTGCTATAAATAACTTGCTCTTATTCATGCCCAAGTCATTTAATTAGATATGTTCATGCACCATCCTTATCCATCTTGCATGATATTTATCCTTTGTCAGTTCTTTATCCTCACTAAATCTATTTTTGGACTTGACTTTCAAACCAATCCATCTCTCCTTTTCTCTATTTTTAGGCCATTTTGAATTCTGGCTAACTCCTTTAATGTCTCTTGTACACGCACCTTCGCACACTATTGTCTTTCCACTCTTTTACGCATCTTCGTGCACCTTTGAATTATAGTCATATATTTTCCTTGTCCTTGCATGTAATCTCACATGTATCTTCCCGGCTCTTTGATACTTCTTCATGGTTCACATGCACCCTCCTATGCGTGGTCTTCTACCTTCGCGCTTGGATTAATAATAACACTTTATCATCCCAACATTACCCCACATTAGAAGTATTGTCCATCCTTAAAAATATAATGAATCAAAGAATAACGGTGATAGAATATTTGAAATAATGTCTCGGTAGAATAAGGGCAATACCCTAATAAATATCAAGAATAAATAATCTTATTCTTTTCGCATGCATTCAAAAATCAAGATCAAGGTGATGGCATAAGTTTTGGGAACTCTTGGTTGATCCCATTATCTAGCTACTTCCACTCTTCTAACTCCTTTGGAAATTGTTTTTGTGTCTTTGTCTCAATCGCTTCCACTCTTCTAACTCATGGAAATTGTTTTTGGTGCTTTGTCTCAACTATGTCCTGGGATGTTCTCTAGAGTTAACCCATCATCCTTCTCCCCGTAGATCCTTCAATACAACATCCCACTTTGTGGCGATGCCCTTCAACCCATATCTACCTTGTGCATCACCATCACTTGGAATTTTCCAAGCATTTCTTCAACTGTTGTGCTTATCCTTTATTTCCTCTTTCTTTTGCTAACTTCCTATAAAAAGTTCTCGTACTTAACCTTGTTGGTTAACAATGATGCCCAAAGTTTCTTTAATTTATAACTCATCCTAAGTAATGCATACATTTAAGATCATCAAGATATCTTGAAAGTTCACAATTTTTTTAGTATTTCACATGGATTCCTTCAACTCGTGCCAAGTGTCGTGTATTCTTCACAACTCTACTCCACATTGGCTTTATTTTCACTTGCCCATTCTTCCGCTGCATAGGTCATTACCCATTATTTAATTTTATCAACAGTATATGTAACAATTATTCTAAGTACTCCATTTTGTGTTATGATGAGGTCTATCATGTGCTACAACATTTGAGCACACACTCAATATTATTTATAAGGCCAAACACTTTATTATATACACCTGCCACCTCCTTATTAGTATCACTCAAATCCTCGCCCGTAATTGATTATTTTTTTCTCTCTCTCTATATCCTTATGCATTCTCCTTATTGTATCCCCTTTATCAATGTTCATCCTTCTTACCTTGACAACCATATTATTTAGAGCATTGCTCGTTTGCTCATATGAGAGTTGAGTAGATTCGATTATGGGGAACAATGCTCTTGGTTATTTCTTCAATTTAAGCTTTAAAATTGACTATTTTCTTACCTTGGACTCTGGCCCCTCCATATGTGTTTGTAAAATTCAAGTGAGAATATTCCTTACGTGTGCATGTGCTTTGGCCTTATTAAACATTTCCCAACAAATAATATCTTCGATGAGCACCTTTGGACTCTTAAATCTATCCTTTAGACTCTTTTCGCATCATAAATGTATGACATATGAGGTTCCTATGGAGGATGCCTTGGTATTCTTCCTCCCGCATGTGGTCTACCCGGTGTCTCTTACGTAACATCATACCGCATGTGACCTGTCCCCTCATCGTGCATTGGTCTCCCTAAGTGCTTATTCCTCTTCATTACACATGTTTTCTTTCTCTTCCTCATGCTCCTCTTCATGCACGTGATCTTCATCCTAAGTCTCCTCTTTATGTATCTCTTATTTCTATTCAATCTCTTCACGTTGTTATTATTCTTCATGTATAGGATGATATAAATCTTCCTCATTCAGATCATGAATGATGTGAGGCTATTCCTCCTTTATTGGGCTGGGCCTGCACACTTCTTTTTCTAAATATAAATGATGGGTGCGTAAAGTGCTTGCTTCTTAGAGCCTTCTCTGTATCTTCTTACTTTTGCTATGATTGAGTGAAAACTCCACCTATTATTCTTCTTCTTCTTCTAGAGGATTTTTCTCGTACCTATGCTTAGGTTTCTTTTTAGTTGTCTTCCTCGAGAGGTTTTGGAAGCTCAAGGTTGTGCACGCCAATGAATTTCCCATCCTTGAGCTTTTGGCCGTAGGTAAATATAGAATCAGTAAGCCTCTATGCCAATTGTCATGGTCATAATAGGGTTCAGTCCACACTATCTAATTCCAAAGTTTCCACATATGGTGCCTTTATCTCATATCCATATGTCTTAAGCAAGGTGTAGTAGTTTGAATCTATCCTTTCTATGTTGAAATTAAATTGTTTGCATCCTTTGTCCTATTCACTGTGCTCTTGAAATACCTTGCAGTGAATGCACATGGGAGTTTACACCAGAGCATCATATCTCCATTATTTAGTAGGAATTTTCCAAGGCTAAAGTATTACATCAATGCAAACTCGCTTTCTCATTTATACCTATTTGCATAGTTCCCTAGGCACACACCATTCATTTTCAAATGCATTGTGTATCCTTGTGTACCATTTCTCAAGGCATCCTTGTATGGATTAGAGATTGCACCCTCACATGTGTACTTAGAGAACCTCTATGCCGAATACTTCTTCTCAATCGGGTGCTCCCATATGTTGTCTTCTCAACCATCCTGGAACCCCAATCTCCCAAAACACTATTAGCAGTAGAACCGACCCCATGTAATTTTTTTCCTTTCTTAGTTTGGGTCTTTGCTTCATCTATGATGCCCTCAACTATGAAAAAGGTAATATTATACTAGGTCTTTTATGCCATCTTATGAACAATATGCATAAACTTCTTATTGACCTCTATCCACCTTTTAGAGGAACCTAATTTACAACTCACCAAGCGAGCAACCACCTTGGTTCCCGGGTTAGCAATATTTGTGATGCTAAAGGCATGACTTCCCCTTTGATAATGTAACTTCGTGGTTGTTACCTCTATCACTACCTCATTGTGTAGGTTAAGTGATATCTCCTCTATATTATCGTGCAACCCGCTTACTTTGCCAATCGATTTTACTGATTAGATGCATCCTTCTACCTATGAAGTAGAAGTAGTCTTCGCAGACGTCATGCAACATCAGCCTTTGGTATAGGCATGCAAGCTTACCAAAGAAGAGTAATTAATATAGCTATAATAATCCAACCCCTTCCAAGGTCTTGCACACCTTGTCATAAAAAAATATCTAACCTTCTCGCTATCCACTAACTCATCTCCTTCAACACATCATTCTTGATATCTATCTTGCGTCCTTGTGTGTGGTGGTTGTATTCACTAATCTTGCATTTCCATAGTTGTGATGCCCATGGTTTTCCCACAATCACTTCCCATGGATACTACATTTTAGAAAACCATCACTACTAGGAGATTCTTCTCGTGGTCTTCTTGGTCCTTAGTAATTTATTTTACACCATTTGATTGACCTAGTTCAATTTTCCTCTAACACTTCACTCTGCACGATTTGTGCCCTAGTTTGAAAAACCCTTAGTTTTTCTTGCTCAACCCATGATCACTTCGATACTTTAATCCTGTTCCCTAGCTAATTCCAACTCTTTACCCTAAACAACAATTTTTTCCGTTGTCATTGTCAAACCCTAGCTCCGTAACTCAACTTCGTAACTCTTCCTCCAAACCATTCACACAACTTTAACTTATCCTAAGGATATTGTTATCCATTTTTGCACCCCTATCAAAATTGGACAACTTGAAAAAAATGGACTTGGGTAGTTGATGGAGCTTTAGTGAAGAAATAGTGAAAAATAGGTATTTTCATGCTTTGGGGGACTTGGATTTATTTTTATGTGTTCCTTTTCCTATCTTGAGGCCTTAAAATTCTAAACACTTAGAAAAATTTGAGAAATTTGAAGAATTTGGGTCATTTCTAGTGTTTTGCGGGTTTTTGTGGAACCGAGGGAATAATTCCGTCGGGCCTTAAGTTCCTTGCATTGTCGATTTGCCAAAAATGCAAAGGATTGAATGAAGTGTGGAGATGCAGGAGACAGGTGGAACAATGGAACAAGTTCTTTTGGGTCACTAGTTCCTTGCATCCCCAAAATTTCTGCATTATGAAGGATTTTGGGAGTCGGGTTCGATGTAATGTGGGTTGAAGTAAAGTGCGAGAGAATAGGGTGGTGAGTAAAAAAATCCATGGAATAGGTTGTTCCTTACATGGGCCTATCGGATGATGAATAAAGGAGTTGAAAAAGTGGGTGCCATAGTGGAATGTGGATGTTTGGGGACGAAGAAGAATGGGGTCGGTGAGGAACACGTTCCTTGCAGAACATTGTTCCCGCATTGGTTTGAAAGATGAGACAAAGGAGAAAAGGTATAATGTGGGGAAAGCGGAAAATATGGGAAAAAATGGAACCATTCCTTCCTTCCTCCAATTCTCTCGAATAACCGATTTATCTACATGGCAAGGAGAAAGTGAATTTAATTGTGGACTATGGAAGCTCCCCTGGGAACCCGTGTTCCTCCCCGACCCTCTAGATCCGCATGGGCATATCTTTTCACCAGAGTATCCGAATTTGAAATAATTTATATCAACAGAAATGTATTTTCATGATATTCATCATGAAACCAAAAAAATTGAGTTAGGTGAGTGTAAGTGGGTGAAAATGAGAACAATTTCCACAACATTAAAAATGCATAGTTGTAAGAGTTAAAAACTAGATTTAATGGAGTATGGTGCACATTTCTTCTTACACAAGCAAAAGATCATGGGGGAGTGGGTTTGGCATGGTGCACATAATTGTTTTTAGAAAATTAATGCATCTTGTTGGTGGGTGAAGAAAGAATTTTGAGTTTCCCTCTTTTTCCCTCTTCTTTCTCTTCCCCATTTTCTATATATTATAAAGTGATGCTCATTTGTAATGTTGGATACTTTGGGAATGCAAAGGCATCATTGAAAATTGTTGCACAAGTGTTCTTGAGTTACAAGCCTTAGATTGTAATCCTGTAATGAATTCACACCTTCTTCCTCCATTGTAATGATATGTGCATCATCTTGAAGTAATAAAATTACTTGTTTTGTGGCTTTATTATGCCTTAGCTAGTGATTTATTGCATTTACTTGCATGTATGATGTGTATGTTTCTTCATATTACAAGGTTTATTTCTATTGTGCATTGTTTGAAAATGGGAGTTTAGATCTTGCTCTAGACTATGGATGTCATGTTTTCCCTCTCCATAATTTTTTGTTCCATTTTATCTCTCTTAAAAATGTCTTTTCCCTTATTTTGGTGTTATCACTCCCTATAGTTTAGAATTGTCATTTTTATGCACCTTCCTCTCTCCTTGGTCTCTTGGAATCATAGATTAGTGTTAGGTAGCTGCATTTCCCTTCATAGGAGTAGTTTAGCAGTAGGAATAAGTAAAGGAAGCTGACCTTCTCTGGATGTCTGTCTCAGTTTTCAAGGTTCCAAAACTTGGAGATAGTCCCATGTTGCCTCAAAATCTTGGTTTGTCATGACTCAAGGATTTAAGGGTGTAATTTTGGCACACTGGTGGGACCATTTAAAAGTTAATATTTCCATTTTTGCCAAGTTTGGGTGTGTATCTTGGTAAAATTTTAGCCTTTGGAGGCTCTACAAGAACACATCTGGTGACTCCAAGCATCAAATCAACTGGTTTCAGTAGTCAGAGTGCCTCAAGTTCATGAGAAGAATTTAGACAAGGTCTAGAACAAAGAAAGGAGTTTTGAGTACCTATAATTATCACCAGGAAGAAGAAGAAGGGGAAGAACATTTCAAAGGTCACCTTCACCACCAAATAGAACTCTTTCTACTCCACCTCCTGGTAGGCCCTTCTTGCTATCTATTAGAGTTCTGAGACCTATTGCCATGGAAACACCATAAAGTAATTTACCATTTGTCAAATTTTGGGTAGCATCCATCTTGCTCTTAATGCACAACATGATATTCTAGTGATAGCCTTAAAAAGTATTCCTTTCTTCATTGGGGAAAATCATACTACCCCAACTGATCATATTTAGGATATTGCCAATGTTTGTGTAGTTCATCAAGTTATTAAATAGGATGTAGTTGTTAAATTGCTAACTTCTTCATTCAAGGGAAAAATATGCAATGGTTCAGAATTTTGGGACCAAGAACAATCACTAATTGAGATTATATGGGGACAACCATTTACAATCAATTTGTGGAAAAGGTAGTTAACCTCTCCTTGGTAGAATTACTAACAACTATAAAGAGGGCTCCCAATGAGCTCATGGCATATTTCAATTTCAGATTTCAGAAAATGTGGGACAAAATTCTAACCCTCGTAAGACCAACTCTAGAAGGTGCTTTTATTTAATTTTTAAGAGCATTAAATTCTGATATTGTTGTCATGATTCAGTCTATGGGGGTTGTAACATTGATTGGTTCTTATGCAATGGCCATTAGGGCTGAAAATTATCGATTCTAGCCAGAAACTAACTCTTAGACCACCCATGCCCTTATACACTAAATTTTCTCAAGTTTCTCAAAGCACTTTAATTCCCTATTCCGAGAAGAATTCCCAACCCACTACCTCTACATCTTATTATCCTACACAAAAAGGACAATGATGAGATGAAGTCCTTGATTATAATTTTTTCAAAAAAAGTTGTATCCTTGGAAAAATAGTTAGCCCAACCTTATATAAATTACCATAATCAAGGGAAATATTCTAACCAAGGATTCAACCAAAGCTACTAGCCATATAGAAACCAATACTCTAATCAAAGATATGGGAAAAAAAATGATAGATGGAAAAGTCAAAATGCACCTCTTCTACTTCAAACAATTGCTCTTACTCAACCACTTCTTGCTATTAGTTCAAAACATTAGTTCCAGTGAAAAAAATGTGATACAAGAAACAAAATGGTGTTTCCCATACCAAAATACACATAATCAATTCGTTTGTGCAAATGCATTGCAAGATTAGGCCTTCATGGTTCAAAACTCTTCTAATCAGTATGAACCATTTTTAGAAGCAGCCAATCCTAATGTGGAAGGTGTTTAGGAAGTCAATCCAGATACTAATCTTGTGTTCTTTGGGACTGATGATTTTTGTGCAATGAATCAAGCAGTGGGCAGCTCTAGTAGACCTCAAACTCATGTTGATGATAACACAAGGTTGATAAGGAGGATGTTGGATTCTCAACCTTCATCTTCTTCTAATCAAGGTAACACTATTAACAAGGAAAATAAGTTGACACATATCCAAATAAGAACAAGTTGCCGAGGTTCTTAAAAACCTTTTTAGACAAGGAAGTTTCTCCTCAACCAAAAATGCCTATCCCAATGTTGCAACAATCAAGGAAGGATAACATTGTTCCTTAAATGTAGAAATACATGGGCCTTTCAATATTATTGAGCAGATTAAGAAGACAAATGTTAATGTGATAATGTGGGATGCTTTGGCTATTCCATCACAAAGATACCTCTTATGTGAAGCTCTCAAACAACTTCCCCATGCTAATCCGGTGGTGGAAAATACCCATGATATTGTAAATATATGCCAAGAAAAGGAAGAAAAAGTAAGAAAAGTTGTAAAAACCCGACCCTTTTATATGTCATTAATTGTGGGAAAACATCTAGTTCATAATTGCATGATTGATTCAGGGGCTAGTACTTCTATAATTCCCAAAAATATTGTTGATATCTTAGGTCTTAAGTATAGCCCTATTTCTAAAGGTGTTCTACAACTTGATGGTTCAACCATTGGTGTCCTAGGAGTGATAAAAGATCTTGAGTTAACCCTTCATGCTTTCCGAGTTTAACCATAACTCATGACATATAAGTAATTGACTTGCCTCCAATATTTGGCATTTTCTTATCAAGAAATTTCACTGCTAAATTAGGTGGATATTTGTCTTCATATTAGACTCATATACTCCTAAGAACTAGGTATGGTACAAGATCTACTATACAAGATGAGCCTATATTTTTCTATCATATTGAATCTTATAAACCTACCCATTCCCGACCAAATTGACTAATAGAAGAAGAACATGAACATGAGTCGTTTCATAAGAGCATCCTATTCATCCTCCTATTACTAATCTTCTATTAGATGAATGGGAAAAATGATATGAATTTGATCCTTATGACACAACTTAGAACCTACGACATTCTTGAGGAAGGATATGCTCTACCCACACCACTCAAGAAAGTAGAGGATAATGCTTCGGATTATGAAAATTTTTCTTTGATGGTTCTTGATGAAGCCATAAATTGACCATAAATTACCATTATTTTTCCTTCCAAGTTACCTTTGAAAGTGGATTTAAATGTAATCTAGGAACTTATAGTTTGCTTAAGATAGAATATAGGATATATATCTTGTTCATTCTTTATAAATCTTTTGTTATCTATTTTTTTGACTAATCCTATTGATTATTTGGGAAAAGATGCAAAGTCTTGTGTATGTAGGCCATAAAGGAAAGATAATGCTAGTATTGGGAAAAGTGGAATTGATCATGGATGGTATATCTAAACTCAAATATGATTTCATATTCAGATTTCTCTTGAAAAATTATGCAAGTTCAAAAAAAGAATCATCTCAATCCGAGATTGTATGCAAAAGTTATAGCTGTTTTAAGTTTTCAGGATTAGTTCTGGAACTCACAAGCTTAGTTCTGAAACTCGCAGAGTTAGTTCCGAAACTCACAGAATTGGTTCCAGAACTCACAGAGTTAGTTCCAAACTCGCAGGCTTGGTTCCAGAACTCGCAGGCTTGGTTCCAGAACTAAGCAGATTTTGATAGTTTTTGAGGAATTTTGAAAGATCAGAGAATCCAATGGAAAATATGAGAGAGGTTTTTATTCATAGCAATGTGTTTAACAAAAACATCATTCAGATTTGCTACATGTATTACCAATAAAGAGGGATATGACTTTTAGTGAGTCATGATGCGAGGAAAAGTGTATCGATGAGCACTAAAAGTTCCATAAAGAGAAACATAAAAATTTAAATGGAAAATATAAGAGAGGTTTCTATTCATAGCAATGTGTTTAACAAAAATCTCATTCATATTTACTACAGGTTTTACCAATCAAGATAGATCTAACTTTTAGTGAGTCGTAGTCCGAGGAAAAGTATATCGACAAGCACTAAAAGTTCCATAAACAAAAACATAAATGTCAAATGGAAAATCTGAGAGAGGTTTTTGTTCATAGCAACGTGTTTAACAAAAACCTCATTCAGATTTGTTATAGGTATTACCAATGAAAGAGGATATGACTTTTAGTGATCTACAGTTCGAGGAAAAAACGTATCGAATAAGCGTCAAAAGTTCCATAGTAAAAAATAACAAAGTCAAATGGAAAATTTGAGAAAGGAATTTGGTCAAAATCATATTTTGAGGGAAATCCTCCTTCCAATAATGTAGAGGAATAAAATCATTATGATTCTTGTTACCGAAAAGCAAGGAGAAGATTTGGGAGAAAATCTTCCTAAAATAAGTGAGATAAGACTTTGACTTCAATAATATATCTCTCTCCATATTTTTGGAGATGGAGATCTTAGTTGTTAGGATTGGAATAAATATAAGATCAAATTTTATTTTCTAAAATAAGGAGTTGGTTGGACACATGAATTATAAATGCAACCTTCCACACTTAGATATGTAATGCTTTTCTCCCAAGAAATAAAGATCTGTTCTTTCCTCTCAAATATTATATAGTTTTCAAGATCTCAGAAGTATGATTTAAATCCTCTTCCAAGGAATGAGATGGCCACTCATTCCAAGGAAGACAAATCTATGTATTCAATTTTATGTTTATTCATTTGTCTGTAATTCATTCTGTTAATGTTTATTTCTTTATTTATGCAGATTTTCCTTTTGTTGTGAATTTCTGTTTTTATGTTATGTAATTTATTTTGTGAACTGCAGGTGTTTTTCTCGCTTTCCTTTATTTTCAATTTGACAATTTCCTTTATCCAAGCATGTTTACATTTCTACAAGTGTGCATTTAAATTTCTGCATGTGTGCTTTTATTTTATGCAAGTTTGGTTTGTGTTTAAAGGAGTTGTTTTCCAAGATCTTCTTCTCTTAATGCATACAACCTTCGGACACCAACCCAGATTGACATTATTAATGGTGAGGATTGACGACCCTCATCGATTATAGATGTAGAAATGCATCCGGGGCATGTGTTTTAATAATTTATCCAATGAATGAGAAGTTATTCTTTGCTCATAGATTGCGTTTGCATGCTCTACTAATGTAGCAGAGTATGAGGCATTGGTGCATGATACTCTAATTTCGAAAAGAGAAAAATAAAAGATTTAAAAATATTTGGGGCTACTAAATTGTTCATCCACCAAGTCATAGGGAATTTTGCCACAAAGAACAAGATTTTTAAATCTTATAAACAAAAATTTTGTGATGTTCAGAGAGTTTTGATGCTCGAATTTGTAAGTGGTGCTTAGGAAATTGAACAAAAAAGTAGACTAGATGGTAGCCCTTGGTTCTCAATTCTCACATGCTAAAGATATTTTTAAAGGAAATGTGAAAAACATCAAGGTAGTGGTCAGACCATCCATTCCAGACAATGAAACTAGCTGGCAAGTATTTGACAATGATGAATAAATTATACAATTCATCCATAAATAAGCTAAATTTTCTTCAAGAATGCAATCTAATTTGCATGACATATACGATGAATAGATTATTCGGTTGAGGAAGAAAGAATTTCTAAAAGTATTGGTCACCTTGGAGCATATTTTTAGTCTTGATGATGAATTTAGAGGTGAAGAGAAGAACATAACAATAAGTCAAGAATATTGTTAACTGGTGAAAATTGCACAAGGAAATTTTGCTTAGAAAGGTATGTGATGAGAATGAGAAACAAGATTTTATCTCCTTGTGTTAGAAGTTCAATGATGTATTCTCACGGGATTACGAAGATCAAAAGTGATTTTACCCAAAAATTGTCCAACATTCCATTGATCTTGATCCTAATGTAAAGCCAATTAGACAAAAGAAAAGACTAGTCAATCCCAAGATAAATCCCCTCATGAGAGAGGAGTTATCTAAACTCATTGAGGCAAAAATAATTTTTCCTATCAAATACTCTACATGGGTGGTAAATCTTGTTTCGGTGAGGAAGAAGAATGGATAAATCAGACTTTGTGTTGATTTCAGAGATTTAAACAAATCCTCCCTAAAGGATCATTATCCTCTACCTTCTATGGAGTAAATTTTACAAATGGTAGCAGGAGATGAGATATTTTCTTTCACTACAGTAGCTGCCATGCAATCTTTTGTGGGTGCTACTTCTTCCCACCTTATTAAATAGTATGTTCTTGTGATGATGTAGCACACACCTACCCTCCATGTGGATGGTGCTATTGGGGAAATAAAGTCAATTTACCACTTCTCAAAAGGATTTTCACTTTATATGGGTTACAAGGAAATCTCATCAAGATGTACTAGTTTTCCTATTCTCTGGAAATGATCACGGGATTTGACAAAGGCCTTAGTATCCTTGTAGAGTGTCTCCCACCATTATCCCTGCAAGTAATACCTTGTGCACTATAGCTTAGCCTCTATAATTTCCTCTGAAAATCCTACCATGCACTTCTTTCATGATGACTTCATGTTTATGATATAAGACACACTGTGAAAAAAATTGTCTCTACCCATTTTTTATAGGTATCCTCTGACTAATTGGTAGGGTGCCGCACAAATGGCGAGTTTCTTCTCTAATGTATTCATTCCCTCGGTGCACAACTCTTGTGCGGAAGAATAATGTACTTGTATTCTAAGTCAATTGGTGTGCATTGTAATCTAAATAGATGGGAATCGACATAGTGTCTCAGTATGCTCTACACGTCCTGCGCCCGAGTTGATTAACGATAAGTGGTCGTGTCCTAAATTGATTTTTCGAGGATTGACTATAAATAAGAATTCAAATTCCTAAAATAGAAGTATCCAATAAAAGATGCACCCTTGTAATACTAACTTATTTACCAAATAATTAAGTGCCATGTGATCGAGTGTAGAAAGAAAAATGGCGTGGCTAATAAATATTACCTAAACTTGTGAAGTGCGTACACCATTGACTATGCCTCACGCTCCGTGGTTGTATAATTTTGTTGGGCTGGTGTAAGCTTCTTACTCAAAAAGAAAATAGGATGATTCACAGTACCTTCCCCGATCGATCTAACACTTCCCTAATGGTTGTTCCAGAGGTATCCACATGCACATGAAATGGTAGACTCTAAGATGGGAAACATAAAATGGGCATGGTTGTTAGTCTCTCCTTTAATGTATTGAAAACCTACTACTACATGTCCTTCGAATATAACTTTTCTATTTCCTTTAACAACTTCTCCGGTGATGCAACAATCTTAGCATACCCCTTAATGAAATTCCAGTAGTATCATGTATGCTTAAGAAATCCACACACTCCACTTTGATTGGTTTTTTCCTCTAGCCGCAAGATGACTTCTACTTTTGTTGGATCAACTAATAGTCCCTCCTTTCAAATAATGTGCCCCAATAGTGTACCAAACGGTGTTGTAAATATATTCTTAATATTCAAGGACATTTTAAGATGTCCGCACCTTTCAAACATCTTCCTTAAACACTCACAATGATATTTAATGAGCCCATAAATATTGTCTAATCATCTAAATATACTTGAAGGAACTTATGGATGAAGTCTTGAAATGCTTGCGAAACAATGCACGAGAACACTATTGGAACATTATTTAATCTAAAAGGCATAACTATGCGGGAAAAACATCCCCATTCGATTCTTGCAAATGTTGTTTTCTCCCGATCTTTGTGTGTAATCCTAACTTGATGGTATCTAATTTAATAAAAAATAAAATAAATTTTTATTTAAAAGTAACTACTATACCTAATGATATACAAATTATAACATACAATGAGACACAAGAAATAAACAAGAAAATGATATGCAATCCTAATCAAGAAGGGGGCATAGAAGGACTTAGACGATTTATGAGTAAACAGGAAGTAATTTGGGCGGTGGATATCCGAAATAGGACCGAGGATACTGTCATCAATGCTCACCGAAGATTATGGATTCGAAACTACATGGGATAGGAGCTCCTAGGAGAGGAAAAGAGTGCTTGGGAGAGGACAAGAGTGCCTGGGAGAGGACAAGACCTGCAAGAAAGAATTTCACTTACACATACCCACAAACCACATCAAAACTAAAAAGGAAAATGTAAAATGGGGAGTTAGACTCACCTTGACGATCACTTGAAGAGTGAACTTACGATTGAGTGCTGCACTACATCTTAGAATCCATGTAGTTCTTGTGTGTGTGTGTAGAAATGGTGTGCTAGGATGACCTTGTGCAAGTTGCACAATGATAGCATGCTAGATCTATAATGTAAAAAATGTATAGAATGTGTGGATGGAATTGCCCTCTTGTGTCCATTATGTAGAAATGATGCAACCCTTGTCCCTTGCATGAGTGCTAGATGGATGCCTTTGATGTTCTTTGTGCCTTTGAATGAAAATTTAGGTGACGATTTATAATTCTTAGCGCTTGGTCCCTTATTTTGAAAACATAACTGTGTATTTATATGATTCCCTTGTTTGAATTTCGTAATTGACAACTAAAATGCCGAACCAAAGTAGTAAAAAGTAATTAAGAAGTGAAAGGGTCCAAAAGGATAGGAAAAAGGTAAAAAGGGACATTAGTGCCTAGGAATATAGGAGCACCGACATTAGTGTCATAATCTGGTGCAGTGTCCGAGGCCATAGAAAGATAAAACAGTTAAATGCCAACAAAAGTGTAAGATGTATAAAGCCAATAAAAGTGTAGAAGAAAAAGAAAAAGGCTAAAGGGAGTTGTCAATTACTAGTTTTATTGCTTAGGAATCATGTAAATGTTAGCATGCTTTTAAGACCTAGAAATGTACCCAAGTGCATAGATTTTGTGACTACATTTTCCCCCACTTTATGTTATTGAGTGAATACTCGATAACATAAAGTAGTCAGAAGATGCATACCTTATGATCCTGTAGAGAGTGTGGAAAATAGCGTGCCGAGTGGATAAGTGAAGCGTGAAGTGATTGCAAAGTGAAGCATGGAGACTAGGAAAAGGGAAGTGGACCCTAGGGGTGAAGCGTATGTGTGATCTATACTTATTGTGCTTATAAGTTACTTATTTTTGTTTATTAAGGAAAAACCTACAAAAAGAGCGAGAGAGTAGTCAAAGTTATGTATATGAAAAATCAAAGTAACATGTGTATAAGTAAGTAAAAGTGTGAAAGTATGTAAAAGGAAAGTGTGCACTTGATGTATAAGAGTGTAAAAGATAGAGAATTTTCTTGATTTACTAAATTTGTTGCCGATGGTGAGTTTTTTTGGGTGATCTCATGCCAAGAATGAGTTTTTTGAGTGATCTCATGCCAACAGAAGAGTTTTGAGGAGAGAGTTCTAGCTTTACTCTCCTTCCATGACCACTTCCCGATAAGCACCAATGTAGATGGTACGTCCGATTAGTTATGTGTTATTTCATATTTGTTTCATATTGTAAGTGATGGTAGAATGCATTATGTAGTTGGAGGAAGTGCTTGCTATTAGAAAACTATGGTGTAAACTACTGAAGACTATGTTGAACTGATAAAAGTGATTGTTTTTGACCCCAAGTCATTAGCACCCAGGGGAGGAAAGGAGCGCATAGGTGCTAGGGTATGGATCTTGGTGTTAGTGTTCAGATTGTGTGTGAAGTCCAAGCTAGATTCTGGACTTTTTCGTGATGTATGCCGTGCTATTTTTATACGTGCAGATACAAATTGTAGCTCGAGCTACTGTAGGGGTGTGATGTAGGAGCATATCTCTCAAGGTACTCATTTTCATGTGTTGGTCCAATTTTGGTTTGATAAAGTGTCTTAAGATTTATAAGAGGTCTTAAAGTCATTAATGGTCATTAGAAGTCCATGTCAAGTTGTCTCAAGTGGAGCCAACATTTCAAAAATTAAAAAAATGTGTTTCCCTCTAAAAGGGCCATTTGAAAAATTTGAATTGGACATAGCAATTCTTGGCTTGGAAAGTGATTTTAGTAGTCTTTACATGGTGTGAGGGACTTGTTAAGAGTTTTTTCATGTTAAATAAGACTCCTAATATGAAAAAGGAGAAAATAATATAACTAGAGGTTAAAAATATGGTTTTTAAGTCATGATGTGTGTTTAAAAAGTTAGTTAGGGTAAAGATGATATGAAAAGAGAGCTCTAGCTCAATGAAAATAAGTTAGAGAGAGGGGAGCAAGCATTCTATGTGAAGGAGAGGAAACTAAGTCTTGGTTTTGTAACTATTTTTGTAGGCTAATGGAAGAAGGCTCGGTTTCCTAAGATAAGACTGTTTTATTTGAAGTTTCTATAAAATTCCATTCAAGGAATATGTAGGTTGATATTTCTCTGTATCATTTGCATGATGAGTCAATGAATGCACTATCTCAAGGATATTAATGTCTAGAAGTAGGGGCAAAAATCCGGTTGTGGTGAAGAGATTATTTGTTTCTTAATACACTCGGTTCAAGGTCTTGTATAATTGATTAAGTGTATTGATTTCAATCATAAATCTTGGAATTATTAAGTTTTATTGACAAGAATAAGCATGATACTAGTAATAGTGTGAATTTGTGAGTAAAATTACAAGATTTGGAAAATGTGTGTTGTGACTATTTGCTTGGATAAGTTTATGAATTGTAGAAGAGCACCTTGTGAAAACAATTAGGCCATTTAGGTGAATGGAGAGGAAGTTATACCAAAATTTTATGAACTATGAAGTCTTGAATGGGTAGATAAGCTTTAGAAAGACTTTAGGTGTCTTATAGATAAAGATCTAAACATATTTCTGGGTGAAATATATTACACACTGAAGCACTATTTTGAGAAGCAGAGTATAGAGGTTTGAGCCATTTTTACATTTGATGAAAGCTAAGTAACTTTACTGTCAAAATGATAAATTCACGCATGTTGAAACAAACCCTTTGGTGGCATTCTAAACCTTGGAAACAAGTTTCATATATGCTAGTAGAGGTTGAATCCTTTCACGGGTTCACTGTCACCCCTAGCAAGGGTTTATTAGAAAATTTTGTTTGAAGGCTTGAGGATCAGACTTATGGGTTGAATATTGTAAAGATATATTATTATGAACCTCTAGATAAATAATGTTCTAGTTGGAAGACTTAAAAGGACCCCAAGTTCTGTCACTGTAATGCTTGATTTGGAAGAAAGTACTGTAGATGTTATCAAGGGTTTTTTGAGGTAAGGGTTGTTTGGTCATATTACACATGCATTCAAGAACTAAAAATTTCTATATACCTTCTCAATGTAATCCCAAAGCTTATCCAAAAGAGATCCCTACAAGATAAGGTCCTCATGATTAGGTGTTGATGACAATCTTATACTCACTTTGTAGGTATTGATTCTTGAGGCCTAAGAGTTAAAATTGAAAGTTGATTGAAGGTGAAAGAACCCTAAACTTTACAAAGCAAATTACATGACTAACTAAGGAAGGCTAGCACCATTTTCACCTCTAGTCAAGGCTCCAAGTCTAGGAATGTAACATTAAGATAGAAGCTTAAAGGAATGCTTAATTAACATGAATACAATTCAAAATCTAACCAATCATGCCTACTAATATGTTTAATTACCTAACATGATCCTAAATAGACATAAGAGGAAAATAAAATTGGGGTGGTTCTTTACTCCAAACAAGGTGAAATGGCTCTCCAAATTACTTATCAAGTCACTTTAGATATCTATCTACTAACCTTGTTGAAGGCTTTAGGCAAGGATTGAGCTTGGCTATAAATCATATTTATTATATGAGATGCAAATCAAAGCATGGTGTAAAGTATTAAGGTATTAGGTGAACCCTTTTTATAGTTTTCCTTTGGGGAAAACTTTTATTTTGGTGCATGTGGGACTAAAAGCCCAAATTAGATTAGAATTTCTAATCATGATTAAATTTTGCTAATCACAATTAGTGAATTACCAAGTGATTATGATGTGTGGAGCCTTAATCAACCACTTAGGGTCAACCAGGAGAGGCTAGGATAAGATTTTGAAGGTTCTTTGAGACATTATGGAGGAAATTGGGGTGATTTTTAAGTGGTTTGAGTAAATAGTAGGGTATATTGACCAAAACAAGGGAAAAATAGGATTAATTAGCTAATAATCACTAATTGTCTATTTTGAAGAGGATTTTGACTTACGATTCATCATAAAGTGGCATCCTGAATGCGAAAGGGATTTGGTGATCAACAAAGCACTTGTTAATTGACCAAAGTGGCAAGAAATGTTAGTTAATTAGTGAAAATCACTAATTATAATGGAATTGATAAGAATGAGAGTGATTTGTGTGTGTTTTGGAAATAAGATTGCAAAAGCGAGAATTTAGGTGTCTACATTTTCCCTTGTTTGAAGTGAAGTAAGTGACTTCTCTTCAAATATAGTAGTAAACAACATAAACATGTAAATTTTTGAAGAAAAAATAGTAGGATAAAGGATGCCCCTTCGAGTGTCAATGGGGTGATAGAAGAAGTCAATCGATGATCGAAAAATATGATCAAAATGGATAGAAGAAATAAGATGAATTAGGCACGAAATATTCAGTTATATAGAAGGAAGAGGGATAGGGATAAACATGGTTGTTTATTGCCCCAGGTGATTTGGAAGAAAAATTCGTAGTGGTAATAAATGATAATGGAGAAGAAATGATTAATGAAGAATATAGGACAAGCCCAATCTTTGCATCCAACCTTTTAATAATCAACTTTGTTATATCATTTTCCCCTAGGTCTACATCATCAACCTTTATTAAAATAAACAAAAGTGTAAGATAACATGAAAAGCTAAATTTCTAACATTTGTTCATTGTGACGTAACTCCACGCAACCTACATAATGCAATGTAATACTAAAACAATTCTTAACTCAATGAAACATACATAATACAATGAAATACGAGAAAGTAAACTAACTAACCTAATAGATAAACCAATACAATCACACATACTCATATAAACAATGTTCAAGACAATTCGCACCAATGTTTGTGTTATCAAGTGCTAGTTCCCAAATTTTTGTGTGTAACGATAAGGGTTAAAAATGTTGTGCCAAGCAAGGATGCATGCGAGTGGAATAATGGAGGACACAAGTAGTCCCATGGAAAATATTTCGTGCCCTATGAAATAGTATCTCGGAAATTCACATTGCAGATGGGAGTACCGACATAACATGTAACCTAAATTTTGTTAATGGAGGTAGATCACGATGATCCGCAAGTTGTTTGAGACCAAACCAAGCAAGAAATTTAGAAATATGTTTTTAGGATAAATTTTGATGTTCAAGGATTTAATGCAAGTGATATAGGCTTAAACTGTGTGGCCACTATTTACTAATTTTTGCAAAATTTTAAATTTTTACATTTTTTTGGATTTTTACCAAAATTTTAATTTTTTTAGGTTTTTGAATTTTTGATTTTTATAGAATAAAATATTATGGAAGAAATAACGAAGTCATGAGAAAATGTTAAAAGTGATTATAAGGCAAAAATGCCCTAGGTAGTAGAAAAGGCCGTCGGGAAGCAAAAATATGCCCCAACGTAGCTGAAAACGTGTCGAAAATAATTATTTATTAAAAATAATCATCGCGGCAAGTGTTAGAATATTTTTAGAAGAAATACGATGGTCTCAGGGAAATTTGGGGGTGAGAGACACATCATGCGGAAGGTAAAAATGGGTATATAAGCCATCATGACAAGTTTATTTATCACATTCACTTACCATTTTACCACTGATTTGAGCTCTGACCTATGGGAGAAAATGGCAAGGGTACCAAACTGAGGCACCGTGCAAACCACGTGAGGGACTACATGAGGTTCCCAGCGGATGGACCACAGGTACAAAAAGCTACTCTTTTACCCTGGTTATTCAAAGAATTTAATTTTTTGTTAAAATTCACATTTTAAGGCAAAATTAGGGAAAAAAAATGGGAATGCGCCTATGCACAAACCAATGTGCCTATGCCTTAAAATGGGTTTAATATGTTAATTATTTAGTTATGTGGGGGTGCCTATGCGTTGGTGCAAAGAGAAATGTGCCTATCTTTGGGAAAATGCACCCATGCTTGAGAAGCGCACACATGCTAGGGAAAAAGTGCCCATGTTGGGAAAATGCACCCACACCGGGAAAATGCGCCCATGCATAAGGAAGTGCTTACTGGTGCACCTGGGGTGTGCCCATGCACAAAATCCAATTTTAAATTACTTTTAGGAGAAAATTAAGGTTTTAGAAAACCCTAGGTGGAAGAAATAGATGAATTATAGAAGAATTTAATGATAGAATAGAAGAATAATGTGATAAAATAGAAAAATTAGATGATAGATTTAGAAAAATTAAATAATAGTAATAGAAGAAAAAGATCATAATAAATGACTTGATTGGTTCTGCAGGCAAACTTGGATGTGTTAGTGACATGGGAGTGACGGGGAGGCTCTGGGCCTATGAGGGCGTTTAGTTTGAAACCACCATATTTTCTTGGAGATTACCCTAGAGGTGACATGTTTATCCTACATAGCTCATATGCCACAGATTACCTTAGATCAAAACTTGCTCACAACCTTAGCTTTGAGAGATGGCGAGAACAAGATTTATACCTTTCATTGACCTTCTTGGTGAGATGAGTATTACACTGGAGGATGTTTGACGGATCCTATGAGTTCCTATTCAGGTTGTTTGATTACATATGATGGTCAGGACCGTATTGAGTGATACACAACCATGATATTTGGAGTGATAGATATACCCCACCGGGGTATGATAATTTTCATTAGGAGGTGCATGACCGATCCATGGCTGTGAGACAGTCCCTATATATTTTACTAGCTTTTTTCGGTGATATTTTGTTTTCTAACAAGACTCGCATGATTCCCTCTGGGTCTCATTGGAGTGATTCATGACCTGCTTTAGGGAGAGGTGTATTGTTGGGGTCAGTGTATACTAGCTCATTTATACTTTGATTTACACTTGATAGCTTATCATGGACAGAGGTCAGTGGGTCCTGCCACTTTATTATAGATATGGGCTTGGGATCATATTGCGATAGGCTATCTTGCGAAGCTTTGAGAGCACGAGTTATTAGAGAGATTTCCATTGTGGGCTAGGTTCAATAAGAAGATGAATTCATAGCCACGTGGGGGATACAAATTACTATAGGTGAGAGTTTGATGAGGTACAACCCCATATGATCACATGACAACCATACAAGTTATACCATTGGCCTCAGGATGCAGTCGAGTTGAGTACAACTACAGTGGACCATTTCATTATTAGGAGTAGGAGCTATGTCTTGGAGTGGTACAAAGTGGACAGGGTCCAACATCAGTTTGGTCTCATCTAGGGGATTCTTGGTGATGATATGTGGTATGCATGCAGATATAGACATATCTTCCACATGGGGCCCTGGAATAGGCTTAGCGAGCTCACGTGATATTTTTACGGTGATTACACAACCTTGGGTATAATGGGCATAGATAGTAGATCCAAAGAATAGCTCGAGTTGTGCAACGTGGTATGTGACGGTGTGTGCCATGTAGATTAACGATACCAAAAGAGGTATTGGATGCAACAACGCAGGGGGACAAGGCCTAGATCCACAGGCATAAGCACAGAAAGTCCACACGAAAGGCGCATGTAGGGGTACAAAGTCAACAAAAGTGCTAGTACAACAACATGTCTTAGTACAATAACATGTAGTGATGTAGCCACAGGTGGTTCCATTACAAGCACAATTGCAGGTATCCCCATCACCCACTCATGTGAGTCCACGACACAATCGACTATGAGGTGGAGGAGATGGCGGGGGTGGTGAGGACATGGAGGAGGATATTAAGGATATTCAAGATGGTGGGTAGATGGATGCCTTGTAACAATAGTTAAAACAAGTGACAAATTTATAACTCCAGATGGTAGCTGAGAGGGATCGACTATTACCTAGAGAGACTCATTATTAAAGATGGGTATTAACTCGTGATAGATCAAGATCGGGCACAAAAAAAGAGATTATAGGCCATGAATGAGTTATATCAGGTGATAAAAAATAGTCTACAGTTGTAAGTAGAGAGGGACCGGGCTATATCAGAGAGGTATCAAGCTATAGTAGACAGAGCCCAACTGCAGATAGAGCTATCTAGTGTGAGAGTGGAGCGTGACACACTTTAAATGGAAATCATGTATTCAGGGGTACAACTAAGGATTGGTCACAATGATACTGTAGTAGGTGAGGCCACATATTATAGGATGCGAGACTACATGACCATTCCATTTGAGTAGAGAGATCCCGATTATAGTCGGATAATAGATCGCATGTCTCGATCTAGATCCCATAGGCCATTACGATCAACGTGACCTATATAGGGTCCTTTAGGACATTAGGATTTAGAGAAACATGGGTCAACACAACATGACACAACACCTTCTATATGCCCACCACCTTAGATGCCCTTGCCTAGCGGTGGACCTAGACCAGTAGTTTCGGTGAGGGTGAGAGCCATGTATTTTTTTAGTGTATTGCCTCGATATGAAGGCATACTTTTTCATGGATATATATGTATTATTTTTGATCATGCCTCATGATGAAGGAATTTTTTTGTATAGACACCCATAATGGCTCATTATATTGGATGTACTTTTGAGACACCTTGTTTTGTACATGAGACATATATATTTTTGATGATGTATGATGATAGATGGATTACCAATGTACCACATTTTGTTTATGAGATATCATGTTTAATCTGTATGTTTATGTTTATATCACATGTTAGACTATGAAATATCCTTAGATGATGTAATATTTCATGTTGATGAGATACTTTAAGTAAAACATGTTTTTATTTTTGATATTGGTGTGGGGGAATAAATGTGTGATCATATGCAACCCCTCTTGCTCCATTGATGATACGATACTTGATGATTAGCTTTAACATACATGTATAATGTAGAATTAGCATTTATTGATATTTGATGTATAAATGTGATGGGTTTATGTGATATGATGAAGTGATCATACAATGTACAAGTAAAAATTAACAAGTAAAAGTTAAACAAATCTAATCAAAGCAACACATTTATTTACAAGTATGCAATATAAAATGAACTCAATGCAATACGCTACAGACTAAAGTGACATTCAATCTAAGTAAGAAATTAAATCTAATTTAAATCATACCATATGAAAAATAAATGCAACTAAAATTATACAAACCAACAACTAAAAGTAAACAAACCATTACTTTGTTTTTGTGGGATAGTTTTGAGGCGTTTTACACTATTTTTAGTTTTTGTCTCTAAGACAATTTTCTATTGTTTTAGAGTTTTTGTATTAAAATGCATTTGAATGTTTTGATTTTTCCAATGAACATATCTATTTGTCTTGGGGTTTTTAAAAGTTATACTAATGTTTTTGACATTTTCTAAATAGTTTTCGAAGCAAATGTGTAAGGAAATGAAGAAACACGGATGCCCCAGGTGTTAGATGGTATGTACAAGGAAAGAATGCCATGTGGTATATACCGAGAGAAGTGACACGTGAAGCTACTCCAATGTGAGTTGGGTTCATTCAAAGTTAAATTTTCCGCATTCAAAAGGTTAGATCAAACAGATCAGGGCAAAGAGGGATAAGCTCACAAGGGACCCAAACAAAGGTAAAGACCAACTTAGGACAAAGTTATCATACTCCTAAACCTAAAATTATTGTGAACAACGGACCCTCCTTGGCGCCAAAAACTAGTTTTCACCAAAGGACTTGTCCAAAGTGCCACCATTGCGTGGTTTTCACTATTGGATGCACTGTTTATTTCTCTTTTTCTTTTTATGTTTTTATACTTTTTGCTTTTTTGATATTTTAGAGACCCCATTCTTAAGCATGGAAGCACCTTGTAGATGCATCACATTCATGGGTTCTCGAAGCTCTTGGCCATTTGAATGGGCTAGCTTATAGGCACCGAACTCGAACTTGGTAACCACAATATATGATCCTAGCCAATTGGGTTCAAATTTACCTTTCTTTTCATTTTCCTTATTGGTCTTCTTCTTATTATCTTTTAACACCATGTCCCCTACCTCAAATTGATGAGATATGAATATTTTATTGTAGCTTTTCCGCATTGATCCCGATACACTTTAAGGTGATTGAGAGAGTGAAGTATTTTATCATCTAATAGATCCAACTCTGCTAGTTGAGCTACTCTAGAGTCCTCCTCTTCATCCAGGTAGTCCCTTAGCTCAATACGTAAAGAAGGGATCTCGATCTCTAAGGGCAGTATGAATTTCATGCCGAAGACTAAGGAGTATGGAGTGGCACTTGTGGGGGTGCAGATAGAAGTTTTGAATGCCCAGAGGGTAGGGTGAATTTTAGATGCTAGTCATGACCTATTTTGTTCACCATCTTCTCCATAATGTGAATTAGGGTTTTATTGGAAGCCTTAACTTGCCCATTACCTTGAGGGTAATAAGGGGTCAAGAAATTAAGGGATATTTGAAAGCATTTGCAGAGTGCTTTCACTATTTTATTCTTAAATGGCTTACCATTATCAATGATAATAATATAAGGGATACCATATCGACAGATGATACGGTTCATGATAAATTTAGAGATTTGGGAACCTTCAACATAGTTGAGAGGAACACCATCTACCCATTTCAGTAAAGTACTCAGTTGTAGTAATGATGAATTTATGACCATTTGAAGAGACATGGTTAAGTTTCCCTATTAGATCGAGATCCCACTTTGAGAATCGATAAGGGGTTATGAAAGGCTGCAGGAATTTCATTGAGTTACAACAGTCATGCTCCATGGTAGGCCAATAAAAACATACATTGAGTATTTTCTTTGCAAGTATGATCCCATTAGTATAAGCCCCATAGATGACTTCATACACCTCTTTAATTACTTGGATATATTCGTTTGAACTTAAACATCACAAGTAGATTCCCATCGTAGCCTTGGTGGAAGAGGGTTATCCCAAGTAGGGTATAACAAGATATACGCTAGATGAGGGTGCATTTTTCAGCATGGTAAATGTTAGTGGGAAAGGTTACATCATGGAGGTAATTAAATATTTCGGTGTACCACATGGAAAAGGGACCAAAACATCACATACCATAAAGAAATCTGGTATGTCATATCTTTGACGTTCTAAGATTTTATATGAAGAATGGAATATCATTGTTCCTTGATAGAATACTCAACATGGATCCTACTGTAGCCATAACATCAACTGATTTGTTTTGTGCTCTTGGTATTTTCTCAAATGTTATCTCGCTCAAAAAAACTCCTTCAAAGAATCAACCATCATTTTTATGGAATAATTTTCTCGTCTTTGACCTTGTATTCATCTCGTGACTTGTTTGATAATGAGCATTGAATCACGAATGCAATTGACTCATCTCGATATCCCATTTGATTTGCTAAGACCTATCCTTTTACCTTGAATTTTGATGTACATACTCAATGTTGAACTCACTTAATAAGATGATCCAATTAGCCATATTTCCAGTTAGGGTGGGTTTTGATAGTAAGTATTTTAAAGGATCAACCTTCGAAATAAGATTGAGTTTATTGTTGAGAAAATAGTGGCAGATTCAAGAAATTGAACACTATGGATAAGCAAATCCTTTTTGATCTGTGATAGTTGAGCTCATATGATATCAATGTTCGCTCAAGTAGTATACAAATTTTTCTCTCTGCTCTTTATCATACTAGAACAACAGTGCCCCAATTGAAAAATGTGTAGCAAAAATGTAAAGTAACAATGGTTCTCCTACCATGTGTGGCATGAGAATATGGTTTTTAGCAGAGTATTCTTTTAGCAAAGTAAATTCTTCCGTTGTTTTTGCCTTATTAACACTAAAATTTTCCTCCACAATTTCTATTTCATTAATGTATGTATTAGGAATAGGATGTTGTTAAGTATAATTAGTAGTAGCGTCTAATAGAAGATAATGGCGTTGTCGATGCGGTGCCACCAATAATGTGGAGTACGGTAGCATGATCAAAGTATAATAGGAATGTTGTAAAAAGTAAATATTTGTTGTAAGTGGTCCGGTAATGTTAAAATGTCAAAGTTTCGGTAATTAGAGAAGTAGGGTCTACATGATTAGGAATTAGAAATATTATATTGGTAATAAGGACAAGGAGTGAGGTCATAAATATTTTGTGTATTTTATTTGTAAAAAGTCTAAAAATGTGGAACTCATGTAAAATGATAAGGTTTATCTTATCTTAAAAGATAAGCTTACATGTACGAGATAAGAGTTAAGGTATGGAATATGATTCGTCAGTGGATTTCTTATCCTATCTTAGAGATAAGATGGATAAGCCTAGAAGTTCTATAAATAGAGGCCACCCCCTCATTTAGCATAGAAGGAAGTAGTGAGAAATATTGTAGGAAGTGTGCGAAGGAAGCCATCAGTTTAAAGGTGTGTTGAAGAAGCCATTAAGAGGTGTAATAGTAAAGTTTCTCCCATAGTATTGGTGGAAGGCAAGTGAAGTCAATAACACTTGAAGTACCTCATGGGTGAGATTGTAACAATTTCATGTTAATATTATAATTTACTTTGATATTTCAGATTTGTCATCATTCCGTCTTATCATAGTCGATGGTATTCTTGTGTTATGTTGTTGTTTTGTTTCCAGATTACATCCACCAAACTAAAGGCTGTGCATTAGTAAATAATCATAGCACGAGGAGTTCCGGTGAAGAATTATCATAGTGCCGGGTTGGTGATGACATTTTGGTTCCGTTGCCGGGACCATTCCTCATTGGTGGATTTTCTGGAGAGATATTCCCACTTAGGCAAAAATCAATTGGAGGGTAACCTTATTTTTATTGTGCATAGTAGTTACCATGGTAAAGTCATTTTACTTGTGAAGAGTAGTTACCATGATAAAGTCATTTTTTTGTGAATAGTATTTATCACAAGTAAAGTCACTTTTTACCGTGAATAGTATTTACCGTGATAACTTCACTTTTACCGTGAATAGTGTTTACCACAAGTAAAGTCGGTTTTTACATGAAGTAAGTCAAGTTTTACCATAGTTTACCGTGGTCATTTCTATTTTACTGTAGAAAGGTGTAAAGTCACTTTCTATTACAGTGATTCCAATTATTTGTGTACATAAGTCTTGTTGATTGTACTTGTGGGTTGGTATTTCACGGTGGTTACTTTTGAAAATGGGAAAGATTCCTATTTTTTCAGCTCAATCTAATAAAGATGCTTCTTCTTTCATTCAAGAGTTTAAACGATCTTGTATTTGTAATGGCCTCATAAGAAGGGAACAATGGAATGAATTTTTTCCTACCTTTTGGGATGTTCCAGGACTTAGGTGGTTTGAAACACTAGGTGATAATGTGAAAAATTCATGGGATTTATTAACTGAAAGTTTTCTTGAAGAATTTGGTGAACAATAGAAATATGCAGATCTCATGATTGAGATCACAAAGCTATCCCAAGGAGAGAGAAGGAGAAGATAAGGGATTACCATGCTCGTGTGTTCTAGAGCTAAGGAGGAAGCTCGATGCCCAGATCCGGAAGGAAGGATTAGCGGATGGGTTGATGAACACGTGGATAATCTCCTATGTAAGCACTTCATTCTTGGGATGAAGCAAGAGATCAGACAACGAGTGAAGTATGACCACCCAACTACCATTGAACAAGCAAAGGAGATTGCAAGAAGGCAAGAAGAAAGCATGGAAGAGGAGCCCAAAGAAATTGTTGCTAAAATAGAGCCTACACCAGCACCTTTGGTCAGAATCCACAACCACTCCCGGTGAGCACAAATATTTCTCCTAGTACATCTACTGAGTATGAAGATCTGGCTCAAAAGATGGGTCAGTTAACTATTAATCTTCTTCAAGGAAAAGAATTTAGTTCTCAGGGAGGAGATAGAGGTCCAAAAAGAAATATTTCTGAAGTTGTATGTTATGGTTGTTATAAAAAGGGTCATTATAAGTATAATTGTCCAGATAGAGCTTCTACATCTGGTAAAGGAGATAATGATAAAGGAAAAGCACCTGTGAATTCTTTTGATGTAGTAGATAAGAGCAGAAATAATGAAGTAGATGTGTTTGTAACAAAAAGAAAGAAAGAAAAAGATAATCAAGATAGAAATGATCCTAAGAAGATGAAAGGAGAAACTAGTAAGAAACATGGGGAGAAGAGAGTTGGGTGTACAAGATTTTCCGATTTCACAGGCAAGGACCATACTCCATCTGGAAGATCTCGTCCAAAAGGCTTGCAAATATTACATATGGTCAACTCTTGGCTATGTCTTTCGAGAAGAGGCGGGAGTTGTGAAGTGGACTCAATGCTCGGCGAAGGAAGGAGGTTGAGGTCTCTATTTTGGAGGAGGCGAGGCGGATCCCTATGCTCCACAAGTGAGGTATTATGTAATGGTATTTCAATTCATGATGTCTTAGTTGATGGAGGTGCTGCAGATTAATGTAATGGTGAGTCAGTAATGAATATGTTGGGTTTAAAATTGATCGCCCTTCAACACTTATGTTAAGGTCATTAAATAAAGGAAAAACTAAACCAGAAGGTGTAGTTTCAAATGTGGCAATATCTGTTATGGGTGTTATATGTGTGGTAGACTTTTAGGTGACGAAAAATGGTACTGCTATTGCGTACCCAATCTGCTTTGGGAAGACCATGGCTAAGGAGAGTTCATGCAAGAAACTACTAGAATGAAGGTTTCATGACACTTGGACGTGGTAGAGAGAGGGTGAAGATAAACGTGATCCCTCGACATCATAAGGCAGAACATGTGGATTCAAGTGATGAAAGTGATGATTGGACATCCTCTGATTACTCTAGTACTAGTGAAGTGGACACTGAAGATGAAGAAAGTGAGGTTGATGTTTCAGTCATGGATATCCTTCCAGTCACACTAACTCACGACCCCATAAAATTATCTGAAGAAGAAGTTGATGATCGTCTCCAACAAATAAAGATTGGTGATGCTATGATGGAGAGTGAGAAGGAATCCTACCTCTAGCTCTTTTGAAGGTACATACACCTATTCACTTTTGATTACAAGGAACTCCGTCAAGTAAGTTGGGTAGAACATTCTATTGAGCTGGTAGATGGTGCTAAGCCCATAAAGCAAATGCCATATAGAATGAATCCTAATTTTTCCAAGACTATAAAAGAAGAAATAGATAAGTTGCTTGATGCAGGATTCATATTTGCTGTGGAGAATTTAGAATGGGTTTCTCCCATTGTGATCTCAATAAAAAAGAATGGGAAGCTACGCATTTGTGTTGATTACAGGAAGCTCAATAAGGCAACAAAGAAGGATCATTACCCTCTTCCATTTTCAGATCAGATCTTGGACGAAGTAGGCTGGTCAGAGTGCTATAGTTTCTTTGATGGATATAGCAACTACAACCAAGTTCGTATAGCAGAGAAAGATCAGCTGAAGACCACGTTCACCACTCCTTGGGGAACGTTTGCTTATAGAGTTATGCCTTTTGGGTTGTGTAATGCTCCAGCAACATTCCAACGTTTGATGAATAGGGTGTTCGAACCCTACATTGGGACCTTCATCAGAGTATTTCTGGATGATTTTTGCATCTATGGGAGCAAGTTGGACCACACCGCACTAGATGAAGACAACATTTCAAAGGTTAGATGAAGCATAAGCCTCACTAAACCCTACAAAGTGTGTCTTTGGATGTTCTAAAGGAGTTTTGTTAGGGCATGTTGTATCCAGAGATGGTATTGGTACTGATCCTGATAAAGTTTCAAAAATCAAAGATTTACCATTTCCTATGAATAGAAGTAAGTTGAGATCATTTTTAGGCCATGTGGGTTACTATAGAAGGTTCATCAAGAATTTCTCAAAGATTGCACAGCCACTAACCCAGTTCTTGAAGAAGGATGTTACTTATGAACCAGGAAATAAGGCGCATGAAGCTTTTGGACAACTGAAGGAAGCCTTGGTGTCTTCACCTGTTTTGAAGAATCTAAATTGGAGCAAGCCATTCATTGTGTACACTGATGCCTCAGATGCAGCACTAGGAAGTACTTTGAGCCAAAAGGATGAAAATGGGAATGAACATCCAATTTACTTTGGGAGCAGACAAATGAGCAGTGCTGAGGTAAATTATACTGTAACTGAAAAAGAGGCTCTGGCTATCATTTTTGCTATAAAGAAGTTTAGAAATTACTTGCTAGGGTAAAAATTTCTAGTTGTAACAGATCATCAGGCTCTAAAATATATTGTAAATAAGCCTAACCCATCAGGGAGGATAGCAAGATGGATAATTTTGCTACAAGAATTTGAATTTGATATTATAGATAGGCCAGGAAAGAAGCATGTCAATGCAGATGCACTCTCTCGAGCCTATGATGGTTTAGGATTATCTTGTGATGATGATGATTTCCCAATGCAGCATTGTTATCCCTTAACACAATCCCTAGTGAATACATAGATATTTGGAATTATCTGAATGAATTCAAGTTTCTTGATGGTGCCAATGCAAATACTAAGAGAAAGATTACTCAAGCCAGTCATCCATATTCTATTCTACATGGAGTATTATTTCGAATAGGACCTGATGGACAGTACAAGAGGGCAGTTGGACGTGATCAAGGGAAGGAACTGCTAGAAGAATTCCACAATGGTACATGTGGAGGGCACTTCTCTAGACAACTTATAGCAAGAAGGATCTTGGATGCAGGTTATCACTGGCCCACTCTTTTTAAAGATTGTTATAATTATTGTAAGACATGTGATATTTGTCAAACACATGGTAATCGTAAGACTTCATCAGCTCCATTATGTCCTATTCTTCCACTTGGTCCCTTTGAAAAGTGGGGAATAGACATTGTAGGTCCACTTCCAACTACATCACGCCAAAATAAGTATATTGTAGTTGCCATAGATTATTTAACCAAGTGGGTTGAAGCTAGGCCATTGAAAACAACTTCCATGGATGAAGTGGCAAGGTTCATATATGAACGCATTATCACCAGATTTGGTTGCCCATTAGAAATTGTAACAGATCAAGGAAGCCACTTCATTAATGAGGTGGTAGAAGCCCTAGTCAATAAGTTTTCTATTAAGCACAGGAAGGCAACAACATACAAGCCAAGCACAAATGGACAGGTGGAACGAACAAATTTTGTGTTGTGTCAAATTCTAGCAAAAGATGCAGCCTTATAGGTACATAAGTGGGATAAAAGGATTCATGCAGCATTGTGGGCATATAGGGCAACATCAAAGTCAGCAACAAGATACTCCCCATTTCAATTGGCCTATGGCATTGATCCAATTCTTCCTATTGAGTTTGATATTCCCACTATGAGAGTTATGAAAAATGAAAGGATGGATGAAAGTGATTCAGTAAAAGAAAGGTTGGTACATCTTCATTTGCTAGAGGAAATGAGGGAAATAGCAAAGGATACAAGCCATAAGAAGAAAATGAAGCAGAAGGAATACTTTGATCAAAATATCCGTTGGTCTCCATTTCATGTGAATGACTTGGTTCTAGTATATGATTCCAGATACAAAAAAAAAAGAAGAGAGAAAATTTCTTCCAAAATGGATGGGGCTCTACAAAATAGCAGCTGTGCATGAAAATGGTACGTAGCGACTGGAGGAATTGGATGGCACTCCCATTATGAAATGGGTCAACCACGACAAGTTGAAGATTTTCCAAGCACCAGAATAGTCTACTCCGAGGATGGAGTAGAAGCTAGTAAGGGGGAAGATGTCAACACTAAAATTTTCTTCCATAATTTCTATTTCATTAATGTATGTATTAGGAATAGGATGTTGTTAAGTATAATTAGTAGTAGCGTCTGATAGAAGATAACGGCGTCACCAGTATGGTGCCGCCAATAATGTGGAGTACGGTAACAGTCAAAGTACAATAGGAATGTTGTAAAAAGTAAATATTTGTCGTAAGTGGTCCGGTAATGTTAAAATGTCAAAGTTTGGGTAATTAGAGAAGTAGGGTCTACATGATTAGGAATTAGAAATATTATATTGGTAATAAGGACAAGGAGTGAGGTCATAAATATTTTGTGTATTTTATTTGTAAAAAGTCTAAAAATGTGGAACCCATGTAAAATGATAAGGTTTATCTTATCTTAAAAGATAAGCTTACATGTACAGATAAGAGTTAAGGTATGGAATATGATTCGTCAGAGTGGATTTCTTATCCTATCTTAGAGATAAAATGGATAAGCCTGGAAGTTCTATAAATAGAGAGGCCACCCCCTCATTTAGCATAGAAGGAAGTAGTGAGAAATATTGTAGGAAGTGTGTGAAGGAAGCCATCAGTTTAAAGGTGTGTTGAAGAAGCCATTAAGAGGTGTAATTGTAAAGTTTCTCCCATAGTATTGGTGGAAGGTAAGTGAAGTCAATAACACTTGAAGTACCTCATGGGTGAGATTGTAACAATTTCATGTTAATATTATAATTTACTTTGATATTTCAGATTTTTCATTATTCCGTCTTATCATAGTCGATGGTATTCTTGTGTTATGTTGTTGTTTTGTTTCATTACATCCACCAAACTAAAGGTGTGCATTAGTAAATAATCATAGCACGAGGAGTTCCCGGTGAAAAATTATCATAGTGCCGGGTTGGTGATGACAGGCCCCTAGGTGAAATTAACATCTTTCTTAAGAAGATGTGTGAATGTATGACACTTGTCTGCTAGCTATGGAATAAATCTTCGATGGCTTGAATTTTCCTTGTAAGCTATGTAATTGTCTAATATTGTTATGAGGAGGCATTTCTTTGATAACGGTGACCTTTGTGGGATCCAGTTCTATTCTTCTCCTTGACATAATGAATCCTAGTAATTTCCTAGATAACACATTGAAGATACACTTCTTCGGGTTAGGGTGGACTTTGTAGTCTCTTAGGTGCTGAAAGATACACCACAAATTCTCTGGGTGTTCCTCCTGAGTTCTAGAATTAGCTAGTATATCATTTGTGTAATCTTCCATGATGTCACTTATCATGTCATGAAAAATTATAGTCATCGCTCGCTGATATATAGAACCTAAATTATTAAGGCCAAAGGGAATGACTTGGTAGTAGAAGGTACCCCATGGGGTTGTGAAAGCTATCTTGTGTTGATCTTCCTTCACAATATTTATCGATTATAACACGAGAAGCCATCCATGAGTGATAGCATCTCATAACCAGTAGTAGAATCGATGATCATGTCGATGTTAGGGAGAGGAAAGTCATCCTTGGGAAAATATTTGTTTATATATCCGAAATTAGTACACACTCGATACCGATCAATTTTTTTGAACCGGTACCACATTAGAAATCCACTTTGAGTAGTCAATAGTCCCGATGAAGCCTACTTGAACCTAAATTATTAAGGCCAAAGGGCATGACTTGGTAGTAGAATTTACCCCATGGGGTTGTGAAAGCTATCTTGTGTTGATATTCCTCCACAATATTTATCTGATTATAACCTGAGAAGCCATCCATGAGTGATATCATCTCATAACCAGCAGTAGAATCGATGATCATGTCGATGTTAGGGAGAGGAAAGTCATCCTTGGGAAAATATTTGTTTATATATTTGAAATCGTACACACTCGACATCGATCAAATTTTTGAACCGGTACCACATTAGAAATCCACTCGAGTAGTCAATAGTCCGATGAAGCCTACTTCTAATAACCATTCTAGATCTACCTTTACCAACAAGGTGACATGATGATGCATCTTCTAGAGATTTTTTTGATGGGCTTGGTATGCGGGTGTGCACAACAATATTGTGCACCACTAATGTAGAATCAAGTCCCGACATGTTGAAATAAGACCAAAAAAAGATACCGCATACTCTCTCAAAAGTCCTGTAAATCTCTTCTACTCTTGAATGAGAGTGAAGCTCCCAACTTAATTATTATAGGTAACTCCTTCGTGCCAATGTTAACATCTATTGTATCTTCCACTAGTAGCTCGACTCTTCCTCCATGCACATAGGATCGGGAGGAAGATAGAGATATTCCTTTACCAAAGTTGGTTCAGGTAGATCCTCATATTTATACCAAAGGTGGTAAGGGTAGGTTATGGGAGGGATTTTCAGTTAAGGCTTGTTAGACTAAATATTATGTGTCTTGTGGGAGTGATTTACGGGACCATGGCCTATAAATGTATTGGGTCAACATCAACAAATACTCCTGATCCCTATAGGGTTTTGCAAAGTATATCCTTATGGACATTAGAAATCTTTAGAAGATATAAGATTGAAATCTTAGTTGTAGTCTTCTCTAGTTGATCTAACACATAATAATGACTCTCCTAAGGAGGAGGGGGAGTAGGTTATGAGATAAAAAGGTGATCCCGTCACATTTCCATGACACACTCTCTTGTTTTAATTCTAATCATATTGATTTTCTCAACGAGTGGATCAACACAACTTATCAAGGCATCAAAATGGTCTTTGTTTGACACATAGTTAGCTTTCTTATTCTGAGATGATTGTCCTCGATCCATATTTTTATTTTCTTTGTGATTGGGAAAAGGCTCTTTGAAGATCCCTAAGTTTGAGTTTTGAGATTTTGCAGCAACAACAAAGTCTAATTCTATATCACCACTATCGACTAGGTCTTGAATGTAGTGATTTAATCTTAAACACTTGTCAGTTTTGTGACCCTTTACGCGGTGAAATTCACAAAATTCATTATCTCTAAAACATGATGGTTTAGGTATGACATCCCCGTAGGGTTTTGTTTCAGGGTACTCAACCATGTTAATAGCCACTAACTACTTTAGTATGGATGATATTGATTCAGATAGAGGTGTGAAAGTACGATGTTTATACTACGTAGGTAGATTTCCATTTGCAAGCTTCAAAGGAGCATGGTTATGAATGAATTGTACTTGCTTGGAGTCTATTATCCCATCACCAACAACTTTTTTGTTCTTATTATGAAAAAAATTTGGTTTATCGTTAGATTTGGAATCATTATGATCATGGGAGAAAGGTTTTAGAGTCCCCCTAGCTAACAATGCTTTTTCAATTTGAATTTATTTTTGATTACCTCTTTGAACGTGTTGCCACAATTCATTTGCAAGTGGAATGTTATGTCTGGATGGAGGTTGGGAACAAATATGATTATAAACTATTTTTCGGGTATGGAACAAGGAACGTGGCTATCTAGTGCTATCCATCATTATAAAAACACAATGAAGTTTTCGTTGTTTTGTTGTTTGGAATTGTAGAGATCTAGCATGGTAATGTCACTCTCTATATTAAAATAAAAGTGACTTACAAAATGTTAATATAATTCCAGCCATGTGGATATAGATCCCTTGGGGATGCATATAAACCATTCTAATGCCTGCCATCCTAAACACCATGGGAAGAGGCATATAAGATAATTGTCGCTAAACACAACCTCTTGGCATGCCATATAAAAATATTTAATATGGTCATGAGTGTCACCTTTTCTCTTATACTTGTCAATTTTTGGAAAATCGAATTGTCATGGGAAAGGTACCTGTAGCATGGCCCTATCAAATGGATAAGGGAATAACTCATCAAACTAGTATTTCTTATTGTTACCAGTTTTACCTTCTTGTAATTCTAGAAGGGAATTATTCATAGTGGACCACTCTTGATTGAAGAGTGGATCTTGTGTGGGTGGTGTAGGTCTATACGTAGGATTAAATCTAGGTTTATTCCCACCCCTATTCTCTACGAGAATTTCTTCATAAGGATCTCTTTGTGTCTCCTTTCAAGGAGTGTTTATTGGGTACTCGTAAAACAAATCTTTAGGTTTTTCCTTTGGTATAGCTTGTTTCACAAATTTTGGTTGTTCCTTTTGTATATGTGAAGCCAAACTTGCCAATTGGCGAGTGAGGGCTTGGACTGTTGTTCTAATGTCACTTCTTGAATAGGTACTTCATTACGATATTTGTTAGTAGGAGCTTGTGCATGATGAAAATGTTCCTCGTTGTGTTCACAACGTATTCTAATAATATGTACTCAATAATATCTATTGTTTTCAAACAATATCTCCTCATTATTCTGTTGCACATAAGTAGAGGCATGACCTAGGTTTAATATTTCATCAGCAGTACGATGAGGTTGGTCTACTTCTTCTTCTCCTTGAACCATTACGGAAATGAGAGAAGGGTCCAATGTGGAAGGTAACTTAGCTCCTAGTTCCATAACACACATAAGAACCTCATGTTTGTTTTGAAAAATGTAATCGTCAAAATTAGCAAGAGGACGCTCTATATTCATATGAGGAGAATCTTCCTCTCCACTACTATGGTCAACCATGAGATTATCCTCTAAAATAAGGTTGTCACCTCTAAATATATCAGCTCCTAATCTTCAGGATACTATTCTCGTAGTAGGCATACTAGAGATAAGAGGTACAACACGAAATATTTCCATTAAGGTTTATTAAAAATAGACCTTAGTCAAATTTTTGTAGCGTAACGACGCTAAGTCGTCACAAAAAAATATGACTATAAAATAGCCGCAGATCCAATATGTTAATGTGAACCTATAAACCAAAGAATAAAGAATAAGCTACCATAGCAAGGTAATATATAGCACAAGTTTTTCTAGAATAATACAATGACGTACAATGCTCAAAATTTAGTCACAAAAAATAGTTTACTCCCTAATATTTTCCTAGATAGGTTTGAAACCAAATAGTGACAACACAATATCACCAATTAGGTCAAGTTTGTAACAAACAAGACCTAAATGCTAAGAAAGTGTTGACATGACCTTCTAACAAGGTATACTAAAAACTAGTTTCTAAATACTAACAAATTCTAAGTGTTGTAAAATGGACGATACAAATGTGAGCAGCGTAACAATGCTATTTGGACACGTAATCCAAATTTGTGAGAAAGAAAGATTTTAGTATCAAAATGGAATTATAACAATGCTAACAAAGTAACCTCAACACTCACAAAAATCAAGACAAAGCTAGGATGTAAAAACTATGTCTAAGTATAACAAGAAATTGCCATGTGTGCGAGGAACGTAATAATAAAATATAGAGATTCGGGCCTAGTTTCACAACGGAAACAAGACACAAATATCTCAATTATATGGCTATAATGTGGGGAGTGTAATAACTCAAAAAAAGACAATGATGATATCACCTAACTATAAATGATAGTAAGTCTCAAATATGTGTTTTTTGAGACAATGAGGGCATACTAGATCGTGAGTACGTACCATGTACACAAACTTGCGCTCCAACATTGCAGCCTAGTTGCGCATGTAGAATAAAAAAGTGGTGGACACATAATATGATCAAGCAATATCTATATTTGTTGTTTCCTATTGCCCCAAAATGGGCAACAAGAAAATAAAGGTGTAAACCAAGTGGTGTTGAAAAATACTTGGTGTAACTTTGGAAAAGTTTCACCTTGTCTTAGGAAAAGTGAAAAAATAGGTCAAAGTAACACTAAATATATTTCGTGATGAAATGTCACACGGTTTTAACTTTAAGATATTCTTTCCCTTGTTTGAAAAACAAGAGTTTGAATCCAAAAAAGTTGTCACTTTGTGAGAGCTCTCAAGTATAACAACTAAGACAAAATTGGCTCCAATCTGGCAAGCTTTCTTAGGGGTTCTCTCTCTATGTGTCACAAGTTTACTTCTACGATCTTGATTTACCAAGGTTTCCCAAGGATTATCTCGGATTTACTTTACCCCCTTCTAATACAATGAGAAACTAGTGCGTTCAGTTGTATTATCATTGGGGTCACAATGGAAATAACTTTGACTCTAAAATTTTAAGGAGTACTAGTCAATTTGGTAGTGTGGAGCACTTTCCTATTTTGTTCATAAGGTTCCCTCTTGCATGAACTAATTTAGGGTTCTTAGGACCACCCCAATTGTTATAGCTTAAGGCTTATGCCAAAGGGGTTATGTCCTATGTTAAAGTGGGAGATCCATAGCTCTTAACCGAAACCCACAATACGGTGTTTTGAATTTATGTTTTGGTGTGTTTTTTTATCTTTTGGATTAATCAATTTAGTTTAGACCACCGTTGGATACCTACAACACACGTGAATTTCATAATTTGGTTTGAAGAGAGTCATTCTTTATTTTACAAGCGTTTTAGGTCCTTTGCACAAATGGTTAGTAGTTCAAAAAGATTCAAAATATAATATAAAGATAACAATGAAAAGGATTTTAAATCAACTAACTACCATAAAAATTTTTAAAACAAGGTTTATTCCTAATTAGTCCAAGTGCTTCTTAATGAAAAGACTAAAATTTCTTTTTGTTCCCAAGATCTCACTAGGTGCAAGGAAGATCATACACAAATTTTAGCCCTGTTTACTTATAAAGTGAAAAATATCTTAAAGTAAAAGATCAAGTACATGTCAAAAATGAAATTTTATACCTTTTAAGCACAAAATTAATGATGATTGTTCTTAGTTACTCCCAAGAAGCAAAAAGTGGTTTAAGGGTGTTTTTGGTTCTCAAGATCACCCTAGGTGATAAAGAAGAGCATACAAAACCCTATTCCAAACTCAAATAAAGTATGAAAACATATCACTCATCAAACACTAAGCCAATTTAATCAATAATCCCTTATCAAACCCTAAGGTAATTTTGCTAGGAATAATGCTCTAAAATCAATAAATTGACAAAAAAATTAAAACCCTTAAAAAATGATAGCAATCATAAACACATAGAAATGGAAAATTTGAATTTTTAGGAAATTTTGCCTTAGTGTATCGGTGCACTCTATAGAGCATGGGAACACTCAGTAGTTCACAGACACACATAGTAGTGCATAGCACATCTCTAGAAATTTTTACACACGATAATAATGCATATGAACATCCAAAGTGAGGCATATGTGCACTTTCTCCCACACAGCACAATTTACACACAAAGAGTAAAAATATAATGTTGCATGGGTGTACCTAATGATGCACATGCACACTTTCTCCCGCACAGAACACTTTCAGCTACACATTCACACTTTCTCCCGCACAGGCACACTCTTTCTTGTAGGTGCTCAAAATCTAAGTTTTGAGAGGATTTCTTGAAAAAGGTCAAATATTTGGTATTTTGAGGAAATTTGGACAGGGATTCACCTCCTTATATCCTACAAGGAACATGAAAACACAACTTCTACTACTAATCTAGTTGAAACAACTACCTAGCTTGAAAAATTGATCTACAAAACTTTGAAAATTACTCTAAAACTTTGAAATTAATTTAAAAATCTTGAGAAACTAATATAAAAATCTTGAAAGTACTCTAGAAAGCTTGAATTTAAACTAGAAAACTTGAAATTAATCTAAGAAACTTAAAACTAAGCTAGAAAATTTTGAAATGCAAAACTTTGAAACTAAGTTAAAAAGTTAAAAAATTGAATGTAATGGGGTATGCTCCCATTGGATGTGCCAAATGAAAACACCCTAAAATTTACAAATCAAATTGCATGACTAAATAAGGAATGCTAAAACCATCACCACCTCTTGTCAAGGCTCTAATTCTAGGAATGTAACATTAACCTAGAAGCTTAAAGGAGCACTTAACTAACATGAATACAATTCAAAATCTAACTAAACATGCCTACTAATATGTTCAATTACCTAACATGGGCCTAAATAGACCTAAGAGGGAAATCAAATTGGGATGGTTGCTACTCCAAACAAGGTGAAATGGCCTCTCCAAATGACTTATCAAGTCACTTTAGATATCCATCTACTAACCTTGTTGAAGGCTTTAGGCAAGGATTGAGCTTGGCTATAAATCATATTTATTATATGAGATGCAAATCAAAGCATGGTGTAAAGTATTAAGGTATGAGGTGAACCCTTTTTATAGTTTTCCTTTTGGGGAAAAATTGTATTTTGGTGCATGTGGGACTAAAATCCCAAATTAGATTAGAATTTCTAATCATGATTAAGCTTTGCTAATCACAATTAGTGAATTACCAAGTGATTAAGATGTGGAGCCTTAATCAACCACTTAGGGTCAACTAGGAGGCTAGGATAAGCTTTTGAAGCTTGTTGAGACATTATGGAGGAAAGTGGGGTGATTTTGAGTGGTTGGAAGAGGGGTTTGAGTAAATAGTAGGGTATATTAACCAAAACAAGGGAAAAATAGGATTAATTAGCTAATAATCGCTAATTGTCTATTTTAAAGAGGATTTTGACTTATGATTCATCGTAAAGTGGCATCCTGAATGTGAAAGGGATTTGGTGATCAAAAAAGTGATTGTTAATTGACCAAAGTGGCAAGAAACATTAGTTAATTAGTAAAAATCACTAATTATAACTAAATTGATAAGAATGAGAGTGATTTGTGTGCGTTTTGGCAATAAGATTGCAAAAGCGTAACTTGGGTGTCTGAATGAAACACTTAATGATTAACAAAAATATGTCCTAAATGGGGTATTTAGGGTTTTAGTGTTAATCTAAATAGGAGGACTAAAACGTTGTAAATGAACTAAAACAATATGAAATAAATGTAAATAAACTATTCTAAGTGAAATAAAACCCTAATATGTAAGAGAAGAGTAAGGAATAGACTCAGCTGATTGATGGTGACTGTCATAAGTTTCAGAGATCTTGAACTAGAACTCATTAGTGCATACGAACACTCAGGGGCCTTGCTTAAGGGAAGATCAGGTTATCCGAGATGACACGAGGCACGAGAGTGTACTGGGGCACCCTGGGGTGCCTTGAGTGTCTGTAGTATGGGCACTTGAAACAATGTAAATGCTCAAAACCTAAGTTTGCAATGTCACTAAGTGTATCTAAATACTCTTTATCTGTCACACCGGATTCACCAGATGAAATGGATGATGCCTGCACAAGAAGAAGAAGAATGGGTCGATTGACCTCAACCACCAAACCGATGGAATTATCACTGAGCGTTGCACTACATTACAAACCCTGATGTAGTTCTAGTGAGTGTGTGTATGTCATGCCCTAGGTGCTCTCGTGCCAGTTGCACTTTGTGAAATAACGAGCTATAGTAGCTATAAAAGATGTAGATAGTAGAATAGAATGAATAGAATCCACCCTCCTCTAAGAATGTGCGTGATGCAAAATTCCTAGCTTAAATGTATAATACTATGTGGATGTAATAGATTTATCCCTAGATGGAGTGATAGCGGTGATAGGATGCAAAGGACCTAGAGCCTTATTATGGTCTTATAAGATTTATATTTTTAATTAAATCTCGAAAAGGTTGACTAAGAAGTAGACAAGGATGACCAACAACTAGAAGTGACCCAAAAAAGAGTGAAAGAGGTTGTGCATAGACCGAGGTGCCATTGGTGGGACCAGGACACCTCAGGGTGCCCTAAGACAGCATGGGGTGCCCTTATTTAGGACTAGAAACTCGGGGAAGTTAGAAAATGGGGTGATAAGTATTAGAAGTGATGCGGGAAGGAAAAAAAATAAAAGATAAGAAAAAGGTGGCCAAAAGGTGGGATTAATTAATAGTTTATACACTTGAGAACCTTCTAAATAGTAGTATGAGACCAAGCTAAATATTTTCTAATGTGCAGTATTTGTTTCTACATTTTCCCCACTTTATGTTGGTGAGTGAAAAGCTTGGTAACATAAAGTAGATAGAGATGCATACCTGATAACCATGTAGAGTGTAGAAGAAGATGTGTCGATGGACTAGACTCAAGCGTGGAATGAATAAAAGAAAGATGTGGAGTGTGGATTCTAAAGATGAAAAATGTGAATAAAAGTGATGAGAGTGAACCTAGGGTAGAATGCGTGTGTAGTTCTTTGCATGTGTGTGGTGTACTTGCATGATTAGTATGGAAAGTACCATCATGGTGTGTTGTCATTATCATCTTCATTGTTGTTGTTGCCCCCAATTTGACTGTTTGTTTCTCATACGATGGACTGTAAGGAGAAAATGATCAAGTAGTCAAATATGTATGTATGTAAAAACGTTGTGTAAAAATATGAAAATGTAAAATACACTAGAATAGAAAGTGTAAATAGAAAAATGGAACATGTGCACCTGATCCATGTCGAGAAAAATGGTGTAGAAGGATATCCTATAATGTCGCAAGTTTTTTGGGTGATCTCATGCCACCTTGGATGAAGAAGTGTAGGGAGGAAATGCTTGGTGTCCTCCAACTCTAATTGCTTCTACTGATTTTTTTTTTTTTTGAAGGATCTCTGTACTTTGCTAGTTTTTTGGGTGATCCTATGCCATTGGATGGAGAAGTGTAGAGAGGCCACCCACTGTAACCCCTAAATTTGTAACCACTCCGCAGAATTGCTTTGAAAGACACCATGTCCTGTTAAGGCCACTATGTATGGAGTTTGTAGACTAGTTTGAACTCACTCATTGTGTGTGAACCAAAGTGTAGATATGTTATGTTAGTAGAAACCCTCAATGATGCCCCCTCTTTGGGGGTGCATGTGATGACCCTGGAAGGAGAATGCGGCCCCAAAAGAGGACCAACCACACTCTAACTTGTAGAATTATTCCCTATAGGGGAAAAGGAAAATGCTTGGTAGATACCAAGGCATGAAAAAAATGGGATGACTAGCCAATACAAGTGTTAGTCCAAACACATGCATGCAAATAAGTGTAAAAGATGTAGACAATGTAGAAAAAATACCAAGTACAGTAGTGTAAACACACAAGAAAACAAGCAGACCGCACAAAGTGGGTTTCAAACATGGGACATCACTCACGATGTCGCAAGACACATAAGGCCATCATGGACATAAACAACAGTCAAGTGTGCACACAAGCAAAGGGAAAATCCCCACAAACAATAGAAAACAAGTAAAAATAAACATGTAGTCCCGCAAAAAAACAAGTCTGCGCACATGGAACACTCGTTAGCATGTTAGAGTGAAAACCGATATGTCAAAGCATGTAGAAGAAAGTAGTAAAATATGCTAAGTACAAAATGAAACAATAACACCTATATGAGATGAATGTGGATGCCCCCAATGACCAATATAGTAAGGGTAGAATGCGAGCATCCATGCCATGTGTAAATGTCTGTATTTGTGATCACACTAAAAACGGTGTGAATGTGCATGTGTGTATGATAATGACATATAAGGAATCAAGATAACATGTGTAATATAATGAGCATGTAAACAATAATAAGAAAGAGTAAATTCTATCAAGACAATGCAAAGTATCTTTGCGATGGATAGAATGAAATGCAAGATGGAATGATAGGAGCAACGTGCCCCCAAGTGTATGGAAGTGTATGTAGTGAGGTTCATTTTTTCCCCGTCAACAGTCAAGAATGAACCATAAATGAGAGTGCATCATCGGGAAATGGTCGAGTAGTGTAGGTTGTGTCTAATGCACGTTGTGATGAGTGTGTATGGGGAGTAGTGATGAAATGTGACATGGGGAGAATATGTGCATGAACCCTATAGCCAAAGCATGTATCATGACTTTTTTGATCGTAGGAGTGATGATTTATCCCTAAGTGTATAACACTATAGAAGGATTCGTGGGAATGTGTCATATAGAAAAATGTGCGTGTACCCTATAGCCTAAATGTATACCATGACTTGTTGAATGGGTGAGTGATGATTTAGCCCTAAGCGTATATCACTATAAGATGGAAGAAGAAGGTGACAATCTAGCCTATAATGTATGTCACTATGAGATGGGTGATAAGGGTGTATGAAGCGTAGATGAGTAGGTGGTGGGTAACGAAAGGTGGTGATTTTAGCACTAAGCGTAGACCACTATGTGATGAATAAGGTGAGGGTGGTGATTTAGCCTAAAGCGTATACCACTAATGGATGAGTAGGAGAATTGATGATGTAATAGAATGAAGTATAAGAGGATAATAGAATAGGGGATGATTTGGATGTAAAAGGATAATACAGAATGGGTGAAGGGAGTGGTGATTTAATCTAAGGTGTATACCACTAAAGTATGTGATGGAGAGTGTGGGTGATGATGTAGCTGGAGCATTGGTCACTAGTCCGAGAAATGTGGTAGGATGACATGTCACATGTAGGTAAGGTCCATTTGATTGGTAAACCCTCGGTAGTCGAGTATGGACCAAGGAACTAAAGTGCATCATAGGGTGGTGAGTACAACACATAGAACAATGTAGTGTAGATGACCAAGGTATGTGAATGTGTGGTGTAGAATGTGTAGTGGGTATGGAATGTAATGCAATAGATGCATAAGTAGAAGGAGAATGTGTAAGGATGATAGATAAAACTAGACCCAAGTATAAGGAAATCTAGTGTAGCATGTAGAATGTATAGGATGTATGGATGACATAGAAAACTAGACTCATATATGATGATGACTAGTGTAGCGTGTATGAGATAGATGAGGTAGAAATGACTAGTAGATGAGGTATGTATAGGATGATGTAGGATGTATATGTATAGGTCTGGTAGTGTAGTGTGTGGGGTTCAATGTAATAGTAATCCCTCAACAGTCTAGTGTGAACCAAGCACTAGGGTGTGTCATCGGGTAGTGAGGGTGTGATAATAGATGATGAAAATGTTGATATGTGAAGAAATGAAAATGTATGGATGCGAGAGGTATCAATGTGAGAGTGCGAGAGGAGGGGGAGTGTCTAATGGCTATGCCCCTCAATTGGTAAGGAAAAAGAATTACCCAATAATTTCGAGGGACGGGTGTTCATCGACCCGTACATGAGAGGAGGGTGGCATAGAAGGATGCTTTAATAATGGCGGTATAAGAGATAAAAATTGTGTGGGGAATGAAGCCGATATGTATGTGAGGGTTGGATATAAGACAAACATCGAGTGTATAGTAAAGCGTGTAGGTGAGGGATATCGAGGAGATACTAAGCTGTAAAGAGGAGGATGATCAACTTGGGATAAAACGAGGTGGTGGTTGTGGGTGATGAGATGTTGTAGTGGTCTGAGTAGGAGGATGATGAAGATGCATAGGACTAATAGGATGGAGTAGGTGGAAAAAGGTAGAAGAGGCATAGGAGGTAAAGGAGATAAGGGGAAGAGTAGAGGATATATAAGAAGCTAGATTGGAAAGTCATGATGAGGGAAGGGAAGAGTGTAGGAAATCTTGTGGTTGAGGTGAGATGCAGGTAATGTGAGTTTTCCCTTGATGATGTGGGAAAAACCGGGTGAGAGGAGCGTAATTACACCGAATTGACACCAAATTGCTGAAGTTCTCAAATAATGTGGTTCAATGCATGGCAAGAGTCAATATGATGCCCTCGAATGCGGTGGTAGCGGCAGAACGATGGGTCATGATAGTGGATTGGTTGAGGTGGTAGAGAGCGGTGATTAGATGGTAGATCAATGAGTTTATGACAAAGCAGGTGGCTAAGAATGTCCTGTGGTGTAGTAGTGGAAGGAATAATAAGGGGTGAAGGTAATGGTAAAACTATTGGGGTAGTAGGGGAGGAGGAAAGGGATGAAGATCGTGCAAGGTCTGTAGTAGTAGTGGTAGTATGTGGATTAATGACATCTTTAAGCCGAGCAATATCAACGTAGAGAGATGCAATTGTTTCCTCCATAGATTGAAACCTGTGTTGGAATTAATTGTATATTGTCGAGGGAGTGGGTGGGAGATGGAGAATGAGGAGGCTAAGATTTATCCACTATGGTGGTGGAGATAGAAGAGGGTGTAGGTGGAGGTGGACCACATGAAAGTAGTGGTGGGGAAAGAGCATCAAAGGGATCATCAATATAAGTGTCAAATTCATATTGGACTCGCTTGAGATACTTGATAGGAAATTGTATGTGGGAGGTCATCTAGATAACCATGAATGCGTAAAATGTACATGACCATGGCGTATTGCTCATCTATAAAGGTGGGTAATGGGCATCCCTGAGCATACCAAACAGTAAGGTTGGGTGTATAGCAAGCAAAAGAACTACTACAAATGTTAGTTATCTGAATGGCATGGGGAAGGTGATATCAATATGATCAGAATCAAGGGTGCCCCCAATATAATCTAACTAAGACTAGCCTAGTGTAAGTGGATAGGTAGTAGGATGGTGTGCGAGATGAACCACAAGGTGAAAAACATGCAAACCATAAGTGGTAGTGAGAATAACAGAACCATGATACAAATACGGGTCACTGAAAAGAGTATGAAGGTCATCAAGGTGGAACCCTAGTCAACAAATACCGTCATATGAATAAATAGTGGGAGGACATGAGGTTCGAGTGGGATATGCTCCCAATAGGAATTGTTGATGAAAAGAGTGTAAGTGAATGATGGGTATACTAAGGAGGTGGGGGATGGTGGTGAGAATGGAATGATATCGAGAGGTGGTGAGAAATCTTGGTATGGCACAATAGCAGTAGTAGTGATAGGTGGTGGGGAAGAAACAATAATAAGCATGTAAAGAGTTACTGTGAATGAAATGTCATATAGAAAAAGGACATGGGAGGAATAGGATAAACAATCGAGTAGTGTGGGGTGGGCTTAGTGGATGGTTTCAAAGTAACCATAGAAGTGGAAGGGACTAGATTGACCATGCAAACAATAGGGACTAAGGTAAGTGGATTTGGTGAAGGTGGAGTCTTGATTATGGGTGGAGAAGAAGGAGGTGTAGGGTTAGAGGTAGTTATGCCCAAGGCGGGAGAGAGAGAACGATAGGATCAGGAGGAAGAGCTTGGAATTCAGAAATGAGTTGGGCTAAGGTAGAAGGATTAATAGTGCATAAGTAAGAGGTAACAACATCCAAAATAGCTCAAGGATCCATACCAAAAGATGGAAGGTTAATAAACAAAGGATAAGGGTTAAAACTATAACCATCAGTGTGGGTATTGGTGAAAGCATGACCATGGCTATCAAATTACAAAGTAACTAAAGACTTAGGAGAAGAGGAATTTCTATGACGCTTACCCATGGTGGAAAGTGTGGATTCAAAACCCTAAAAGGGGAAAGAAGAGAAATATCAGTTCACCAAAATGATTAAAAAAAATATTTTCCTAAATGGGGTATTTAGGGTTTTGGTGTTAATCTAAATAGGAGGACTAAAATGTGTAAATGAACTAAAGTAATATGAAATAAATGTAAATAAACTATTCTAAGTGAAATCAAACCCTAATATGTAAGAGAAGAGTAAGGAATAGACTCAGCTAATTGGTGGTGACTATGCAGGTTGTCACAGATCTGGAACTGGAACTCGATAGTGCAGATGAACACTCAGGGGCCCTGCGAAGGGTAGATATGGGATGTATGAGATGAAACATGTTCTGGGAGTGTTACAGGGTGCCCTTGGGTGCCTTGGTCTATATTCAGGTGCTCAAAACAACATAAATGCTCAAAAATTTAATTTGGCATAGTTGTTAAGTGTCTCTGAATACTCTCTGTTTGTCACACTGGATTTACTAGATGAACTGGATAACGCCCTACACAAGAAGAAGAAAAATGGGTCAAACTAACCTCATCTACCAAATCGGTGGACTTATCATCGAGTGCTACACTACATCATGAAACCCGATGTAGTTCGGTGAGTGTGTTCGTATCGTGCCCTAGGTGCTCTCATGCTAGTTGTACTTTATGAAATAGCGAGCTATAGTAGCTATAGAAAATGTAGATAATAAAATAGACTGAATAGAATCTCTCCCCCTCTAAGAATGTGTGTGATGTAGACTTCCTAGCTTGAATGTATGGTACTATGTGGATGAAATTGATGCAATATATGTAGCTCTAGATGGAGTGATAACAGTGATAGGATGTAAAAGACCAGGACCCTTATTATGGTCTTATAAGCTTTATATTTATAGGACTCTCAAGTTTAATTTTGCAATTAATCCTGACAAGGCTGATTGGGAAGAAGATAAGGATTAAAAATAACTAGAAGTGACCCAAAAAAGAGTGAAAGAGGTTGTGTACAGACTGAGGCACTCGGGTGGGACTAGGGTGCCTCATGGCGCCCAAGACAACCTAAGGTGTGATGATTTAGGGCTATAAACTCGGGAAGTTCGAAAATGGGGTGATAAGTATTGGAAGTGACACGGGAAAGATGAAATAAAAGATAAGAAAAAGGTGGCCAAAAGGTGGGATTAATTAGTACTTTTTACACTTGAGAACCTTCTAAATAGTACTATAAGACCGAGCTAAATATTGTCTAATGTGTAATATTTGTGTCTACGCTTTGGCTAAAAGATTGCGAAAAGAAAAATTTAGGTGTCTACGAAGGAAATAATTAATCATCCCCTAAAACATCTATAAGTGGGAGTAATCATCTAACTTAGTCCCTCCATAATATACAAGAATAAGTTTACTTAGAAAGCTTAACAATGCATGGAAAACATGACAATGTCTCTTAGACTTGTAGGTGTGAGTTTGAGGACCTGGAAAGCTATAATCGTATGTCTGGGTGAAGGTAATACTTAGGTGTTAGGGTTTAAAAATTTAGATAAATGGTCCTCAAAATTACCTCTACAAGATTCAAGAGGAACAAAAGCTTATAAGGTGGGAAAATCAATAGATAATCATGACGGTCAAGCACCACCTTGTAAGTGATAGTGAAGAGGTGAAAGTGTAAAGAGAGGAAGGGTGAGAAATGCAATTTTGAAGGTCTTCCATATATTTTCATATCTTAAAACTTTGTAAAAATCATCAATACAACAACGAAGTTCCAAATAAGTAATGATTGAGCTCGGGAGTTTACCAAATGACCACAATTTTTGACAGTTTGCTTCTTAGCACAATGAAACAAATCCAAAGGCCTAATTTGAGCATGACAAGGTTAATTTCAAGGGATTATTGCTAAAGGAAGGGATAATGAAATTTTATGTGCTTGAATAACTTTATAATGGGTACTCATAATGATTGAGTTTGTGTCTTGAATGGTGTGTACTAGAAGTTACATGTGTTGCAAAATTGCCCCAGGGCTCGTGGTTCTACTAGAGAAAAATAACAAGTGAAGTATAAGGAGATACACTAAGGATTGAAGTTTGAGATATTGAGAGCATGTTAGGATAGTTGAAATTGAACTATTGAAGCTTTTAAAACTCTTAGGGTATCCATGGAAATGCAAATGCATAGTTGGAGTAAAGTATATACCTTAAAGAAGACTAAAATGACAATTTTGTGAGTTAGAAGGAAGTTGAATATTTTGGTTGATTTGATCAAGTGTAGTAGTTTAAATTGCGTGATTTTTGTCTAAGAAACATGGAGAAGTTATTGTATTTTCCCAATTGAGCCTTTAATCCAAAATTGTATGTTGAAGCAAGGTTTCTTCACTTGAGAAAGTGAACTATATTGCATTTTTGACAAGTGTATGATATTTGATTGATTCTAACTCAATGGAATAGTTGTGTTTGTATTTATACTTTTCATTAGGGTGATTTGTTCACCCAATGGATGCCCCCCTTGTTTGGGGTGCATGTGATGACTATAGTATATTGCGGTCTAAAGGAGAGGACCCAACACTGATATGAAGTGAATACCTACATGGGGTAGGTGATGTGGTTGGTAGAAACCAAGAAAAATGTAAACAAGGTAGGCTAGTACAAGTGTTAGTATAAAATATAGAATGTAAGAGTAAACAATGTAAAAATTAAGTGTGCGAACAAAATGGACCATGAAAAGTGGGTTGCATACATGGGACATCATTCACAATGTCACAAGACAATCATGGACGAAGCAACCAAAAGCATATAATGATCACACAAGACATAGAACATAGCCCGAAAACAAGAACAAATAATAACAAGTAAAATGTATCGAGATAAACATGGTCAGATATAGTCCTGGAAGGAAAATAATACACATGAAGCACCCATTAACTTGTTAGGAAGATAGATAGTATGTCAAATCATGGTTGTAACATTGAAAAGTAAAGTGACAAGAATGAAAAGTAGTAAAGAATGTAACAATAGAACATGTGATATGTGTAGTATGAGAGTAGTAAATGTAGATTCCCAAGAGCCTCAATGGGACTAGCAATGGATATAGTTTTGAGCATCATGTAATGTGTAAGGATCTGTAAGAGATCTACATTCACTTCTAGAGACCAAGTGAACACACATGTGTATATAGAAAAAGATATTGACATACTAAGAATCTAGCTAACATAGTAAGAAAAGTGTAACATGTAAGTAGTATAATAAAAAAGAGTAAATATAACCAATATATGCAAATAATGTGATGGTATGGTATGCGAGATGTGAATATGGAAGGAGTTGCGTTTCCCCTAAGAAAATGTTTATGAAATGAGGTTCATTTATAAATGCTCTCTTAGAAGTCAAAAATGAACCATAGATTAAGAGTGCGTCATCAAGAAATGGGTTTTCTGCATGTGATTATATGTTAGGATAGATATGTCATGAAGCACGAGAATGTGAAGTGTGTAATGTGAGGTTCATTGATGTAGTGTTCCATCAACAATAAAATGTGAACCGTAGCAAGAGAGAACGTTATAGGGTAATGATGGTACAATAAGTGTACCAATAAGTATGTGTAAAAGTGTAGATATAAAGCAAAAACGTATAGTGTAGTAGTATACAATAGAGAAAACTCATAGTGATAGAAGGGGAAAGAAAGTGTGATTACCCCAAGTGTGTAAGGGATAGAAGACTATTTGATGATTTTGAAGGGTGAGGATCCTCGCGCCCGATATCTAAGGAGACAATGCCCTGTGACCATGAGCTAATTTCAGTTATGTAGGAGAGTAACTATGTGCATGTGAATGAGACTAATGTGAATAAGGAGGTGGAGAACATTTATGAAAAAGGGCTACTCGCGTAGGGGACTTAGGATAACGAGGTGGAATAATAGACCGATGAGGATGAAAAGGTCATGATGTAGGTCATGTGTGAATATGAGAGCTAGGTGTAGAACTAGATTTGGACTTAGGAGGCACAGGAGGCCGTGTACGAATAAGAGAGGTAGGTGTAGGAGTGGACCAGGATATGAGCCATGTAGGAGGATGAAATGTCTTGGCTGATGCATAAATATCATCATGAGTGGGTCGAGGCAACAGTGTATGAGGTGGAATACCTTTGATGGTGACAACTTGTTTGTTATGGAGGAACTTGAGACACAAGTGATGTATGGAAGGGATAGCTTGGGCGGTGTGGGGCCAAGGAAAACCTAAGAGCATGTAACAACCAACAATTTCAGAAGTAACCAAGAATTTTGTAAAGACAATAAGATGCCCAAATGTAATGGGAAGAATGACATAAACATAAGAATTAGGAGTTAGAAATGTAATTATAGTAAATTTGGTCGAGTCAAATTAGCACAACAAAATGATAGTCTTTTATTAATTTCGCTGAAATTTTACAATAAGAGCAGGCTGTTATATAGCCATAGAAACCAACTTCCTAATTAATAGAAGTACAAACAAATGACCCGTTAATTGTGATACATGTATAACCAATAACCACGTAATATATTGTTATTATAACAATATATTCTAGTAACAAATCTTACTAAGAAAATACTAATTACTAATTAGTAAATACTATTTTACCACATGGTAAAAACTAACAATATGTGAACACTAACAATGATTTCCTAACATTCCCTCGCTTAGTGTTTACATGGGAAGAAGCACATCGGAAAAATGGAAATAGAATCGTATGCTTCTGCATACTTTTAGGTCCGCATACTTCGGCTTGAATATCTTAACAATGAATACTTGAAAAAATATTTCACACATAAGCTTTACACATAAAAAAGACAGTGCTTGTGTATTTTATTAATATCAAAATCAAACATTACAAACAAATGAGAGAGCTGCAATATTTATAGATATTGGAAAACTTCTATCTCATCCACAATATATGGAAACATATCACCTAATCTGAGAAAATATGCAGGAATAACATATTTCCCCTAAGTGCCCCTGTTGCCCCTCATGGAAATCATCCAGGAAAAAAATATGCAAGATAGAACATGATCCCAAAAACCAAGGGATAAGACAACTAAAATATAACTCACTAATAATTGACTTTATCTAAGCTAGCTTAAGTGAATAAAAAATTACTTTATTACAATATCACATTAACTCATATGATGAGTTAAGTGTTAGTTTATTTCTAACAAGATATTGCTATCCGGATCTTCACGCACATGACCAATCCAATTCACCACAATGAATCCCATACTAGATGATCACACTTCCATCAATTCACATACATATGTGAACTCAACAATTCCCACTTTCACTTCTAGTGAATTCTCTTTAACAGGCTGATCGATGTTAGAAGTATGATAGTCGAAGAATATTAGTAGTCACAAGATCACTCTAGTTCAGCCTTCCCTCCTATAAAAATATTCTCAACATCCACAATTCACATTCTCCCCGTTTCAATCATAGTAGAGGACTGAAACCACACACTAATTTATTATGCACACACCACACAACTGAAAAAGAGATGCCACCATACCAAAATGCGGCCCCGTCATGGGTGACTAACGAGAGGCGTTGATCGCCCTTCATCCTCTGTTGCCTCCGACCTCCGGTGTGAAGCTTCTTACTCAACCGAATATGATTTTTTACTCATCATATAGTTCTCCCCCTCAATCCAGCGCCAAGTTACAAAGAAAATGTGTCCAGAAGCGAAAAGTAAGGCAATTTTTTTTTACAATTTTAGAATGACATTTTTTGATGGACTATGACTCAATAAGAACAACAACTTATGAAATGACACAAATTGGACTATTTATGCATTTAACTATAACTAAAATTTAACTCATACGACTCTTAAATTTCCTTATCATGAAAACTAATGACTCAAAAATATTACTCGACTTCTTAATATAAATAAGAAGACAACAAGACTTTTGACAAGATAACATATATTGATTTGGACATAAAGACAACTAAAACGTTTATGGAGAATATTAAATGAAATCATGGACCTTGGGAGATATACGTATAAAAATAAAGAATGAACTGCTGGTAACGAGTTTGGAATGAAAGAAAAAACAGACCTCCAAATGTGAACCTATGACTTGGACTCTTACAAGATGTGGACAATAGACCGAAATTGCAGGATTGGTGGAATTGAATGAACAATGATTTGCACGTCTTGGAAATGGAAAATTACACAGGCTTGTAAAATACCTCCAAAATGGTGATGTCAATGATCTAGATTTCCATTAGTGATGTCTTTGAGGTTTTTCAGTTTACTCAAGTCTCCAATAAACAAACACATAGTGATTGAAAACTGTGTGCAAGTAAAAGGATATTTGAAGGCTTGAAGACTACAAAAACTTCCTAGATAAATGCACTAGATTGAGATATGTGTCGCGAAGTGATACAAAATCTAATCAAGTCTTCAAGATATGTAGACTCCAGAGTAAGACATATCTGACAGAAATCTGAGCCAATTTATACACTGCATATATGATGTGGGTTATAAATGAATGGTCTTGAGACTTCTCTAAATGCAATACGTAGATGAAGATGAAGAGCACAATAAATAATATAACTAGTGAAAAATTCTTCAACAAATCGGCAACATAATTATTAAATGAATCTTTCATAGATGCTCATGCTTCCATCACATGGACTAGTATGTCGCTCCGATACCAAATATTAAATTTGGTCAGAGTTGAATTAGCACAACAAAATGATAGTCTTTTATTAATTCACTGCTGCAATTTTACAATAAGTGGAGGGCTATTATATAGCCATAGATATAACAAACCAACTTCTTAATTAATAGGAAGTACAAACAAATGACCCGTTAATAGTGATACGGGTATAACCAAATAACCACAAAATATATTGTTATTATAAAAATATATTCTACTAAAAATAACTTACTAACAAACTACTAATTACTAATTAGTAAATACTATTTTACCACATGGTAAAACACTAACAATATGTGAACACTAACAATGATTTCCTAAAAAATTAATGATGTTGGGCATTTAATAGATATAAGAAGTGAAATGGAGCATGCATTAGTAAGAGCTGATGGATAAAACAAAGTATTATTGATAACATAATTTCCAATAGAAGCATTGATATGAAATGAATAAGAAGAAAATGTAGTGTGATAATCATGATCGAGAGAATGTAAAAAAAAATGATGGCACATCGGTAGAAGAAACAAGAAAATAGAGAGGCCTCAATGAAGGAGGAGGCACAACATAATAATTATGATTTGCAGAAGAATATGTAGTTTGTTTGTCATGGTTTGGAAAAGGTTCCTCGAAGATTTTTAGATTTTTATTATCATTGACTAGTTTGAAAGTAGATGGTGTAGAAAGCTCAATGGAGTTGTTATCAATAAAATCTTGAATAATATGTATAGGTTTAAAGCTACGATTGGTAGGGTGCCCAATACATTGATGATAATCACAACATGTATTTTCATCGTAGTTGTAGCCACATAGGTGTGAAGGATCTAGATTGAGCGAGAAGAGTAATAAGATTTATTTCGATAAGTTGTGGTAGTAGGAATCGAGGAGCATAAGGTAACTTAGTAAATGTATGTCACAGAGCTTGCACTTGAAGTGTGGTAGATGGAGAAACAACATTGATAGTGGCCTTATCTTTAGTAGGCTTAGGAGATGACTTGAATGAAGATTTAGCTTGAAACCTATTAGAAGAAGATGGAGTATCATGATATTTGAGTTTTCCCATAGATAAAAGTTTACCTTTGCGTAATTTGAGTGTATGGAATAGTTGATCAAATGAGGGAGATGTATCAAAGATGAAACTCTCTTGAAGTGGAGGTAAGATACTTTGAACAAAAATATCTTGCAATTCTCAGAATCAACTAGTACATTAGTCATCTTAGCAAGGTTGTTCTTATAACATAAAACATAGTCACTAGATGTTCATTAGATCCTTGTTTAAGTTGAGCAAGTTGTGCATAAGATATCTTGGTGCCGATATTGATAAAAATGTGCATGGAAGACATCGAGATAAGTATGTAAAAGAGGTTACCAAGTGAATATGTAGATCATAAAACCAACACATAACGTAATCTTGTAAACTTATAGGAAACAATTTAGCTAACAATGTAAAGTCATCCACATAGTCAAAACATGCCACATGGAAAGATCGAATATGATCTTGAGCATTGCCATGGTCATTAAAGACATGAAGCTTATGTATAATGAATTTGGGAAGGATTGGATGAGAGGAAATTTTGGGTACGAAATGGCTATGAAGGAGCAATGAGGAATCTAGAGATGGAGAGTAATGTGAGGTAGCTTTTTGTAATTGACGGATTTGGAGTTGTAGATCCTGATATAAAGAAGTTAGGTCATGAGTTCTTGAAGAGGAATTGGGTTGTTTATGGGAAGTATTAGGAGGAGGTAGAGGAGCGGTAGTTGTAGCTATGGAAATAGGAATAGTGGATAGTGGTGTGGAGACCATGGTGACCGAAGAGGAACCCATGAGAGAGTGAGAGGAAACATCTCGAGAATTTTTTGTAGCAAGTAAAGCATTTAGGACATGTAGAATATGCGTAGGATGATCACGTAAAGCAAAACAAAAATTAGTAAGCTTGTCTAACTATTCTTGATCAACATTAGTGTCCTCATCATATGATTTTTCACTGTCAGAAGTTTCAATATTTTAAAGAGGAACATTAGTGGAGTTAAGCAAAGGATTATCATATTCAACCATTGATGTAGAGGAATTATGGAAAAATGGAGGCAACTCAATGTATTCAAAGGAACCAAAATGACCACTATGGGTGACATAAATGAAAAGAAAACCTTAAGAGAAGGTAGGGTTTGAGCAAGCGAGTTAACCAAACGATTTAATAAAAATTGAATTAAATCTTTTTTTTAGAGTAACTACTATACCTAATGATATAAAAATGATAATATATAATGATCCACAAATAATAAACAAGAAAATGATATGAAACCCTAAGAAATAATGGGGGATAGAGGGAATTAGATTATTTATGAGTAAACAAGAAGTAATCTAGGCAGGTGGATAGCTGAAATAGGCGAGGAGAGTGTCGTTAATACTCACTAGAGATTCTAGATTCTAAAACCGCACGAGACAGAGCACTGGGAGAGGACATGAGATCCTAGCACTAGTTTCTAGATTTGGGCGCCGGTGTCTCAGATAGGTGTTGTAAATATGTTTCTTTTAGTGCTAGATGATGTCCTCTGCCCTTTTTTCTCTAGCTCTAGATTCATCATGTAACCTACGAATGTACTTGTAACCTGCAAGAAATAAGTTCACCTACACATACCCACAAACCACATCACAACTAAAAAGGAAAATGCAGAATGGTGAGTCGAATGACCCCGGTGGTGGTCACTGAAGAGTGAACTTGTGATTGATCACCGCACTAAATCTTAGAATCCATGTAGTTCTTATGTGTGTGTATAAATGGTTCCCTAGGATGCCCTTTTGCAAGTTGGAAAATGATAGTGGGCTAGATCTAGAATGTAACAGATGTATAAAATGCATGGATGGAATAGAATAGACTTCCCCTCCTATGTTTTGTATGAAAAAGTGATGTAACCCTTGTCCCTTTTATGAGTTCTAGATGGATGTATTTGATGCTCTTCATTCCTTTGAATGAAAAATTAGGCGGTGATAGAAAATGCTTAGTGCTTGCTCCCTTATTTTGAAAACATAACTGTGTATCTATATTATTTCCTTGTTTGAATTTCATAATTTACAGCTAAAAGGCCAACCCAAAGTAGTTAAAAGTAATTAAGAAGAAAAAGGGGTCCAAAAGGATAGGAAAAAGGTAAAGAGGTATAGGAGCACCCAGGAGGATATGAGCACTTGGCACTAGTGTCCTAATTGGGTGATAGTGTCCAAGGCCATAGAAAGATAAAACAATTAAATATTGACAAGAGTGCAAGACGTATAAATCCAATAAAAGTGAATAAGACAAAGCAAAAGGATAAAGGGAGTTGTTAATTACCCATTTTCTTACTTAGGAATCATGTAAATTCTAGCATGATTTTAAGACTTAGAAATGTACCCAAGTGCATAGATTTTGTGACTATAGTATCATAAAATCCCATCAATGAAGAAATAGATCTTTCTCCCTACAACACCCTCTAGTATTTCTTTAGTGAACGGTGTCGGAAAAGGATCGATGACGCATGAATCATTTAAAAATCTATAGCCAACACATATTCTTATCCTCTTGTATTTATTGATGCTAATGACCATTGGGCTTATCCATTTTGATTCATCAACGGGCTAAATAATGTCCGCCTTCAAAATTTTGTAAATTTCTTCCTTTACCTTGACGTGTAAGTTAGGATTCATTCATAAAGGCCTCTTGCAAACTTGTTGCGCACTATCCTTGAGCTTTATCTTCATCTCTCATAGTGATGGATGAACCCCCTTCAACTCATGGTATCCCCTTGGGAATAGATCTTGGAATTTGTACAACAGCTAAATTATTTTTGAAACTTATTCTTCAAACCAATAATCACCAATTATAGGCTCCTTGGTGCATCATCAGTCCCAATGTTCACCTTGTTTGTCTTTAGTGGTACATGGCATATATGTGCTTTCTCATCCATAGTGTCTAAAACCTCATGCTCACCTTTCCGCATGTTCTATGTTCAAATCCTCAACCTCTTCATTGTCAATGAGGTAGATGAGATTTCCATTTTCCTTCTCCTTCTAGGTGCACCCCATGAGTTACTCATCAAAATTCATCTACTTTGCAAGCATTCACATTCTCGGTTAGAGGAGTTTCACCTTGTAATAAAGTTACAAGCTCTTCTACCTTCGTGATGTATCCTAGAGTGAGGAAATTCGTCATCTATAATGCTTCATTGATAAGGGGTTTAGTAGAAAAATAATCAAATGATTGCATGATACATGAGGTTAAATTATGCCAATTAATTATTTCTTGTTGCAACTCTACATGTATATACCATGCACATGTGTATTTGCACAGTGTTGAATAGAACTTATAACCCACAACGATGGTGGTAGCACATCAGAAACTTCAACCAATATTTCTCACAAAGCTATTTGTGACCATGAGGGGATGTCTTCCCATCATAAGATGGTATATGAGAAGGAAGGTTATTCTTGGTAAACCATTTCAAGAAAACAACTCTTATTTCAAGTCATCCGAGAAAATTATCTCTATGTGCAACCCACCAATGTAGCTCCATTCCATTCAATGAGTAAACCAACATATTTCTTATATCTCCTTCATTTTGCAACTGCTCCTCCATTGAAAATAAAAAGGACTTAGGATTTTCCTCCCCAATATATCTTAGTAGCGCCATTCTTCCCAACTTCATAATTGTTTATGGCTCGATCATCTATGTCACTCTCCCATGACACTTGTGACCCACAATTTCATAAGTTCCATGAGCCCACTTATCATAAGCTATGCTAGTAGTATTGTAGACACAAAATTGTGCACTTGGGTACATTTATAGGTCCATAAACACATACTAACATTCATATGATTCATAAGAAAAAAACTAGTGGTGACAACTATCTTTGGCCTCTTTTCTATGTTTCTTATTTTCTATTTGGTCTTGCACAACCTACAACCCAATAATAACTTTACTTGCTTATATTTTATGACTTCAGACACCAATGCCCACCCAAGATGCCAGCGCTAGGTGACCTCATCCCCTCCGGGTGCCACCAACCTATTTCCACCTTACTCATGCTTTTGGGCCGCTTTTATCTTTTGGGAATCTTATTTTCTTATGGTTTGGCCTTCTTGTTTTCAATTACGAAATTAAAACAAGGGAAAAATATAAATACATAGTTATGTGTTCAAAATAAAGGACCAAGATCTAATCATCATTACTATTACTTAAGATTTCACCCAAAAGGAACCTAAAGTAATTCAAGCATCCTTTGACATTCAATCAAGGGACAATGGACTACATTTTATGCAAACACTACATATAAAGGGGAAGTTTCTTTATTCCATCCACACATCTATGTACATTGGTAAATCTAGCCACATCCAACTATAAAGTGGACTTGCACAAGGGCATCCTAGGGCACATTATTTCACACACTCAAAATAAGTACATTGAGTATGAGATGTATTGCAATGCTCAGTTAAAAGCTCACTTTGTCACGTGACCGTCGAGGAAAATATAACTCCCATATTGCATCCTTATTTTTTAGATTTGATGTGGTATTATGGGTTTTATAGGTGAATATTTGTCTTACAGGTAATAGGTACTTCGGTGATCTTATTGTGACACACAAGCGATCAACACATATTATTTACGACACTTTTGCGACATGAAGAAGATCAAATTCGACCATTTTTCACGGTCATAGGCACCCGATAGAGGCCATCGGTGCCCAAGTGCCCCTATCCTACTGTGGCACCGTGTCTAGCCATATTCCCATAGTCTTTAATTTATATCTTTGAGCATTTGGGACACTCTTCACTTTTTATTTAGAAGTTTTCCCAACTCAGACCGAGTCCTAGATAACATGTAAATCAACTACGTTCATTCCTTTCTCTCTTGCACTTAGGGTTTCATATTCTATAAGCTTATTTCTTGTGTCAAATCTATATTTTAATATTTATTTATCATATGTGACTCTGTAATTAGGGTTTTACAAAAACTATTAATTTTGCACAATCATATGGTGAACCCGCATTCAAATACACTTGGATCCTTATTTTTCTTCTCTCATGGCTCCTAAAAATCCTCTAATCTCATTGCATGACTTGCTTCAAATGCACCCACATTGCAAAGATGTTCTTCAAAAATCCTAGAAAATATGTATCTACCTCGTAATATGCCACCCACTCAAGTAAGTGCTATTTTTATCATCTATCTGATGAATCTATCAGTCCTAATCCTCCATCTAATCAACCCATATTAGAGTCAATTCAAGCTTTATATTATTTATTTCAAGACAAAATTCAAGCTATGGAAAAAATGATTACATCTCTTAAATATGAAATTCAACATCTCAAGGATGCTTCTCAAGCCCATGCTAGTTCTTCTTCTACATCTCATTCTACTTCTATGTCTTCTACATGTAATCATATCAGTGAAACCTAAGTCTTACCATTACCAACACATCTCAAGTTTTATCTCAATGCTACGCAACATGATATTCTTCCTCAGATCCTCACTCATCAATTGATCAAATTTTATTCTACTCATTGCTATCCTCCTTATCAAATTACAAAATACCAAGGTCACCCATATTGCAATTATCATTAAATCAATAGACATAATGAAAATGATTGCTATGCTCTAAAATGACAAATTGGCCACCTTAAGCATTATGGTATCATTTCATTTGCTACACAAAATGCTGCTACATGTTCATCTCCAATTGATACATCTCATTGGGTTCCTAAATATGATCCATCTATGTCTAATGAGCATCATGCCATTTTTACCAATGTGCCTTCTACGGTTTGTCAAGAGCCACCTAAACAACTTCCTCTCAAAATCAGTCTAACCCCTCCTCTCAAGTATTCTACCGCGTCACCAACTCCTCAACAAATTCCTCTCAAAATTTGTTTGCTTCCTCCTCTCACATATTCTATAGCATCATCAACCCCATATAAGCTACTACCATTCAAGATCCCTCCCTATCCTACTCCGCTGTCGCGTATAATTCATTTTTTCAAATAAACTATTCCTTATATTGATGACAAAGACATATCTCAAACCCCATCACCATCATAATCTCTTTATTTCATCATCCAATAGATATCCATACCTCACATACTTGGGGGAATCACATCTTCTCCCCCCTTACATTGTTATCAATGTCTCTATCATCTCATACACATTATGCTCCGTGCTTTACATCTAGTCTCTTTTATTTATCTTGATACACACTTTGCATCATCATTACACTATGACGCACTCTAGTTCTACAGTTCATAGTCAATTGTTGAGGGTCTATATCTGAAATGAACCTCACTACATTCAAAATTTTCATGATCTATGCTTCATTGATCTATCATTCTAGTGCACATTTTCAAACCATTTCCTGATGACACACTCTTGTTTTATGGCTCATTATTGATTGTTGAGGGGTATTTTATATATGAACCTCATTTCATACAAACTCACCCACATATGTTTGGGGGAACGCTGCTCCTATCACATTCACATTGCATACCATTCCATCTCACTCATACATAACATATTGCATATCTTGGTTGCTTATACTTACATGTACACTTTGTTTCCAATGCTAGATGAATACTTAGTATGTCAATATATTTTCTATATACATATACACGTTCACTTGTCATCTAGTTGTGAATATAGAATTATTATAGATCCTTACATGCTGTAATGATGATTGACACTGTACCTCTTACTAGTCCAACCGAGGCTCCTAAGAGAATATACTTTCTCACACATTACAGGTGTTATTATTTAATTATTTACTACTTCTACTTCCTAGCACCCTACTTTCTACTAGCACATATACGCTTTGACATGATTTTTATCTTTTGAAAATACTAACGGGTGCTTTATGTGCATCATTTTCCTTGTAGGAACTATTTTCCACCATGGTTTCTCGACATTTTACTTAGCATTACTTTCTACTTGTATGCTATTAATTGTGCTATGCCTTATGTCTTGTTTGATCACTGTTTGTATGTTTTTGGCCGCTTCGGCCTTGATTGTCTTGTGATATTGTGAGTGATTTCCCATGTTTGAAACCTAATTTTTGTGGTCTATCTTATATGCAATTTTTATTATTACATTGTTTTCCTATGACATGTTTGTTATTTTTTCTACTAACACATGTATCTAACCACTTTGTTTACATGTGCCTTGGTTTCTACCATGCACATTCCCTCCCCATGTAGGGATACAATTCAGATTAACATCATGTCCTCCCTTGGGACACATTTTATTATCAAAGTCACATGCAAACCAAATGAGGGGGCATACAGTGGGTGAAAAAATCACCCCATACAATAATTCATAGCTAAAACACAGTATAATACAACATAAAATCGAGAATAGGAAAATAGTTACAGAACGACCCAAAATATGACTTGGGTCCTCAACACAACATAGAAACCAATTCCCAGTGCTAAGACAAGAGCGCCCAAGATCCTGTCTCCTCCCATGAGAACTAATGTCCTAGGGGCACTCATAAGTAGTTTCCCAGATCAACATAGTCCACAAGAGTTAACAAAGTAGTTTTCAAAGTAGATGCATAGTCAAACAAAAAGAAAAATACATTATATCTCCATTTTTCAATCAAAATAAACAATACATTTGAAACAAATAAGGGACAACAGAAACGAAACAATATCACACCATCTATAGTGGTGTATAATCAAGGTAGAATCAGGGAAGGAGAGTAACACTAGACCTCTCTCCCCAACACTTGCTATTTGGCGTGAGATTGTCCAAAAATTGCACTTGGCGTGAAATCACCCAAATTACTCACACTTGGTGTGATATCACCCAAAAAAATTCACTCTTGGTGTGATATCACCAAAAAAATCACTCATCTACAAAGTTTAGGACATTTTCTATCCTTTTAACTCTTCACAAATCAGTGCACACTTTCCATTTACTACTTTTACATACTTTCACATGCTTTACATACTTATGCAAATTTTTCATATACACATATTTGACTACTTCTTCACTCTTCTTTTATAGGTCCGTCCTTAATATGCAACAAGAAGAATCCTTCAACAAGCTACAAAAACAACAGGTACAACATGGTATAATGCATACGCTTCACCCCTAGGGTCACTTTCCCTTTCTAGTTTCCACGCTTCATCTTGCATTCATTCCACGCTTCACTTGTCCACTCGGCACGTTATCACCATCACACTCTACAAGGATCAAAGGTATGCAACTTCTAACTACTTTATGTTATCGAGTATTCACTCAACAACATAAAGTGGGGGAAAATGTAGACACAAAATTATGCACTTGGGTATATTTCTAGGTCTATAAACGCATACTAGCATTCATATGATTCCTAAGAAAGAAAACTAGTGGTTGACAACTATCTTTAGCCTCTTTTCTATGTTTCTTGTTTTCTATTTGGTTGGTGTAGAGAAAATGTACTATCATGCCTATATTCAACTTTTCAAGTGTTTGCAAACCTCAACTTAATGTAGATCAAGAATTTCTGCGCTTGTTACTGCTCAAGTTAATGCACCAAACTAAACACAGAAAACCCGAAAAATCAAATGAAATCAATACCTGATAGATTGGATAAGATCCAAAGATGTAGATGGAGAGAATGCCGATGGAGACAAGATGGGCGCACATGAACAATCCCAAAAAGTAGATCCAAGAAACTTGTGATGCAAAAATCCTTGACAGAAAAAAGATGACGTTAGACGATATATGGGTGAACTGCACTGGGAAGCGGAGTCGAGAAGCGATGAGCTTCCTCGGTAGATGTCGATTCACATTTTCAATCAATAATAGAGACATACATGATAAAATATGTAAGCAAATATTTAGGTTTTCTGATTAAAAAAATAGACAGAATGTAAAAACCACAGTAGAAACTGAAAGAAAGTAGGAAACTGTAAAAACAAAGCTGAACTTGTGTTACTTGAATTATGTATTTTTCTCTGAGAATGGTGGCGTCGATCGGCAGTGATTGGTGTTGTTTTTTTGGGTTGATGTCGATAAGAAAGTGATCAGCGTAGATTGTTTGGGTCGGTGTCGATCAGGCAGTGATCGGCGTTGATTGGACACACAGGTAGATAAAAGGCTAGAAAGTAAAAGAAGAAAGCAAACTAAGTAAAACGGATTAGACGTAAGACCAGATTACTGAAGATTGATCAGAAAGTAGAGATTGAAGATGGAAAAAGGGGATCCGAGGTAGAAATTGATGGATTCTAACCCAAAAACCAAAGAAAGACCCGATCCGTGCCAATTTGGATAAACCGGTGTTGATTAAAGACTAATCAAATTGACTGGATTGGATCGGTGTTGATCGAAAGGAGATTACAAAAACTAACAAAGAAGAATACCTGAAAAATGCTTGATTGATGATTGATGATGACCAGGGTAGTTGTGGAGACCCGCAAGAGCTATAGATACGTGGACAGAGTAACAATGCACCTCTCAGGGATTAAACTGCATAAAAATCACTCTCTTCCTCTGATAATCTCTTTAATCACTTAGACAAAAGCAATCTCTAGGCAACTAGCTCCTGAATCTAACCAGAGAGGATCTCAGGTTGTAAATTTATAATTGGCACCGTTCAGAAAAATTGGTGCCAATTAAAAAATTTGGTGCCGATTAGGAACAGACTCCCAAAGTGGTGAAAAGGAAATGAATTGGAAGGATAAGAATATTATCCCTCCGACTCAAATACGGGAAAAATCCCACTGCATGGTTTTAGGGAGGAGAAATGGACAAAAAATGATACGGGAGGTTGGAAATTGATATGGGGTAGATAAGTAGTTGAAATAAATGTAAAAAGATAGAATTACATGGTTAATGTTTGATTAACCATGGATGAAATATAATGGGGTGGAGAAAACTTAGGATAGGCCTTTAAATTAAATATTTAAGTAATACCCTAAGGGAGAAGTGGTGATATAAAGGTGCCCCGGGTTACGAGAGGATAAACAAACCTGGGGACACTAAATTGGGTAACCAATTTTAGGTGTCTACATTTGCCCCTTTTTGTCAAGTAACTTGTGATAAGCAATGCCACAAGACAAAAACAAGGAGTTGGAAGAAATGAAGAACAATGATGATGTGATCCCCCTCAAACTAGGGATGGGGTGGCCCCAAAAAGGCCAACCAATCCCGAGTTTGAAAAAGGTAGATGAGAAAGAAGGATGCCCCAGCTAGATGTCTGGAGTAGATGTGATCATTGATGATGCACACAAAAAATAGATAAAAGGAAGCGACCTAAGGAGCTCACATTGGTAGGGCAGACTAGACGGTCTTCATATGAGACGACGTAAGTGGCTACAGACTAGTGAGTTAAAGGTGACTGCAACATAACAACAACTAAAGAGTGACACATTGGTAGGGACAACTAGACGGCCTTTGAATGAGATGATGTTAGTGCCTATAGACCCGCTATCTTTAGGTTGCAAAAAACACGAGTTACCCATGTACAGGGAAGAACTCGAGAATGGGTGATAACACCGAAAATATGCACCGAAAGGTGAAAATAAGGTCATAAAAATGATCAAATAAACAAGCCAAGCATCAATGCTTAGACAAGAAGGATGAAGTGATGACCTTGAGAGGATAGCCACCGTGGAAATCGACATATGGCCACTATAGTGGACTTTGTAATAGAAGTACTGTCAGACTAGGTAGAACAGGTGTGCTATGGGTGGCACATGTAAAATATATAATGATGAGATGCCCCAGGTGGGGAATAACAAGCAAAGCCGAGCCACGAGTGAGACGCACATGAGGCTATGCAAGGCGATCAGGTACAAGTACCAAAAAGAAAGACGTAATGATGGCGGTAATGTGTTATGGGTGACACATGTGTAAGACATGATAACAGATGAAGATGAAGTGCGTGCTTTGGTAGGACCAGGGGACGAAATATATTGAAATACCCCGATCGGCGTTGATCACCCCTAATCAATGTTGACCACAAAAATCGGTGCTGATCAAAATAATTGGCACCGACCGCTCCGAAAACCTATAAGTATAGAAAAGGTGAATGGTAATGATTCATTTGCACTATGACGATTGATTTAGAAAAAGTCAAAAATTGAATTTGAGCAACATGGAAGCCTTCGGAAGTGGTCAGAAGAGGAAGAGGACACGACCAGGGGTAAGTGAGCCTTCCTCAGCTTCGTACATTTAGCGTTTTATTTTTTTATGTTTTTTGTAGTAGGAGGCAAGAGGGCTTTTTTGGCGCTCTACCTCGTAATTGGTGTCGATTGAAAAAATTGGCACCGATTAGAAGTGATTAGTGTCGATTAAAATAAAATCAGCATTAACCGTCAAGTAAATGGTGCCGATTGGCATGAGTCGGTGTTGATTGGAAAAAAGTGACATTTTTGATTTTTTTGAGAAAGATTTTGATGAAAATTTAATGATGTGGATTTTGATAAATATGAAACTAATGACGATGTTTGATATCATGCAGGCATGAGAGGTCCTACACATGTGGGATGCTATTCTGAGCTACTGGAGACCATACTGCCAGATGTGACAGATGTTGAGTGGCGTCATCTAGAGTTATCCGGACTAGGGGGTTTCCGTTATTATAGGTAGGTACCCTGAGATGTGGAGCTCATGTGAGCATTGGTGCAATGGTGGGATAGCTAGACCTACACATTTTGGTTTCGAGATGGGTGAGATGACCATCACCCATGAGGACATCTATAGGATCCTCAAGTTACCAATTACAAGGGAACTGATAGAGATCACCCCATGAGAAGCAGAGAGGAGGGCCCTGGTACAATTATATGGGGACATGGTAGATGATGTAGAGATAGTGTCCGGGGTTGTGAGGACAACCTCACAGTACTCAATAGGATGACTCCCGAGTAGATTGATAGCCCTGATCCAGATGGCTATCTCATACTATGCATTACCAGATTCTAGAGGTGGACGGTTCCCACTACTCCTACTCGACTATGTCTATGACATTCTAGAGTTCATGTAGGTGTTTGCATTTGTTGACGCCTTACTAGCACAAATATATTACGAGCTGTGGATGTATACCACAGCGGGCGGACTAGGATAGATGTGAGTTTTGTGCTCCATTGCTGGGCATATGAGCATATATTAGTGATCAGGCCATCTGGGCTTCCATGGATGCCAGGAGTAGGGGAGTCCTTGAGTATGGATTCGACGATGGCGGGCAGACATGGCCCTAGGAGATATAGGGAGATCCGTAGAGTGGTACTTAGAGAGATTCAGGACTCTGACACCAGCACAGGTGATATGGAGACCATACAGGGTCTATCCAATATGGGCAGACAGGATGCCCATCTAGTGGAGCTGAGATGTAGCAGGGTAGTTAGGGGCCATAGGCTAGAGATCTTAGAGCGAGTCCCATTTATATGGGTGATGAGGCAGTTTGGTTTGATTCAGATCATCCCAACCATATACACACCATATAGATGGGATAGTAGAGAGATAGATCTGCCCATACTGATTCCCAGTAGATCTGCTCAGGGAGGCCCCACCTCCCATAGATGATGATGATGATGTAGGAGTGGATGAGGGCTATGAGGCATGGTACCATGCGGAGCTGCCACGACATCTCCTGGTAGAAGCTACAGAGGTAGGCGAGGAGGATCTAGCAGCAATGCTAGAGAGACTGGAGGGAGAGCATGCCACCCATGATATACACACAGGCTGCCCTCGAGGAGATCAGGACTTTGACAAAGGAGAGGGACACCTGATACAGAGAGAGAGACACCACTCATTAGGAGTAGGATACAACAATCCAATAGAGAGATCACTATCATAGGCACAGGGAGGCCCTCAGGGCCAAATATGGTGATACAGGCACCACCTCAGAGTCAGGGGCACAGGGTGTGGTAGCAGGAGGACCACCACCAGCAGTAGCACCATTGCGAGCACCGGTATGGTGAGTTTGAGTACCTATTAGGCTCTCCTTGCCGAGGTGAGATATTATGAGGACGCCCGACACACAACATGCCTCGGATGTGCCTCGGTATGGAGCGAGGAGGAGGACAGTGACAGCTACTGTGGCGGTGCCTCGAGAGGGTGTGAGCACTAGAGGAGATCGAGGAGGTGGTAGGGCCATGACAGTGGGCATCTCCAGCTCTATAGGAGATGGTCAGGAGAGAGGCAGTCTAGATCGAGGAGGGAGGAGGAGATAGTGTTTTCCACCTATCTGACTTTACCATATAGATGTGATATTTTGTAGATATATACTGATGTAGCCTCAAGTTGAAGGTAGTTTTCTTTGGATATGATGTATACGGCTTGATTGGAAGCCATACATTCTTTTGTATAGACATATATATATGTATATATATTCATCATTTTGTGTTATGTGATTGGATTCATGCATTTAATTTTGATAGATATAGATAGATGTTATGTAATTTTGATGGATATAGATGAATGTTATAAATGATAGATGAATAGATGTGATTTGATTGATTTTTCATGGTTGATTAAATAAACATGTTTAAGATGTTAATTCAATTTAAATGAGATAGATAGATGGATTCACATGTGTTCTTAATACATGCTTTGATGTTTTTTAGATGAAGTAGATAAGATGATAGATTTGAGTAAATTAACATGTTAAATGTCAATTTAACTGGATGAACAAAAAATAATCATGGGAAATGTCTTTTGTGAAAGAAAGTGATGTAATGATATTATCCTTTTAGAAATAAAAAGCACTACACCTAGATAGGAAAAAGAATGATAAGTTAGGCCCCTAACCGACCATAAATAGAGACCTTGATGGTAAATCGAAAGACGATGCACACAAGGCCATAGATGCGGATAAAACAAACCTAACACTAGTTAGTCGCAAACCAGATCTAGGAGGTAGATAAGGACGAGAGCTAAGTATACATCTCATCAGAACACATGAAGGATTAAATACGTGCCCATATGGGGAAAATAGGATCTCCATATGATCGAAAAGGTCTCATATCACAGCTTCATGATTTTGTTTCTTTTGATAGAAAAGCAAACTGATCGATGCGGGAAGTTTGCTAGATATAGAAAGACTGATCGATACGGGAAGTCTTTTAGAGATGCTAAAAAGTGAACAAACTGGCCAATAAAGGAAGTTTGTTACTGCAAAGGCTGAAAATGCCATAAAACAAACAACCGTCCTTCAAAGGAGCGGTCTGTATTTTGATGTTGATGATAGCCATCCTTCGAGGAATGGTCTATATTTTTGATTTTATTTGATAAGGCACAAATAGCTGTCCTTCGAGGGATTAGTCTATCTTTTGGGACTAGGATAGCATCTCTCTCTCTCTTTTTTTTTTTGAGCTTTGGAAGAAGCTAAGTTTAGACCAGATAGATCAGATAGAGGGGAAGAAAATGTATATAAGCACGTATTCATGCCCCCAAGTAGATTTGATCAAGATGAATACCTAGGGCAGATGAAGTAGTGATTAAGGTATTCCTACCATGAGAAGGAACAAATCCATAAGGAAAATTCCATGAGTAGATCCGCGGTACTCATATTTAAGGTATAAAAGACATAACGCGGAGAACCACATAGTTCGAATCACTACAAAATGCATGACTGGTTACAGATGGATGAAAAGATTTGTTTTACGACTAAGATCGTGTAAGATAGATTTTAACAGTAGAAGGGCCTTAGATGCAAAGCATTAAGAGGCTCCATTTCAGGTATACCATCCATGGAAGATAGGTGATAAGCCCCTGGACCCATACTTATGAGTGATAATATACGGTCCCATCTAGTTAGGAGCAAACTTACCATGTTGACTCCATTCCAGAGTAGTGACATTTTGGTTTTCTTTAAGAACAAGATCACCAACTTGGAAGTCATGTTGCTGTAAATGCTTGTTATAAGCACGCTTGACACACTCAAGATAGAATTGATGATGCTTAAGGGCATTAAGATGCATTAAGATGACGTTCATCTAACAACTCAAGCTGTGCTAGATGGTTTTGACAATAGTCTTCATCAGAGACAAACTCTCTGAGAGAGACGTGAAGAGAGGGAATCTGGACTTCCAAAGGAAGGACAACCTCAGACCCATAGACGAGAGAGAAGGGAGTAGCACTGGTAGGGGTACAAATGCTAGTTTGATAAGCCCAGAGAGAAAAATGGATGTGTAAGTGCCAATCCCTACCAGCTTGACTAGTTACCTTTGTGAGGATATTACGCAAAGTTTTATTAGAAGCCTTAGCTTAGCCGTTAGATTGTGGATAGTATGGAGAAGAAAAGCTAAGTTTAATATTGAAAGTGTCACAAAGTTTCTGTAAATATATTTTTTAAAAGACTTTCCATTATCTGTAATGAGTTTATGAGGAACACCAAAGCGACAAATGATGTGCTGATAGACAAAATCAACAATAGGTTTAGCTTTGGTCGATGAAAGAGGAATAGCCTCCACCCATTTAGTGAAGTATTCTGTGGCAGTAATGATAGAGTGATGTCACTGTGAAGAGCATGGATTGATGAGGCCAACAAGATCAAGACCCCATTGTGAAAAAGGCCACAAATCTGCTGCGGGTTGCAAGGCCTGGCTAGGGATATGTGTGAGATTAGTGTGTTGTTGACACTTGACACATTTCTTGACATAGTCGTAGCAGTCTTGATTAAGAGAAGGCTAATAGTAACCTAAACGTAGGATGTGCTTAGCCATGGCCAAACCACCAAATTTTCCACCACAGATACCGTTGTGGACCTCCTGAATGGCTTTAGATGATTCAGGGGTTTTGAGGCACCAAAGTAAAATACCATCAAAGCCACGTTTGTAAAGGATTCCGCCTCAGAATAGTATAGCGGTTTGCGCGTTGGATAAAAGATCTTTTGCCATTGGAAGTCAGATCTGGAGGAAGCACCGAACATGATAGATAATCAAAAATGTGCTTGATACCACTCATCTTGAGTGTTAGTTGTGACAGCGTTGATTGAAGTCAACTGCCTGAGATGAGATGGTTGGTCTAAACACTGAACAACCACATAAAGTCATGAGTCTTCAGTGAATGGAGGAATAAGCGAGGCTAAAGAAGCCATCATATCTCGTAAATTGGTTTTGCAATGTGAGGAATAGCCTGGATAGTAAATTTATCGAAAGATTGAAGCTGAAAGAGAACGATATCACAATATTTTTGAAGGATATCATTTTTACAGTGATAGACACCAACCGACTTGATTAATGATGAGTTCGAGTCACCGAATATGTTGATATGGCGAGTGCCAAGGTTAATGGAATTTTGAAGAACTAGAAGCGAGAGCTTCATATTAAACCATATTATTGGTACATTCAAAGTTAAGCTTGTGTGCGGCGAGGGGATATGTGCACCCCAAGGAGGAATCATGATGAAGCCTACACCTCCCCTTCTTGACACTTGGAACCATCATAGAAGATTTTGACTTTAAATGGAGATAGACTGAAATTGATTTGTTGGATGTACTCGTTTGGGAATTGAGTGAGGGGGACTTGAGTGTCCGGAAGAGGAGTATCAACTAATTGATCTGCAATGACTTGACCCTTGATAGATTTCTATGAGATGAACTCGAGGTCAAACTCTGTCATGAGCATGAGCCAACGAGTGATACGATCATTGTGATAAGGTTTCACATGCATTGTCTTGAGTGGATTGACACTTGTAACAATGTAAGTTTTGTGATTAAGGAGGTAATGAAAAAGTTTAGAAGTTGCGAAGAAGAGAGCACAACACAGTTTTTCAGCTTCAAAATAACGTGTTTCATACTCATGAAGAGTGTGACTGATATAATAGATGGCTGTTCTTTACCATTAGCATCCCGATGTAAGATCATGGCTCCCAGAGCATGGTCAGTCACAGAAATATAAAGATAGAATGGATCCCCCTCACGTGGAGGTGTAAGCACAGGTGGAGAAAGAAGATAAGCTTTGACATCATCAAAGGCTTTTTGGTAATGCTCATCCCATTCAAAATGAACATTTTTATAGAGGAGATGATGAAAAGGTTGACAACGGTCCGAAAGCTGTGAGATAAAACGACACACTGATTGAAGGCATCCTTGAAGACCACGAAGCTGCTTTAAGTTGGAAGGGGGAGGCATCTCGAGGATAGCCTTTATTTTTATGGGATCGACTTCAATGCCCCTAATAGAAATGATAAAGCCTAAGAGTTTACCAGTGAGAATGCCAAACACACATTTAGATGGATTTAGGCAAAGACAAAAATGAATGAGTCTCTCAAAGAGAGGCACAAGAATGAAAAGATGATCCTGATGGTGTTTGGACTTACCGAGGAGGTTGTCAACATAATATTCTATAGTTTTGTGTAAGAGGTCATGGAAGATGTAGGTCATTGCACGTTGATAAGTTACTCCCGCATTCTTAAGACCGAAGGGCATGATGCGATAACAAAATGTCCCCAAGGGGTTATGAAGGAAGTCTTATGCTGGTCCTCTGGTACGATGAGAATTTGATTATAGCTAGAGAAACCATCCATAAGAGAAAGCATCTCATGACCTGCAGTTAAGTCCACGAGTTGGTTGATATTAGGTAGAGGAAAATCATCTTTTGGGAAAGCAAGATTAAGATCCTAAAATTCGGTGCAAATTCGAATCTTCCCAGTAGCTTTAGTTATTGGTACTACATTTGAAACCAATTATGGATAGTCAATGGGTAGGATGAAGTTGGTGGAAAGCAAGCACTGCAACTCTTCTTTGATGAGGAGAGCTACATGAGGATGCATCTTACATAGTTTTTGTTTAACTGGTTTGATGTTTGGAAGAGTAACGATATTGTGGACCACGATATTAGGATCGAGGCCTGGCATATCTTCATATGACCAAGCAAACACTTGGCGATGGTGGGAAAGAAAGGCGGTGAAGTCTCCTAACTCCTGTGGGTTAAGAGATTGGCCGACCTTAATGATGCGAGGGTCTTCAGAAGTCCCTATATTAAGGTCGACAGTGGCTTTGTTGAGAAGCATAGATGTGTTAGAAGGAATGGTTTTAGGAAGATAAGAATCCTCTACCCCCAGATAGGTAAGGATAGAATCATCATCCGAATAGTGGATAGTATTGATAGTAGGAGAATCGTCTCTGACTATTTCGGGAAGACTAATGGTATGGAAGTGGATTTGCCATTAGTCTTATAGGTCAGTGGACCTAAGGAAATGGTATTGACTAAAAAAAAAGTTAGGCATGATGGAAATGGTGTTGTCTACATTAAGTTATGCTTCGACTTGATGGGAGAAGATGGTTTCTCAATGGAAAGAGGCTCATCGAGAATGGTGATGGTGGCTATCGAGAGATTTTGAACCCTAAAACAAATTTTTGATGTGGTTTAAGAGTTTGAATGGACACGAGGTCATGCACACCTGTTCATACTTTCCTAGGCCAAAGCCCTTCCACGCGCATCAATATAGATACGTTTTTGCGAACGCGAGATTTTGTAGACAATCAAACCCTACCGAATAAGGTTTGGCCCTAGGAGGAGAATATAGATGATAGTGAGGTGTATTAAGACCACTATAGATGAATTTAGTCATTGATTGGGCTAGACCAATGGTAATGATGCGACCAAGACCTTGTTGATATTCAGGTTGTTTTTCTAGCCTACCATACTCGTTAGGTTTGAGAAGGGCATCAAATGAGAGAAGAGGAAGCTCTCCTAATGAAAAATGCTGCAACATCTCTTCTAGATTTTTTAGGTCTAGTAGTTTCATTGTAGTTATGGAAGAGGATGAAGCCTTGTCAGGAGAACAAGTGTTCTCCTTTGGAAGGGCAGACCCTGTGGTCATGTCACATTGTGCGGAAGGGAAAGGATCTCCTGGATGAGTATAGATTTTTCCCTCATACTGATATTTTATGCATCGATGGAGGGTTGATGGGACGCAGTGCATTGTACGAATCCAGGAGTGTCGAGGATCATATTGTAGTGGAATTTCCCTTCAACAATGTAAAAAAGCTCGTGAAGCAGTTTCTTGCCTACCCGAATGGGCAGGACCACAGTTCCTAAAGTAACTGCTAGTTGATCGTTAAATGATCAAAGGGCGAAAGGTGGTGGTGACACTACATTCTTTGGTAACTTAAGTTGCTCAAATGTGTGGGAGGAAATGATGTTGAGTGCAGCACCATTGTCGATCATAGTGTGTTTTAACGTAGTGTTATTGATTTGAACTGTGATAAAGAGAGGAGCCTCTAAATCCTCAGAAGAAAGGGGAGGAATTTTAGAATCCTCGAAGGAAATGGTGGTTGATAGTCTATTCAATCTAACAACCATCTCGAAAGGCTGGGGCTCATCTGAATTCACTGCGATCGACGCAGATTATCAATCGAGCCTGACAATCTTTGGGAGATGAGTGGATGAGGTCAAAAGAGACATTTTAGTGGAGCATGGGTGAGTTGTTTCATAACTCTCCTCAAATGACATGGGAATCTGAGCCTGAGGTGAAGTATGATTAGAGACCCGAGGTCTCGGGGCTAATGAGGAAGGAGGAAATCCTTCAAGGGCAGAAAAAATGATGACCCATGGTCGAGAGGCTGTAGAAGATGATGGATTATCATATTGTTGTGCTCTAGTGGCGATATGAATTATGTTGATTTGAGAAGGTGGAAGATCATCCGGAGTGGAATTAATAGAATTAGAGGCCTGAGTAGACCGTTCAAGCTCAGATGTAGTTAGGATGACAGAGAAACTTGTTCCTCCTCTTCTAATAGAAGATCACTTTCTTCCAAGAGGTCATAATTAATTGCATGATTGAAGGGCTTTACATCCTTCAGTGTCATGACCTGGAGTGTGATGATAAGCACAAATCAAATCAGAGTTGAACTAGGAAGGTTTTAATCCTTTGGGATTATAGGGTTTGATTGGAGGAAGAGATATAGATGAAGATTGGATAATTTGGTGAAGGATTTCAGTATAGAATCCGGTAGATAAAGATGAGGACAAAGATGACGAAGGCACCTCTTTAGCCTTAACAAACTGCCGAGGTAAAAGAACCTGCATATCTAGTTTGACAGTATTTTTAGGGATTGTTTTGCTTTTCTGGACATTGGGAGAAGCAGCCTTAGGTGCTTGAGATGGAAGCAAGTGAGGAAAGATTGATTTTGGTGGAGGAGGAGCTCCTAAGATAGATTTTGAAGATGACGAAGACGTGACAAGTGTTTTGGTCTTCGGAGATGAAGAAGGCTGCTTGGCCAAAACAAATGATGATTTAGATAAGATTGATTTAGATGGGGGAGGAGCTCCCAAAATAGATTTGATAGGAGGCACAAAGGGTGCCTTGGATTTTGGTGATGAAGATGATGGTTCTGATAAAAGAGGTGACACCTTTCCAGTAGGTAAATCCACTTTACGAGGCAATCGATGAAGATGGTGTTGTAGAAGAAGATGCCTTTTTAGTGGATAAATCCAATCTTTTATGAGGCGTAGAGAGGGATTTTTGAGGGAAAGCACCAAGAGTCTTGATGGTCTGAAATATTGGTTTTCCCTTTTTAGGGATGGTGACAACTTCGACCACATACGGTGATTGTAACCATTTCGGAGGAAGTAAAGGAGATGATACCGATGATGTAACCCTAGGTTTAAACTCCAATTTTTATGTCTGAGTCTAGGAGTCAGAAGCATAGGTGTCAATGCTATCTCTTTAGATGTTTCCTTAATAGGCAAGGAAGCACTGATGGTGGAAGATATAGGTAATGAAGAAGCTATCTCTTGTGAGGAGGGTACTTTAGATGCAGTAATCATGGGTGTAATTACTGTAGGAAAAGAGATAGGAAGGGTTAAGATCGAAGACGCTTCCAACGGCATAGAAGTTGGTACAACTATGGGTATGTTAACCAAAGGCATGGTCATGGAAAAAATGGGAGCAACAGAAGTATAAGTATCCGTAGTGGGAATTTGAAGGGATGTAAATGACTCAAGCACCGAAAGAATACCACGATCTTTGAGACAAATGAAGATGACACTATCTCAGGTATAGGTGGAAGATTAGATGGCAAGGTAGAGGGAGATGACTCTATTTCTAATAAAGGAAGACTCGAAGATGGACCATCTGAGGATGGTGGAATCTTGGAATTTGAAGGAGCAGAGGAGAGTCCCGATTCAGGTGACACGTTTGTGGATGATTATGAGGTAGAAGAAGAACCATTTGTAGAAATGAAGTTGATAGTATGAGTGTTTAGTTTTTGAGTCCCTGAAGCATCGTTGTTCAAGGAATGATTTGGAAAAGGCTGTTTAAAAACATCAAGCACCTAATTTGGGGGAGCATTTGGGTTATCCAGAATGAGCTCGCCTTTATCAATGAATTTTTGGACAAGATTTTTGAAGGTCTGACATCATTCAATGTCATGGCCTTTGCTTCTATGATAATGACAGAAGTCATTTTCCCTATACCAGAATGGTCGTTCTTGGCTCTCATCAAAATTTCTAATAGGGGAAGTTTGATCATGTGAACTTCCAACATTTTTTCTAAGATAGAAGCATATGATTCCCCAACAAAGTAAAATATTGAGATGATGAGGGTCCTTTTTGAGAAGATGAAGAGTCTCTCCGAGGTGTTTGATTAGAAGTGTTATCAGCTCATGATGTTTTTAATACAATAGTGTTGTGGACCCCTGATTCTTGTCTTTGTTAGAAGCAAAAGGGTTTGATTTTGTAAATCGAGAAAAATCTGGTTTAGACTTAGAACGAAGTTTTAGCTTCCCTTGTTCAATGGCACGAGACTCAAGTTTATGTGCCATCATAAAGGCTTCTTCAAATGTATGAAAGGTTTTAATCCTTAAAGTGGAAGAAATATGATTAGCATAAGATCGAGTAAACAACTTGATTTGTTGAGATTGAGGGAGGGAAAAAGACAATTGATTTATTATCCCTCTCCAACGAGTGACAAAGTCTGTAATAGACTCATCATCGAATTGATGAATGTTATAAAGATCTATAATCAAGATCTTATGTGTGATGTTTATTGAGAATTTTTCAACAAACATCTGAGCTAATTGAGAGAAATAAAATAGGGAGTGTTGGGATATGTTATTGTACTAGTCTAAAGCGAGGCCCTGCTAAAGACATAGGAAAGGTACGAAGCATAAGCTCCTAATCTTGGACTATAAGGTAGCAAGCATGCTTGAATGCTCACAGGTGTTGTTGAGGATCCTCCTGGATATGAAATTTTGAGAACTTAGGAAGTTCCCATTGGGGAGGATAAGGCTTAAAAGCCATTGATGGATGAATCGGTTCATTACATACTTCTTCAAAAGAGTATGAAGGGCGAGCCCCTTTGGTGGAGGCTTCTAGGTTTGTGATTTTCTTGAAAAGAAGTTGGACGATATCAGATTGAGGAGGGGGCATGTTGGTATGTCCCGTATAAGAAGTGAATGGTATGTTCTACTAAGGCATTAATGGGGGATTCATCTGCTGATTAACAAGATGATAAGAGGAATAACTAGGCATTCTAGGTGACGCCTTGACGTGGTATTTGTTGTGAAGGATCCTGAGTATAAACAGGTTGTGAGATGACAAGTGGTTGAGAGAAAGGTGGTTGAATGAAAGATGAAGCCTGTGATTGGTGGGTTCCTACACTTGCCGACTAAATCAGAATGGATTGAGGAATGTGGGTGTTGATTTGATTTGATATGGTGGGAAACAAACTCTGAATGAGGCTTTTGACTGCCGGATTAGTTATTAGGGGTGCCGATGCCAAAGGATGGGTAAAGGTCACTATCGCTGGAGCATTAGAAGAAAGACCAACTGGAGGACGAGAAGGAGGAACCGACTGACTCGTAGGAGGGGGTTGGTTCATAGAGAGATACTAACCCTGAGACATAATAGATGGCATAGAAGAATTAACAACAATTTGTGGGAGTGTGGACGCACTCATCATAGCTGAAGAAGAGGGCCTCTCAAAAGTAGGCTATGGGGTAGCCAAGGTAGCCATGACACTAGGGATAGGCAGGGTCATTTGAGAACCAGTCGACATGGTTGGTGGAAGAGAAAAAGGAGGCATAGATGTGCCACCTTCTTTCGTGGTTCAGGTGAGAAAAAGCATGCTAATTGCTCTATAAAAGCCTAGGATGGCTCATGAGAATAATCATAAACTTGCTGGATCGGTGGTCCCTGATCAGATATTCAAATAGACTTATGCACTAAGTAATCCATAAGGGCTACCGGGTTGTGGTCAAGGAGTGCCTAAAATTTAGGATCTCCGCGAGGAACATACTCTATATCAGAAGCAAGATGACACCTCTGAAGGACTGGGGGAAGCTAGTCGTGATGGGATCACTTTAGGATGATAGAAAGGATTATATGACCAAGATGGGGAACCAACTAATAGTGGTCCGAAGAAGACCTGAGGGGTGCCAAAACATCCACATTAGTGGTGGTCTCGGATGAAGAAGAGGCCAGTTGAGCCATTTTTCTAGATTGTGACCGGGTGATGACCGTCATAAACAAGCAAAAACATAGAAAAATATTGACCTAACTGATGCACAGACAATTCAAGCAGTGTAGGTGATTATCTCTTTTAAATTTTCATGCCTTTTAAGAAAGAAAATGTTAGGGAAGGCTTTTTAGAATGGGGACTACTCGATTGGCCAAACTAAGGATGGTTTGGGAAATGTTTTGGTGATGAGTCTCAAAGGCACTTCAAGAAAAGAAGCGGTACGTGGCTTGATATAGGGGCCTACCCCCTCACTTCACACATCACTGTGATAAGGGAGTCGGGTTCTTTGCTAATATATACCAGAACTTCCGTGAATTTATAGCACGGCCCAAGTACCACATAGGCTCTTCCTCTTGGATGTCACTTCTAAGTAGGCAAGGCCAAGGAAGGAGTTTTTGTTTAAATGCTTTATACCTAGTGATTTTGGCTTTGTGTGCAAGGGTGAAAAATAAAAATAAAATAGTGTCACTACTGATTTTGATCAATTTTCCAACCTATTTAGAAAACTAGATGAAGAACATACAATAGAAATGACAAAGAAAAAGTTCTTTTTAAGCACTAAAACTGAAGTGTTTGATTTCAATGAAGACAAGTCAAACAATTTATTTCCCAATGTGATTAATTATTTTTAAGAACTGAAACCGAAGTGTTTGAGTGTGATAAAAACAAACAAACAAGTTCTTTTTAAGTTCCTTAAAAAAGAAGAAAACACCGTAAAAGAGAAATACCTGTAGATTTAGCTCTCCAAGGTGTGTGGACTTCAAAAAGTGTGTTGTTGAGCTCTTCCCCTCGAACAATCCCGCAAACAAGCAAAGCGCTCCATAAGACAAGGTTAAGCAAACACACAAACAAATCTAGAAAGATATATCCAGATAACTAGATACTAGTAGAAGAGAAATTTCTATTTAAGAAACTAGAAAACTTTCAAGAAAATGACAATTTTGCACAAAGAGATAAATCAAAAAGCATAGCTTTGAAATCAAATGAAAGATTTACTAATTTTAGAAATAGAAATGGGAATCTAGATATGCAAGAAAGAAATAATTTTGATTTTGCAAATTATAAACGAAAGAAACAAGACCAAAATAAAGAAAGGAAATGCTTAAGGAAAACTGATGAAAATCAGTGAAGAAAAAGAACAAAAGCTCAAAACTGGAAAAGAAATGAACTTACCAATAGGGGACTTTGGTTGTGTCCCACCGGGTGTGCCAGAATGTAGATCAAGAATTTCCGTGCTTGTTACCTATCCAAGTTAATGCACCAAACTAAACACAAAAACCCTGAAAAACTCAAATGAAATCGATACCTGATAGATTGGATAAGATCTAAAGATGTAGATGGAGAGAATGCCAATGGAGACAAGACGGGCGCACATGAAAAATCCTACAAAGTAGATCCAAGAAACCTGCAATGCAAAAATCCTTGGCAGAAAAAGATGACGTTAGACAATATATGGGTGAACTGTCGGGAAGCGGTCCGGGAAGCAATGAGCTTCCTCAAGCGGATGTCAGTTCACATTTTCAATCAAGAATAAAGACATACATGATAAAAGATGTAAGAAAATATTTAGGTTTTTTGATTAAAAATAGTAGACAGAATGTAAAAACACACAGAAAACTGAAAGAAAGCAGGAAACTGTAAAAACAAAGCTGAACTTGTGTTACCTGAATTATGTATTTTTGGTGATCGTCGGCATCGATCGAAAGTGATCGAATAATTTGTTTGGGTTGGCATCAATCAGAAAGTGATCAGCATTGATTGTTTGGGTCGGTTTCGATCAGGAAGTGATCGACGTTGATTGGACACAGGTAGATAAAAGGCTAGAAAGTAAAAGAAGAAAGCAAACTAAGCAAAACGGATTAGACGTAAGACTAGATTACTAAAGATTGATTAGAAAGTAGAGATTGAAGATGGAAAAAGGGGATCCGAGGTAGAAATTGATGGATTCTAACCCAGAAACCGAAGAAAGACCCGATCAGTGCCGATTTGGATAAACCGGTGTTGATTAAAGACTAATCAGATTCAACCGGATTGGATCGGTGTTGATCAAAAGGAGATTACAGAAACTAACAAAGAAGAATACCTGAAAAATTCTTGATTGATGATTGATGATGACCAGGGTAGTTGTGGAGACCCATGCAAGAGTTGTAGATATGCGGACAGAGTAACAATGCACCTCTTAGGGATTAAATTACACAAAACTCACTCTCTTCCTCTGATAATCTCTTTAATCACTTAGATAAAATTAATCTCTAGGAAACCAACTCCTGAATCTAACCAAAGAGGATCTCAGGTTGTAAATTTATAATCGGTGCTGACCGAGATAAAATCGGTGCCGTTCAGAAAAATCGGTACCGCTCAGAAAAATCGGCGCCGATCAGGGAACAGACTCCCAAAGTGGCGAAAAGGAAATGAATTGGAAGGATAAGAATATTATCCCTTTGACTCAAATATGGAAAAATCCCATTGCATGGTTTTAGGGGAGGAGAAATGGATAAAAAATGATACGGGAGGTTGGAAATTGATATGGGGTAGATAAGTAGTTGAAATAAATGTAGAAGATAGAATTACATGGTTAATGTTTAATTAACCATGGATGAAATATAATGGGGTGGAGAAAACTTAGGATAGGCCTTTAAATTAAATATTTAAGTAATACCCTAAGGGAGAAGTGGTGATATAAAGGTGCCCTAGGTTACCCGAGAGGATAAACGAACCCATGGGACACTAAATTGGGTAACCAATTTTAGGTGTCTACACTTAAATCTATCTCTACAAAAGAGGATGAATGCCAAGCCTAATATGGCTTAAGACTTGTGAAAACTAAAAATACTATCCTAAATGAAACCATCATCACCCTACCCTTCAAACATGCCTTCACTCCATAATAACACTACCTTCCTAAATAGTTAATGAAAAAAGAATCCTCAATCTTACTTGTTTAGGCCCAAACTTCCCTATGCTCTTCTTGCTAACCTTTAGACCAAACATGTAATTTTTATACTTTAGCCTTCTTCACTTCAATGGTCTCACCTATTTTTCCCTATTCATACACTCAAAAAAACTTAGAGACAACCCAAAATTGGTTGAGAACAATCCAAGACATCAAACTTACACTACTTTGTCAATACTGCCCTTAAGTTACTCTTAAGACCTAAGTCCACTCCTCCATGCATGGTTAGAATGATGTAGAGATTCCAATTAAAATGTAGAAGAATATTCCCATTCCCTTTTTGACCAAAAAGGCATGTTTCTAGGTTTATGACTCAACTCTCCAAGCCCTTTTTTATCTCTCTTTTCATTCTAGACCCACAACCTCCTCACTAGGTTCGCCTCACCGTACTTTGTCTTGGTACACTTATCTTTACCGTCATAAGGTTTCAAGGTACAAACCATACAATTTTAAGTACCCATTACTCCATTTTTACTTCCACTAAAGTGTCAGAGGTTATCTCTAAGTCTAAATGTCATTTTCTTTGTAATAGGGTTCTCCAACCAAGACTATCATTGTGGTCGATTGGTTTCTTACCCAATTTTCACTAAGATCTCATTCGAAGACATCTCATTCTCTACAAAACCTCAAAATTTACTTATATGGAAAAAATAAAAGCCTTACTACAAATTTACATGAAATTTCATTGGTTATATAGCAAGTAATTTTATTTTCTATCTTGGAAACCATAGACTGAGGGTTTGGTTTACTGTGACAACCCGAGAGGGAAATTTTTAATGGTTCTTCGTGATGACACCACTTACAAATATTCTCGAAGGATTTGAAAGTATTTTGGAAATATTTACCATCTTTAAAAATGCATGAGGGCTCTTCAACTACCATTTTCCTATCACTGTAACCTCATTTTAAGTCACACTATCACATATGCAAGCTCATGACAAGGTAGTTTGTTTTATATCAATTTTCTTTGAATAAATGAATCTTCACCTAGGATTTATTAGGGCATGGTCACCCTATCCAGTTGTTTTCAATTATTCAACTTGGGATTTGTTATCTAAATTTTGTCACCTCGCCAAAATTAGATAACAAGTGAATTCTATTTGAATCGACCAAGTAAGTGCTAAGGTTCCTGATTCAAACTCTACCGGTGGTCAAGCCTTGAAACATGGAAGAAAGACTTGGCCAAATCAACGGTAAAAAACAAAATCAAGACAAGCCAACTCAAAATAAATCAGCAGGGGTCATGAATGACGCCAAGTGTCAACTGACGCAAGTTCCATAAATAAAAAGGAGAGGAAGCCTCAAAACCCCGCGAGACTTACACTGGAGTCAACTATAAGTGACCCATCCAAGGAAAAATTCTTCACATTAATATGTGGCAGGTTCATTACTTACTCAAAGCAGAGTGGAAAGATCGCAGACAACACCAAATGTCAGCCCAACGTACTTCCAAAAGCTATAAAGAAAGTAGAGACCCTAGAGAAGTGCTTGGCCTCCACGTGGATCCCACTACAAATGGACTCCAAGATCAAAATAGGTTGTGAAAGATTGGTGATGAGCCAGATACCACGTATGGGTAATTATGAAGCCTATCTAAAAGTTTTAAATGCTCAAGATATTTTCAAAAGATAAGAAGCAAAGGGTCATTCGGCTTGTCATTTCAATAACAAAGTTAATGCATAGTCTGTTTGAAGGGTATGAACCTGAAAATACTCAATTTGTTCACCTGCATTCAAAAGGTCATTTAAATAAGATGAAAAATAGCCTTTGCTTGAAGCATGTGCCCATGACCCAATGCATAAGGGATCAAAGATCCAAATATGTAATAAAGAGATGAAAGGATGTTCCTCAAAAGGTGAGTCCACTTCAAAAGAGTCGGTCAAAAATAGTTAAGGATGTATTAAATGGGTATGGATCTCACTCTTTAGAAAGAACAGATAATGGGGAAGTGTGAGAAATATCTCAAACAATCTATTTTTGTCACTTCACACCATTTATCATAATTAAAAATTGGTTGGAAAATGGTTCGAGAAAGGCCTCTTACCTTCTTCTCCTCCTATATATTGTAATGGAAGGTTTTCAAAGAAAACAAATCGGGAGTTAGTCATTTTTTCTTCTCTATCTCAGTTCCTCTTCCGTAAAAGGAAAGGGCCTTGGAGCTCTGGCCTTCTTTATGAGATTTGTAATAACACTCTTACCTCTTATCTATTGTAATATTGTGCACATTTTTTGGAGTAATATAATATGTCCTGTGGTGCATTTTGTCCATCCTTTGCATATCTGTGTTGTCTCTGATAGCCTTTATTTCGACGTGGGTATATTGTGCATGTTTATAATGTTATTACTATCTTTAGAAGTTGTGCTTAAGTAGTTTGAAGTAGTGTTTTGTGTGAATATTCTCGACATGTGGTGCATCTTGTCCACCCTTTCCATTTCTCACCTTTCCCTATTTTAGGCAGTTGCATTCTGAGTTAACTCCTTCACTTTTTAGCGCATCGCTCCCATTAAGTTTTATGTTTTGTTTCATTTTCTCTGACCCTCATCTCATACTCAAGAGAAGAGTCAACTTATTTAAAATCTAGAGGTCACCTTAGGGCACACATCCCACTAACATAAGGTTTCCTACAACTCCAACGGTTCATCCACAAAGATAATCGTCAACAAGATTCTTCTTCTTGAACCTTTCCACCTTTATTTCGTCAAGGTTAATGTGCATAAGACTCTACACGGGGTCTCAAAAATATTACACCAACAAAGACTAAATGGAACATTTACATGCTAGTGATGATTGCTATACCTTCAATCCTCCTTATCAACTTTGAATGTCTCCATCAATGAGAATCACACACAATAACCTGTATTCAAATCCTAATCAAGCTCACTTACCCATTATTGGTAAACTTTTAATTGCTAAGATTCAGGCTTACTATCACATGATCATTAATTCAAATTTCATAGAGTACAACAAGGAAACCTTTAATTATTCATAAAATAAATCTTGTTACAGTGATGTCCTCAATTTTTAACACATACAAGAGATCCAATAAGCATGCACAAGACTATTCTTCATAGTTACATGGGTAATAACACACAAGAAATACCAAATTAAATCCCTAGGATTCAAATGCTCATAACCAGGCTCAAGAACACCTTCTCACTCAACTCGAGATAAAACATCTCTTCTATGTACAACATCTAACAAAAATCATGCAAAAAAATGTCACAAGATTGAGTTTACTACTTGAAACTTCACATTTGATTCTCATCTAGATGAAATAGGGAGTTTTATCTACATTGTCTTTATTATAATCTCTCCATCACCTCCTACTCGATTTTTCTAATCATTTGATCAATTACAAACATGAATCATCATGAGATTCCATACAAGGAGGTTACTTTACCTAATAGGCCTAAGTTTTGCATGACCATGTCTTCCAAGTTTCAAGAATACATTGAAACTATGAAATCAAGCCAAAATGGCCAAATCAAATATTACAAATTGGAGGGAAATGTTCCATTTGAAATTTGAAATGCCTAAAACCAAACTAGCCACACACACTGACACCTAATGACTCCTAAGAATCATGAACACACCTAGCAAACCTCTAATTAATATCTTCATGGTTTATTTAGATAGATAGTGTGATGCTCCTACATCATTGGTCTTACACACCCTACACAGGCACTCAGAACTTTACTTACATATATTTTATGACTTTGAAAACCAATGCCTAACCAAGATGCTAGCGCCAAGTATCCCCATCCCTGTGGGTGCCCCCAATATCTTTCCACCTTACTCGTTATTTTTAAGCCTCTTTTTTTTTATCTTTTGGGCATCTTATTTTCTTGTGGGTTGGCCTTCCAGCTTGTCAATTACAAAATTCAAGCAAGGGAATCAAATAAATTCATAGTTATGTGTTTAAAATAAAGGACCAAGCTCTAAGCATCATTACTATCACCTAAGCTTGCACTCAAAAGGCATGTAAAGCACTTCAAAGCATCCATTTGGCATTCAATCAAGGGACAAGGTACTACATATTCCACATATAATGCATAGGAAGGGGAAGTTTCTTTATTCCATCCATACATCTATCTACATTGGTACATTTATCTACAACCCACTATCAAGTGCAATTACACAAGGGCATCCTAGGGCATGGTTATTTCACACACTCGTAAAAAAATACATGGAGTCGAGATGTAGTAAAATGCTAAGTTGTAATCTCACTTTGTTAGGTGACCGCCGAGGTCAATCTGACTCCCCATATTACATCTTTCATTTTTTGGATTTGATGTGGCATTGTGGGTTTTGCAGGAGAATATTTGTCTTATAGGTAACATGTACCTTAATGATCATATTACAACACACAGGCGATAAAAAAAAAGTATTTGCGACACTTATGCAAAATGGTGAAGATCAATTTCTGACCATTTTTGTGGTCACATGAGCCCAATAGAGGTTGTCAGTGCCTAGGCATCCCTATCCCGCCGTGGGTGCCATTGTCCACCATATTACCGTAGTATGTAATTTATCCCGAGCATTTACGACATTCTTCACCTATTATTCAACATTTTTCATAGCTTAGACAAGTCCCATGTAACGTGTAAATCAACTAAGTTCATTCCTTTCTCTCTTGCACTTAGGGTTTCATATTATATTAGCTTATTGCTTGTGTCAAATCTATATTTTAATATTTATTTATCATACATGACTCTGTAATTAGGGTTTAAAAAAAAGATTATTTTTGTATAATTAATTATAACTAAAAAAGTGCATCTCCCCAATTAATCACTCCTTCCTTTGTTGGCTCAACATTTTCTAGAGCGCGTGCTTTATGTGTATATCTCGATTGAGTTCCTCTTCATTAAAATACTCGGTGCATGGTATAATATTGGTACCATCCATCAGGATTACTACCCATTCTTCCTCATTCTCAAAGCTGATGTACCGCTTGTTAAAGTATAGGTCTGTATTATTTGGATAACACCAAGGGAAACCAAGTAGTGCGGGAAAGTTGTCTACCTCGGTAAATTCTAGTACTTGATTCTCCTCTAAATTTTTCTCCTTGACTTGCAATGCTTGAAATATTTAAGACTCTAATGGGAATTTCCCTTGTCTTGTTGGCCATGTACAACACACTTGAAGATGGCTGCAATGGTGGTCTTCCCATTTGGTTCCAAGCATCTAGTGTTAGGATATTGACTTCCACACATGTATCAATCAAAATTTTACTTACCAACCAACCATCTATAACTGCATCTAAAGTGATTTCCTTGTCATACTCATGGTCCTGGGGTGGTAAATTGGCATGTAAGATTTGTCTATCCCTCTTTGTTTCTATGTACAAAACTTTCTCCCATAACCATTATCCTAACAGAGGGATGGTGTTATCCTACCTAAGTATCTTATATACTTCCTCTTGGACATCCACATCCTTGATAGATACCTCATTCTATTTGGCATGTTATCTATCCTGTGCTTTTTTTTTTAGGCACTTCGTATCTCCCCATGTAGTTCTCTAATCAATTCCATGGGTTTCTATAAAATTTCTTTCTATTTCCTCGATTCTAAATCTTTACTTTGTTGTACATTCTCATCTCATCTAATGAACAACTTCATTATACCTTGTTCATGTGCACGTGAAGCTTTATGCACGTTGTAACCAATAAGGGATGTTGCTTTGCTATAGCCAATGTTTTAGGTGCCCATTATCCTCACCTAGAGATCGCAACCCGTATAATCCTTGTGCCCCTATCCTTCTTGTTTTTACACATGTATGCATACAAATCTAAGTAATATTCTACTTTGTGCCCCTTCCCATATTACACTCAAGACTAGTTTTTGGACACTCACGTTGATAGTGGTCTAGTGACCCACATGTTTAACATATTCCTTGGCTAAACCTGCCTCTGTGACCTCCTCGACATCTTCTATGATATCATTCTCAGTATACCCCATTAACATTGTTTCTTACGCTATTATTCTATCCAATATTGTTATCACTTTCTCATTCAATTCCTTGGGAGATATTCTCTATGTTGGATCATCTTACGGAGCTCTATGAATGTGGTCAATAAACTTGTAATTAACTATATCGTGGGTGTTCACATAAAAAAATTTTAATACAAGGAAACACTCTTATAAATGGAACGTTGAAAAAGTGGATAGTTGTGGACATCGGGATTCTTATGGCATATTTCACAAGCTGTTATTAACATGCACACATTCTGTATAGACAACTATCCTTGGTATTTACTTCCATGTCATAATCTGTGCACCTAAGTCCACTATGGGTATTATGGGCTGAGTTAATAGATAACTTTTCTATTTGAGTAGCCATTGTTACAATATGGGCCTCAAGGAGCAAGCTAGATTCAAATCTTGTGGTCGTGTAGGTCCTTATCTCGATGTAGGTATAGATTCAAATCTTGAACCTCCACTAGGATTTCCTCCACTTGGGGGAGGAATAAAGCCTCTCGAGGCCCTTGCTATGACCGGAGGACCTAAATAAGTACTACTTTGCATCCCGAGTAGTAGTGTTAAACCGTGCCCTAAACATTTATTTTGTTATTCCCCCTATGGTCATACTTCTAATGGGTAGCATGCCACTAATCTTTCCCAATGTCCCTCTTCCTGTATTGATCCCAAAAAAAGTCTCGTCCAACTACGAGACCGTTGTTTGGCCATATTTGCAGCCTTGATTTTTTTGTTTCTTTCATTGATACTAATACATACATGTATATTCTTCCCACCATGGATATCCCATATTAATTTATCGTCCACCATTAATATGAGATATTCTATGTGAACTTATAAATTCCAAGTACCAAATACAAGGGTTAAGGGTCTGGGATGGGTCAAATGTGAACCAACGGTTCTTAATACTTCCTCGACTCTTTGTCATCCAATATTGAGGGGTCCTTCTACCGTGCTTTCCTAATATCAAAGGGACATGGTCCCAAGGCCCTCTCCTATCGCAAGTTTATCATCATGTCCACTTAGCCCCACCCTCTTTGTCTCAACCCTTCTTTAATTTCCCTCTCTCACACATTATTATATCTACGCAAAGTCCCTCTTATCTATCTCGTATCTTCCATCCGACCCAAAAAAACCTTCTTGTTCTCATTCCTTGCACTTGCACGTGGTAAGTGTTTAGCTATCCATGGGTAAATTTTCCATTCCCATCTTAATCATAGAGATTTTTACGGCTAAAGGTAGCGTGCATGGGTATGATCCTCTTGGCTCATGCATGAACTAGAAATATACTTCCTATGGGCATAAATATGTTGAAATTGCATACTCAAGGTATAATTATGCAACACTCCTTCCCACCAATGATCTAAAACTCACATCCACAACTCATCTAAATTAGAAAATTCTTGGTACTTGTCCTAGTCCCAAACGGATCCCTCGATTCACGTGCATAAGCTACTAGCCAATCATATAACTTTATTGGGAAGTAACTGAATAATATCTCATATAATGCATTGTACAAGTTGTCCTCTACTCGTTTCGAGTGGATCAAAGCTGCTACCAATACTATACCTCTACGTGAATTCATCATAACCATTGTGCACCCAACACTCAATATTATCCAAAAAAACTAGAATACCACTCACAACCATCTTGAAGGTAAAAATAAAGAAGGTCTCGATAACAAAACTAAAATTTTGGAGTCTAGCATCCAACACTTACTTAGTCAATCATGCTTGAATTTCACTCGAGACAAATTCTGTGTGCTCACCCAAAGCGTATGCAACCTACAAGGTCCCTTCTCCATTTGACTTGTCAAGATCTCGCTTATATGCTTAACCATTCATAACATAAGGTAGAGGATATATAATCCAAACAATACATCATAACAAATAAAATATGCAACAATATATCTGATCATTCATTCATTAACATAGACAATTAACATTAGAATCTAAAGTCCAATTATACCATGTTCATCCCTACTAACCTTTGCAATCCATAACAAATCATCCATTACAATCATATAATCAATTCTATTACAATATCCTTGCATAATACATATTCATAAGCTGATTACAATGCATGCACGTATCGTAAGCCACACACAACTTATATTATTACAAACTATTTTCCTACACTATCATCTCTTACTCTTTTAAAAGGAATACGACATATATATAGGGTGGGAACTTTTCCTTCACCACAATATGATTTAATTCTAAAAATAGACCTTACTAAATGAACCTGCATGCTCTCGGACTCTTACTTTAACTCCCAATCCATGGCTATCCTTAGGAAGATTGATCCCTTCATGTTATAAATAGCTCGCTCTTATCCATTCATGCATCCTATAATTAGATTTTTTCATGCACCATCCTTATCCATTTTGCATGAGATTTACCCTCTGCCGGTTCTTTGTCCTCGCTAAATATATTTCTAGGCTTGCCTTGCTAACCAAGCCATATTTGATTTTCTATATTTTGAGACCATTATGACTTTTGGATAACTCCTTTAATATCTCTTATGAGCGAGACCTTTGTACACTCGCTTTCTCTCTACTCCTTTCACACACCTTCATACATTGACTTATATCTTTTCCTTGTCCTCACATGTAATCTCATAAATATATTCCTGGATCTTTGATACTTCTTCATGGTTGACATATGCCCTCTTATACATGGTCATATACCTTCACATGTGGCTTGAACTTATCCATTTTATCATCATAACAAATGGGAAGTATACAAGAAGTACTTATCATCTAAGTGATCTTCTTGCTTAACAATATTTCCTTGTTGATGTGGTTTCTTCTTCTAGTTTCCTTTCTTCTACCCTTGCTTGTAGTTTAATTGTCCTTATTGTGATTACTAATTGTTTGGTATAAAATTACTTGATGAAACTTTCATGTATGAGTTGTACAAGAAAAATTTCAAATCATGTCCTCTTTTGCAGATATGACACTTTTTATTTTTCTTGTCACCATGCTGATATTATTTTTCAGACTTATTAGAAGATTTTTCTTCCCTTTCTAATGAGACTAAAGTGCTTACTCTTCTTATTCATCATGATTTTGCATAGATTCCTCATATTGCAACAAGTTCACTAGCCTCTCAAAACTGATGCTTTCATCTAACAATTTGATTTCCATAAAAATATATATAGGAGGGAGGAGGTAATCTCAAAATAACAGGAATGAGATTAGTATATGATATATCTTCTCATGGAGGGATAAAAAATCCCTCAATGTTACAACTCTACACAAGAAAGAATCAGATTTCTCATTCAGATTGAATTTCAGTGTGTGGCTGAATCTACAGGTTTAGGATCATGTTCTTGTTCTTTTCCTTGTAAAATGTTCATAATTTGTCCCATGCTTCTTTGGCTATTTTGGAATCATGAGTATTTCATTGCACTTCATCAGATATTGTGAACAAGATGATCAATTTGGTCTTCTAATTGGCCCTATCAAACCGAAACTATTATGCTGCATCATTTGGTGAACTAGTTGTGAAACCATCTACAACAAGAAAAATTTCTTCAAACTCGAGTTGAGTTTGAATTTTGGTCTTCTAAGCAGCATAGTTATCACCATAGAGCTGCCACGAGTTATTTAGAAAAATTTAGGAACACTTGTGGACATAGTGGGTTGTTATATTTTCCCAACTAGAGGGCAAGTTAACATAATACAATTCAATAATACATTGAAAATTTGATTATAACCACATTGTGGGAAAAACATGGAATGACATGAAAATTATTTTTTGTTTTTGGGGCGGTGGTGGCCTATGGAGCTCAAAATAGATCAAATAGTGAAAAACCTACAAAAATTGGTTAAAAAGACCTTTCAGCACCCCCTTTACAAAAGTGTCTTAGAATGAATTTCTAAGAAATGTGGAAGAAATGTTTTTGGACCCAATTGGGTTTTTATTGCTAAAGTTGGAGGGGTTTTAGTTATAGATAAAGCTATTTTATAGATTTTTTGGTTGCTAGGTTTTTGGAAGTAATTTTTTTACCAAATGTGACACAACTCACCTCTTCCGCCTAGCCCAACTTGGTGAGATGAGATGGCCACGTCGGTCCTTAAAACCCACTAGGGTTTGGCTCGACTTAGTTTATCCCCTTTGCTTTAGTAATGATTTGATATTTATTTACATTAGTCATGTCATTATATTTCCTTAGTGGGGCTTGATGTGGTCATTTCTCTGTAGGGTATTTATGTAGGTCACAAAGGATGAAACTCAATCTAAGCTTAGCTTGGTAGGTCAAAAATGTGGCTTAACTAGTTTGCAGGTGCTCTAACTTGGTGGGGAGAACTTGCTTAGGACTAAGCACAATGTGAGTTTGAACTCGACGGTGTGAAAGGAAGGCTCAACTCAAATGGTGTTATTGGAGCTTGATCTCACCTTGGGGTTTGCTTTCCATAGGGTCTCGGTGTGGATATTAACCCTTATCTTGGTGGCTCGACCTTGACAACCATTTACAACTTGCCATTTGTGAATGTTGATCCAGTTTAGGTTTGGAACACATATAGCTCACTCGGAAGGATGAATTTTTTTGACCGGATGGAATATAGCTCAAGGTTGAAAGCATGAGAGGTTTTGTTGTGCGCAGCCTAGGATGCGCAGGAGTGAGCGAAAGTATAGCGAATATGGGTGCACCCAGGGAATAGTTGGAAAATAGGACTTAACAACTTTACAGGTCAAGGCTATTTTTGGATGTAGAGTGTGGAGCACGCAAAGATATGAAGAATTTTAGTTCACACAATACTATTTTGGGATTTACAATAGTTCAAGTGCCATGTAGAGTTTTGATCTAATAATAAGATCGAACTAGGAGTTAACTTTAAAAGATCTATTATTAGCACTTACATGCTTTTGTATTCTCTTGTAAAGGCACATGGCTATTATTAGCATGTAGCCTATTTTTGGAAGGTGCATGGGTGGTGAAGGGAAAGTCCCCACCCCTATATATATGTATTGATTTGCACGGTTTAGAGAGCTTGTTGATACTATTTGATTGTAGAGTTATGTTACTAGTTTTGTTTGCATGCATGACTCATGATAACATTACTATGATGTATGAAGCTTATGTGTTTTACAATATTTAATATAATGGATCATATTGGCTAGATATTGGTGTTAGATGTGACTAAACATGGATCTTATGTTCAATGAAAAGTGGCAAAAGCCATGGACATGGGGTAAGAATATCTAAAGAAAGCCCAAAGGATTTTAACAAACTAGTAAATGGACCATCAAATAAGAAATAAACAAGGATTCATACCTTTGCATGCATTAAACTTGAAGGAAACAAGCAACCTAACATATTTAGTGATCCTCTATTCTTGAAAGCTTTAACAAATGAACCTAGTAAGGATTCTAAGCAATCAGTTTGTCATTATGAGAATGTGAGCTCACCATTAATGGCTTTAAGGCAAATGGTTCTTCCCATTTACTTAATGATTAGTGTGTAGTGCAATGGAAAAATAAATAGCTCAAAGAAATGAAATAAGCTCTAAAGCCTAAGCAAAATGCTATAGTTTATGTTAGGAAGAAAGAGAGTTCTTAGAAATGGTCTAGGGGTAGTGGGTTATTTATAGTTTTCCATTTGGGAAAGTGGGGAGATTTGGTGCATGTGGGACTAAAGGATATGCCAAAAAGTTTATTAGGGAGTCAAAATAAGGTTTGCCTAGGTTTAGAAGAGGTTAATCAAGGTTTAGGGTAATTAACCTAGGTCTAGGCTAGTTAATCTTGTTTAGAGGGGAATTAGGGTTTTGAGAGAGTTTTGAGAGGTCTAATCAATCCAATGAAATGGATTGATAGACTAGGAAGTTAGTAAAAGTGGTATAGAAGAGGATGAGAAGATGGTTTAGCCAATAAGGGACTATATTAGCCCCATTAGTTGGTTTATAAGAGGAATACGACCAAAAGAGTGTCGTAAGAGGGGAGTTGGATAAGTCTAACTGAGGGTATGTTGTCAATTTACAAGAAGGGGAAGAGTTAATGAAATATTAGGAATAATAGTGCTTTGATCAAACTACAGTGTTTACAAATCTTGCATGGTAAATCTGATTATAGTCATTGTTTGTTCAATATTTCCTATAATTTAGATCTAGAATTGGTTTATGACTTTGTGGATTATTTACCATCTGTTATAAATATGGATATATACATGTACAATCATGCTAACATTATGGAAAAAAACTCTAAAGAGGGACCTAGTGCCCTTGCATGCTTCCAATGAGCACTTAATTTAGGTTGAGTGATGTACCAACGCACCTTGCATTATTTACAGTGAATTCTAGGCTACATCATTGGTTCCATCACGAGACCTCTTTCTCATCTATTTTTAGGATGTTGCATGATGAAGACATACTTGATTGACCTTGGCTAGTATTGAGGAGTGGTTAGAAGATCTAGAAGAAGAGTACGCTTGCAGATTCAATACTGGACCTGATTTTAATGCATACGCATGGGTTGAGTAGAATTTATATGATGCATTGTATGAGATGTTATTTTCTATATTTCCCATAGAAATTTGTTTGAGTGGTGGATGCTTATGCACCTAAGAGGAATTGAAGGTTTCACATGATTTTTTAGATGCAGGAAGAAATCCAAGCCTTGTATGATGTAGATATGATTTAGACACACTCGTGGATGTTTGATTCCATGGTGTTTTAAACAACTATATTCTTGAGTACGCAGTTTCAACTTACTCTTGCCTGGAGGTTGCTGAGTTTCAGTTTTTGTGTGAACCTAGAGGATTGTATTTGTGTGGTATTCCACTAGCGATCAAGATCCTAATTGTAACCTTGGATTTAGAAAAGAATCCTATGGCTAGCTAAACCCCACCACACACGGGGGTAGGAGTAGGATTGGTGAGGATGGAAAACCTTACGGCAGAAAGGAAAAGAGGAGAAAGGTAGCTTAAGTTCAATGAGGCATGCGAGAGGGATTTAGAGAAGTAGTGTGAAGTTGCAGAATGGATGGCATTGTGGAGAGAGATGGCTTGTGAAGGATTTGGAGCTCACATAGAAGATGTAGAGCCAGAGCATTTGGAACACCCCCATTTGGGAAAGCATTATAGGAACCCTCTTCAAAGACATTAGATGAGAGCATGATGGTAGAGATGACATGGGTGTAGGCATGCATCGAATCTACCTAGTGACTTAGCCCTTGCACTTGGTTTTCTAGTTTCTACCATAGTTATGTTGGTGAGAAAATTTGTCTTATGGACAAATTTTTGGATTTCAGGCCAACACTATGGGAATCTAAGTCCCTCTACATTTGAATGGTGTAGCTACCATTGTTTAGCATGTAAAACCAAAGTGGATTTATGGTGGTTTTTCAACTAGAGATCCACAGGAACACTCCACTGTCCCTATGGCAATAATAGCAACTCCTTGCTATATAATGTAAATCGATCTCGAAAGGGGAGGGAGTGAGAATGAAGGAGGGGGAAATCAATGTTGTGGGTAGAGTGTCAGATGCCCACACACATCAACTGGAAGTTTCATTACATGCATTAATTAATAGAAGAAAGACAAATTTACAATTTCTGAGCACAAGACAGAATAAAACACGCTGGTCACAAAGCACCAATCGATTTTTCCATCGAGGGGACATAAAATTCCTTCCTTTTTTATTGATCTTAGAGTTGAAACTTGTACAACGAGTGGGAATAGAAGAAATAATGTAGAGGAGGAGAATAGAAGAAGACTAACAATCGCTTTTTTTTCCTCTGTTCACAAAAACATGCTTCCAGTTTCCAAATTCGATTGTCCTCTCACAAAGACTTGAAAAAACATTAAATCATTCGACCCAAAGCCGTTACAAACAAATTTGATCATTTCCCCTCTTCCAGATTCCTCTGTCGTAAAGAAAATGCTTTTGACAAGCCCAAAAAGAGCTTCTGCATGTAAAAATGTGTTTTATATTTCAATTTGCTAGTTTGCATATGAACCGTTTGATCCTTTGCCCTAATTTCTTTGAAATCGGGCCATCCACGTGGTAGGAGAACATTGGAGCGGAGTCGGGGAAACATTTTTGATACTAGATACATTTTCTTGATTTTCTCCCACAAAAATCCATCAAAATTTAAAATTTAAGTGTTCATCATGTGGATAATTTCACCAGCTTTCCATTGATACCAAAAATGTGAAAATCTGAGCTCTAGATCGAAAGATATGGCCTCTTGAATATTTAGGGAAAAATTGGCAAAATTAGGGCAAAATTTGGGTTTACGGGCCAAAATTTGACCTTTTTCCCTCTTTTTTCAAATTAGGATTTTTTTTCCCAAAATCTCCACATCCCCACCAACCCGATTACACGTGGCACTTTCTGGTTCATTCATGGGCTTCAGAATAACATTTCACCCTTTTTGCCTGTAAGGGAAAATTTTCCCAAAGTCCTCCGCCACTCGACCTTTCTGCTTTGATGTGGACACGTGGCACCTTCTGATTCGATGTGGAGATGTGGTCCAACATTTCACCTTTGCACTTTTATGGTTTTGGAAAAAAACCAAAAATCCGCTTCCGATCCCCGATCCCGCCGATGAATGGACACGTGGCGCCTTGTGATTAAATGCGGGGACTTAATCAATTTTTCTCCATTCTCCTTTGCAGGCTTGTGGGTGAACTTTTTACCTTTGAGTTTTTAGCCAAAAGGCTAAGTGTTGAATTTCTCTCTGTGCCTCTGCCAACCTACCAATTTCCTTGGCAAAATTTCCTCCTTACCTCCGTGGGCCCGCCTAGGAAAATTTCCCCTCCAAACTCCGCCGAGCCATAACTTGCAAAATACAAGGAGTTAGGAGGACTTCCTTACCTTTTTGGAAAGGGGAAAGAATTCTCTATCTGATGAAGCAATACCTAGAAAATTTTGAGTGCTTGAAATGTGTAAAAATTTGACTGAGGCACAAAAGGAAGCTAGTTAACCCAAAATAAGAGGGAGCTTATTTTGGTTAACAAGTATGATCAAAACATGGAAACTTTGAGATAGGAGAAATTTGTCTTTCTTGAAAACTTGCAATTTTTCCCTTTACACATTTGTAAGACAACATATGGCTCTAGCTTGGTGACATGGCATGGATTGAGCAAGGTGAAGACATGACACGAGGATTCAGAATCACAGGTTTCAAAACATATAACGTTGACCAGTGCCTTATCCATTGGGCTTTGCAGAGTCATGTACAATACTAAAGGAAGGAAGAAGGAAGGAGGGGAAAACACAAAAAACTAAAACCACACCTAAATATAAAACAAACCAAAACACACACAAAAAAACTATGGTACAGGGTGAGGGAAAAGTCACTTTCACTAATTGTACAACTTCAAATATTGCCCACTTCTAGGCAATCCCAATGGAGTTCCATCCAAGTATGATAAGAGAAATGCATTCTCACCACAATCTTCTTGAATTTGAAATGGACCCAACCACAAAGAATCTAACTTACCATGACTACCCTTTGGCTCTCTCCTCTTGTCCCAAAGTAGGACCAAATCTCTAGCTCTGAACTCCCTTGCTTTGTCTCTTCACAAAGAGATTCTTCACTTTCGGTTGACGTTCTTTAATTCTATCCACTACCAGGATCTGCTCTCTTCTATATTCTCAAGGAAAAGGATTGATCCTCTATTAAATTGAATCTCTGTATTGTTTGTCTTCCACTATTTGAAGTAGATTGAGATCTATCATTTCGATTGTAATAGGAATATTTGCTTTAACTTCATATAGAAGGTGAAAAGGTGACATGACTATTGCCTTCTTAGGAGTGATCCCATCAGCCCACAATGCATCATATAATTTTTGTGCCAATTCTTTCCGATTCTCATCAACAATCTTCAGCCTAATGGTCACAATATTTTTGTTGCTTGACTTAGCTTAACCATTCCCTTGAGGATAGGTGTTAGAAGAATGAGAAAGAGAAATCTCAAAGCCATAACATAATTATTTCAATTCCTTTAAAGAGAAATAAGTAGTGTTGTCTACTACAATATTATGAGGAACTCCAAAATAAACAATGATATTCTCTTTTATGAAATTACAGACAACTTCAGAGCTAGCATGTTTGGTTGGAACGGCCTCCACCCACTTAGTGAAGTAATCTGTGGTGGTGAGCACGTAGGAATGCCCTACACTTGAATGAGGGTTCAGAACACCGATAAATTCCAGCCCCCATTGTTGAAATGGTTCTTCAATCACCACGGGTCTGAGTGGCAAAGGCGAGATAGTTGAGGTTTTCCAAAATCACTGGCATGCTTTGCATTTCGAAACCTAGTTTTGTGCATCAACAAAGAGAGAATGCCAATAGTACCTACCTTTGAGAATTTTGTGGGCAATCACCATGAATGAAAAGTGTCCACGAAAATCTTGATCATGATAGGCTTTGAGGAGTTTTTCTTGTTGTTCCTTGTCAACACACTTGAGAAAACAACCATCTATCCCTTTCTTGTAGAGTGCATGATTCCAAATCACATATTTGGCTACTTTCATCCTGAGAGTTCTTCACTACTTGTAATCTAAATGAGGAGGGCAGTCCCCATAGGTAAGAAAGAAAGTGATGTCTGCATACCATTCCTCTATAGTGTTCACAAAGAGAACTTGTGGGCAATCTTCTGAGTAGGTTGGGCAAGTGTCATCTCTTTCTCCAAGCTAAACTTTGAGAGATTCATCTTCAGCAATCAACTTGCACAAACCATTTCCTCTAACCAGATTAGAGGGCTTAATCTCTAGGTCATACTCTTGGATCCTTGTAATCCAATTTCCTCTTTTGGCTCCGGGATCTTGTTGTGTCAAAATGGACTTGATTTCACTTCCGGGGACCATCACCACGGTGTGAGAGTTGAGTATGTAAAATCTGAAATTCTTCACGGCCTTGACCACTATGTATGCATGCTTCTCCAATTGACTGTAATTTAGTTCATGCTTCTTCAAATGGAAGCTCATGAAAGTAATAGGTGCTTCCAATCCTTCATCATTCTTCTGAACTAGGATAGCAGAAAGAGTGTGCTCTGAGGCATAACAATACATGATGAATTCCTTGTTGAAATTTAGAGATACCAGCATTGGAGCTTTGGCAATGGCCTTCTTGATTTCTTCAAATGTTGATTTTCCTTCACTACTCCATTTGAAACCTGTTTGAGGCTTCATCATAGAGGTGATATGCTTTGTTAGTTCAGAAAATTCAGGGACAAAGCGGAAAAGAAAATTTACCTTCCCAAAGAATGAGTGCACTCCTTTCTTCTTTGGTGGGAAGATATAGTGCTTGAATAACACTTACCCTCTCAGGGTCAATATGTGCTCCATGCTTATTCACGATGTGTCCCAATAACTTTCCTTCTGTGACTCCAAAGATACACTTCTTGGGATTTAGAGAAATGCCATGTTTTCTACATCTTGCAAGAATTTGCTCCAAGTGGAAGATATGCTCACTTCTCTTCTTTGAAAACATAGTTAAGTCATTAAGGTATATGATAGTGCAATTCTTGAGATCTTTGAAAGCTAGGTCTATGGATCTTTGGAAGGTGGCTTCCTCATTGATCAGGCCAAAAGGAATCTTGCTGTAAGAAAAAGTGCCCCAAGGAGTTGTGAAATCCATCTTGCTACAATCTTCTTCACCACTTTAATTTGATTATACCCTGAGAAGCCATCAAGCAAAGAGAGCATCTCATATCTAGTAATTGCTTGTAGGATATGATCCATGATTGGAAGAGGGTAATTGTCCTTGAGAGATGCTTGATTTAGATTTTTGAAATCTACACATATTCTGATCTCCCCATTTTTCTTTTTGACTGGTATAATGTTGGCCACCCATGTTGAGTGGTGAATGGGGAAAATGATTATGGCATTCAACATCTTGTTCACTTCTTCCTTGATAACATCAGAAATCTTTGGATTATAGGGTCTTTGCTTCTACCTGAAGGGCTTAGCATCTTGCTTCAGAGGAATGGAATGATGCATTTCCTTGGTTGAAAAGATTTGAGCTCATCGTAAGAGTAGGCTAGCACATTAGAGTACTTTTTAAGCAAAGCAATGAACTTCCTTTTCTCTTCAGGTGAGTAGAATTTTCCAATGTTGACCATCCTTGGATCTTCAGAAGTCCCAATGTTTTCCTTGTCAAAATCAGATGGACAACGAGAAGATAGCTTTTCTTTTTCATGAATAAATTTGTCATGCTTGTCAAATAGGTCCTCCAAAGAGACTAGATCTTTGGGGATCTTGTTACCTTTCAATCTGATCATGCCTTCATCAATCACTCTTTCAATTTCATCTGATGCATCTTCAACCACAACTTCTCTATGTGGATTAACACTTCCCTCAAAGAAGAGATTATTGAAGTTGTCTCTTTGCTCTAAGAAGGCTAAAATATGATTGTCGTCATTGAAAACTTGCCAGTGATCTGCATTATCAAGTACACTTGGTCTGAAAACCATCTCAATGGTTATTTTTTCCTTGCCAAAAGAAGGATGAGGAGTCAATAGGGATGTTGATACTATAAGAGAATCAGCTCTTTCATTTTGCTGTCTTGGGATGGCTTCAATAGAGAATGCATCAAAGAATTCAATGCAATCCCACACTCTATTCCTATAATGCCTGAGCCTTGGGTTCTTCACCTAGTATTCTGGAAGATTTTCTTCACTATCACTTCGCAACACCAAGGCATCTCAACTTTTTGATTTCCATGTATTTTGCTACGCTTATGCCTAAGAGGAGAGATTCATATTCGTTGTATTATTGGTGTTGTCAAAATGCAATTTTTATGCAAAAGGATGCATTACATTAGAGGGAGAGTACAACACAACACCAACCACTAAGCCTACTTTGGAATGTCTTCCATCAAACTCCATAGTCCGGACACTGATCTTTCTCGATTCCGAGGAAAGTGGCAAGTCTTCTTCTTGTTGTGAAGTAAGGAAATAGTTTCCTAATCCACAATCTTGAAAGAGGATATTAGCTCTTAGGTCACTGGAACTTCTTACTGTAAATTTCATTTTTCTTACCAGAAGTAGCTTCTTCATCTCACCCTTTACTGGAATAGTTGCAGAGGTCCAATCCATATTTATCTCTCCACCAAGGTCTCTACAAAAACTTCTACTCAAGAGCATGCCAAAAGATGCTAGAATGTCTGCCACTAAGATGGTTAGAAGTACTTTCTTATTAGGGTATTCAGCCAAAGCCACTTGTGCATCTTTTATCCTTCCTACTAGTGGTACTTGCTTAGATTCCATCGAGTAACATGCTCGTTAACTATGGTTAGTTTGAGGTGATAACATTGAAAAATTTGAGTGGCATTACGTTATCAGAAGCTCCGGAGTCAATGATGTAATTATTGAGCTCAAAACCATTCATGAGAAGAGACAAGTAGAAGGGTTCCAACTTATCTATTTTGGAAGCACTTAGGGCCAACAAGTTTTGAGCAGGTGGTGTAGATGGTGTCAGGAATAGACCTTTAGAATTTAAACTTGAGGGTATAGAACTACTACTCTGAACAACATTGATTAGTCTATCAAATTGAGCAGGGTGTGTTTGTAAGTATTCAATCTCTGAGAGCTACACTTTGGTCTTACTTGCATGTTCCACAAAATCAAATGGGACAATGTTGGATGAGGGGGAAGTTCTTGGAGTGAGGGAAGGTTTACATGGTAAGGGTCTTTGAGGAACTTTGGCTGACTTAGGATAGACTTCATTGGAGGGAGGAGTGTTTTTAATAACTTGTGAGCTAGAAGAAGGAAAAGGTGACTTACTAGATATAACAACCTGATCTCTAGCAACCATTTGGCCTGGTTTCATTTTGGTTGAATCCATTGAGGGTGGTAATGGTGAGCCTCTGCTGATGATATTATTTTGTGTGGCTGCTGGAGTGGGATCTTCTTTAGTTTTCTTTTCCTCTTGAGCCACGAGAGGGTAGAGCATATTTCTTGGATTGAGCTCGAGTGAAGAAAACACATGAGAAGCTTGGGGATTCCTCTTCTTCTTCCCCATCATCAACAAACTCGAACAAGCCATTGTGCATATCAACTTCTTCAATTTCGAGGTAGCCTTCGTAATCCTCTACTATTTCTCCTTCAAGTTCATCAATTTCAGCATCCTCTCTTGATTCTCTGGTGTCACAGATAGCATTGATAGGAGGTGCTTCAAGGGAAAGTTGGCGAGGAGGTGGTGAAATTATTTGTCTATCAGAGAAGTTTGGCCTCCTTGGAGCATTTCTTGTTGTCATTTGGGACAACTATTTCTTCAAGGAAACCAGATCATTTTCCATTTTATGGAACATAGGATCTATAGTTACTGAAGCCAAACTCTGACCCTTCTACTTCCCATTTGGGCCTTTCACCTTTCTAGAGAGGATTAAGTCATCATCAGTTTCAATGGAAAAGTCTTGAGCTTCCCTTAGTGTGTTTGGTTGGGCACTTCTGAGAAAGAAACCAACTTCTGATGGAAAGGCACTAATGAAGAATTTTCTCAGGTTGTTCTTAGGAGGTAGCACATCTTCAGGGATTCTTCTTGTCAATCTGTCAAACCTTGCTACAAAGTCCCTCATGGATTCAGAGCTTTCTTTATTTATTTGGACTAATTACACCAGCAGACTCTTGACCATCTTCAGTGCTCTTGAATCTGTTTTCAAATGCTCTTCTAATATCTTCCCAACTAGTAATAGATCTTGCAGGAAGCATGTAAAACCATTCAACAACCTTTTCCTAAAGTGATTCCACAAATAGTCTGACTGACACATCTTCATTCTCAACTCCTAATACACCACAAGCAGTGATGAATGCTGCTACATGTTCTTCAGGGAGTTGAGAACCATCTCCCCTGAATTCAGGAAAATTCTTTCTAGAGCCTATTGGCAGATCATGAAGAGGTTGTTGAGAGGAAAATAGGATTTTGTTTCTTCCCATGGCACAATAGGCCTATGTGCTTCATGTTCACATGGTCACTCATTCTATTTATATTTCTAATTTCTTGGTCAGCTAAGGCTGCCTCTCTCTCCTCTGCTGCATATCGAGTCTTGCAATTTCTTCAAGTTGAGCTCTAATCTCTTCCTCTCTATCAAACTGAGCTATAACCTCTGCTTCTTCTCTCTCCAAATCCTCAAAATTAGGGTCAATCACTCCTCCTTGCCTCAACTAGCGAGTATACCTTCTATCAGCCAGCTTGAAATTTTATTGTCTTTCTCTGGAGGTCTTTGGAATTTCTCTTTGTCTTCTTTTTCACAAATTTGAATTTTGAAGCAATGGTGAGATGATTTACACTCTACAAAAATGCCAAGTAACCATTTTCAGGTTTGAAATGATTTCCTTTGGATATGATGAGCAAAGAAGGTTTTCTAGAAGGATTTGCAAGAATTTTGAGTTACATCCATGTAGTTCATATGGCTGCTCAATCTGTAGAACTCTTCTATTTGAATATTTTTATATTTTTGGATCACAAGGAATTTCAGAATTCAAAGGAAAACTTAATGATGTTTTAAATACCTTATGGTCATTTTTGGGTGCGAGATCTTTGCAACTCTTCCCCACGGTGGGTACCAAAAATTGTTGGCAAAAAATTTGTCTTGTGGACAAATTTGTGGATTACAGGCCAACGCTATGGGAATATAAGTCCCTCTACATTTGAATGTTGCAGCTACCATTGTTTAGCATGTAAAATCAAAGTGGATTTATGGTGGTTTTTCAACCAAAGTGATCCACATGAACAGTCCACTATCCCTATGATAATAATAACTCCTTGCTATAGCAGAAATCGATCTGAGAAAGGGGAGGGAGTGAGAATGAAGGAGGGGGAAATCAATGTTGTGGGTAGAGTGTCAGATGCCCACACACATCAACTAGAAGTTTCATTACATGCATTAATTAATAGAAGAAAGACAAATTTGTAATTTTTGAGCACAAGACAAAATAAAACACGCTGGTCACAAAGCACCAATTGATTTTTCCATCGAGGGGACATAAAATTCCTTCCTTTTTTATTGATCTCAGAGTTGAAACTTGTACAATGAGTGGGAATAGAAGAAATAATGTAAAGGAGGAGAATAGAAGAATAAAAATCATTTTTATCCTCTGTTAGCAAAAACGTGCTTCTAGTTTCCAAATTTGATTGCACATGTACAAAGACTTCGAAAAAACATTAAATCATTCGACCCAAAGCCGTTATAAACAAATTTGATCATTTCCCCTCTTCCAGATTCCTCTTCAGTAAAGAAAATGCTTCTGACAAGCCCAAAAAGAGCTTCTGTGTGTAAAAATGCATTTTATATTTCAATTTTCCAGTTTTCATATGAACCATTTGATCCTTTTCCCTAATTGATTTGAAATCGGGCCATCCACGTGGCAGGAGAACATTGGAGCGGAGTCAAGGGAAACATTTTTGCATGCCATAGATGTTTTCTCGATTTTATCCCACAAAATCCATAAAAATTTAAAATTGAAGTGTCCATCGTGTGGATAATTTCACTAGCTTTCCATTGATACCAAAAACGTGAAAATCGAGCTCTAGATCGAAAGATATGGCCTCTTGAAGATTTAGGGAAAAACTGGCAAAATTAGGGCAAAATTTGGGTCTGCGGGCCAAAATTTGACCTTTTTCCCTCTTTTTTCAAATTGGGAAATTTTTCCCCAAAATCTCCATGCCCCTGCCAACCTGATGACACATGGCACTTTCTGGTTCATCCGCGGGCTTCAGAATAACATTTCACCCTTTTTGCCCGCAAGGGAAAATTTTCCCAAAGTCCTCATTGCCTCGACCTCCGCTGCTGATGTGGACATGTGGCACCTTCTAATTTGATGTGGAGATGTGGTCCAACATTTCACCTTTGCGCTTTTATGGTTTTGGAAAAAAACCAAAAATCCTTCCGACGCCCCAATCCCGCCAATGAATGGACATGTGGCGCCTTGTGATTAAACGCGGGGACTTAATCAATTTTTCTCCATTCTCCTTTGCGGGCTTGCGGGAAAAATTTTTACCTTTGAGTTTTTAGCCAAAAGGATAAGTGTTGAATTTATCTTCGCGCCTCCACCAACCCACCAATTTCCTTGGAAAAATTTCCTCCTTACCTCCGTGGGCCCGCCGCAGAAAATTTCCCCTCCAAACTCGGCGAGCCATAACTTGCAAAATACAAGGAGTTAGGAGGACTTCCTTACCTTTCTGGAAAGGGAAAGAATTCTCTATCTGATGAAGTAATACCTAGAAAATTTTGAGTGCCTAAAATGTGTAAAAATTTGACTGAGGCACAAAAGGAAGCTAGTTAACCCAAAATAAGAGGGAGCTTATTTTGGTTAACAAGTATGATCAAAACATGGAAACTTTGAGATAGGAGAAAGTTTTCTTGCTTGAAAACTTGCAATTTTCCCCTTTACACATTTTCAAGACAACAAGTTAGTAATCAACAAGCTAGTGTGAGCGTAGAGTTGCAGAGAGAAAGTTAATTTATAGTCAAGTTTAGGATTTCATCGGGAGATTATTCATCTATGGAAAAATCTTCATCTACTTTATTCGAGGACCAGTTAGAGGTATATTTTCGGTACACCATTGGCACAAAATGAATGCATAAAAACCTTGGCATCATGTCGGAAGTAGTGCAACATCGTAGACTGTGAGCATTTATTTTAGCAAAGCTGTTGAAATACAAGGCAATACATCATCTGGTTCATTTCTTGGTACATGAGGAGGATCAAGTGGCTCGGGCACTAGAGGATCGGGTGGATATGGAGGTGGTGGAATTACAGGAGGAAACACAAGAGTATCTGGATCGGTGGGAAAGGTCCTGCACTCAACCTCAACAAAAACATGGAGATGTCTCTTCATCTTACAAAGTATAGAGGCAACAAAGGTGTAGTAGAACACGTGCATATGTATGAGATATTGTGGCACACAAAGGGGATTACAGCTCCAGAGCACAAGGCAAGTTAGTTTGTAACTACGTTGTAGGGATACATGCACAAATGGTACATAAAGTTTGATCTTGATCAGACGTGTGTGGACTATACAATCATTGTGAGATGATTTCTTAAAGAAATATTATATCCCTTAGTTTGAGCAGAAAAATGTAAGCGCTCAAAGACATTAAACAGGTAACTACTGAAAGTGTTTAGGAATATGATGCTCGGTTCAAGACTCTTCTATCTAAGTTATCTTATGACATCCACACAAGCCAACATGCACAGTGGTTCGTTGGAGGACTAACCCCGCCTTTTAGAAGAGCACTTGCACATAAGACTTATATAGATCCGTGTAAGGCACTTGAAGTATCCATACATCTTTGAGGAAGTAGGAAGTGTGGACATAGGAGTGAGCTTGTTCTTGGAAGCTTAGATTGTAGAAATGGAAAAATAGTTGGAGAAATTATCTGCTAATTTAGCACATGAGATGCGTAGTGGAATTTGGTGTACAAATTATGAAGTAGAGGGCATACTAAGGATAGTTTCCCTCGAGAAATTGGTGTGCTCCTTGTTGCTGGATTGTGAGATATGTCACTTGGACCATAGTTCAAGTCCAGTGCCCATTATTGTAGTGCATGATAAGAAAGAATGTGTCCAGTTACTGTAAGATTTGTAGGTCCTCGACTCATGATATTGAAGATTGTAGGTTGATTGATTAGAATCGTAATGCCATTGATATTGGCATATGATAGAATGGTGTTGTAAATAATTCCAAGGAAAAGGGAAAACATCATGACTATGATCACAGTGAGGGGCGTTCGATGGCAGCTGTGGTAGAGGTCGAGGTTACATAGGCAGATTCGAGGTTGAGGTTATAGGGGCAGAAGGAGTGAGTTCCCTTATGGGACTTGTTATACATGTGGATCCTCTTATCACTACAGGTGTGAATGTCCATAGGATATTGTGTGTTCATTATGTGGAAAGAATCATAGTTATGAAGAATGCTCAGACTTGTATGAACACTTAAACAAGAAACATAAATAGGAAAACAAGGGCGTGGGAATGGTTAGAGTATAGCGTGTTATGGAAGACCAATGGATGCCGAAGTAAGCACCGGATCTTGTGTTGGTAACTATAAATATTACTACATGTGCTAAGGCTACGTGTGTGGGGAATCTCTGCAATAGAAGCCTACCATTACCAAGGAGGAAGTCTTGCATGCAAAGTATCCAAACCCTATGCATCAAAAGGATGTTTATCAAGAAACCATGGAGGTAATTCAGAATTTACAAGGTGAGATACAATGTTTGAAGGAACATTCGTGGAAGTTAGAAAAAAAGAAAGCAATGAACTCCATCAGAAAGATGTTGATGATTTGAAGGAGGTTTTTAGGATGTTGCGCTAAGAGAAAATTATTTTGTTGTTAGGGAAATGGTTAAAGGGAAATACTCCGCACATGGGACTAAGCATGAGAGACAATTTTTACATGCTAATATTCCTCCAGACAGTTTGGATTATGACAAGGAGATTACTCTAAATTTTGTTGTTGATGGTTGGTGTAGACACCAAAATTGGGTCACACTCCCCTTGGTCCTTTGTCAAATAACCAGCTCAAACATATTCACCTAACCATGGCCCCCTCCACACCACATTAATATTAATTTAATTTAATTAATACCCATCCTCACAATATTCATCATTTAATTACATTAATTGACCTAATTTCCACCTCACCTAGACACCTCATCTAGCCACCTCACCCTAGACCTATTCTTGGCATGTTTCCATAACTGACTAGGACCTAATCTTACTTGCCTTAATGAGGTAAGATTTGGTCGAACCCTAAAATCAATGCCTAAAATCTCTCTAGCCACATTCCCACCCATTAGAAGGGAATCTTTCATTCTAATCTGCAAGAATAAATGAACTGGGCCAAAGAAATTAGAAAGATTCACCCATTTTAGTAAACCTAGGGAATCCCACCTTAACCGACGCTAGATCACACCTAAAGCGACATGCCGGTTAACAACCCTGAAGCGTATCATTGGTTACCATTTATTTACCCAAACAAACTTGTTTTTGGGTTGGCGCATTCTGAGAGCACGAGAGAAAAGCAGAGCTGCATGCAAGCAAAACGGGCATCCTTTCATGCATCCAGACATCCAGAGCCATCACTAGGACATATTTTTGGAAGCATTACACTCACACAATCATTCTGGGATCCATTGCTATGATATCCAACACTATTCTTTTGATCAACAACCACCTTCATTCAACCATCAAAACTTGCATCATAGTAAGTACATCTCTACCAACATTATCTATTTCAGCATAGTTACCTTTTTCATTCCTATCATTAGTTTATACTTTGCATGTTCATTTCTCCATTTCTTATTAGATTGTAATTCAACCATTCCCTTACCCACACCTCCAAATCACCATTCTGATCTAATATCCATTTCTGAGTATATCTGAGATCTCCACAGAACTTCTCATCCACTCTTCCAACCTCATTTGACCTCAGATCAGCCCTTTCCATTTGATCTATTCAAGTTTCTTTTACCTTGACCATACCAACGCTGGTTATCTACAAACATTGTTGGTTTTGCCTAAACGACATCAGTCATACCCGACCGACGTCGATCTCTTTGTTTTATACCTTGACCAAGAACAGACCTAACAATCATCTCTCCAGTTGATCTAAACAACCCAGAATCTGACCCTGACCAGTTCTAACAACCTGACACCTACTTATTATTTAGATCTGACTATAACCTAGCCTGTTATATTAGATTTGCTTATTGTGCTTGAATGAGATACCTAAATCATATCAACTATAGTAGGAATTTGTTTATTTCTCACATTAATTTGTTTTAAATAGTGGATTGACAACCATCTAGGGAGTATCACACTTCCTAGATCTAGCACATGCTAGGCAGTCCACTGTCATATATCATTTAACTATCTTTTTTGGTCTTGTTTTCTATTACAGGTAGTTCCTCCTAGCCAAAAGGAAGCTCTCGTAATTGGCATTGGATCAAGAAGTCAAAATGCGCGCAACAACCATCAACCAACCCATTTAATAGGTATTCCTCCTAGCCCTTACCCTTATCTATTTCATCATTTCAAAATGTAAAGAAAATGGTGAAACATTTTGGCATGCCTGGTGGGACCCATCAGGGGTTCTATTGCATTTTCTTCATTCCTAGGAAAAAGTTGTGTGTTTGTTTCCCTTCAAAAAGCTTACACATTAATCTTCTTCCTTGGTAATCTTCTCTTCTTTCTAATTGCTCTAAAGGATACATTTTATTTTGGTGCATTTAAAAAGAACCATTCTTCTTATTTTTTTGCATTTAGTGAAAGAGCATACCCTCTCCTATTCATCTTTTTGTGTCATCGAACATAATCTTTCGATTTGGGCTTAAAATTGGTTGCATTACATTCGATTTTCTGCATTTAGCTCACATTAAAATGAGGGCAACCTATATGCTGGAAGTCATGCCCAGCTGATGGTTGACACAAAGAATCGTAGAAAGCACATTTCTCTCTCTCTCTCTATGTGTCTTACCAAACTTACACAAAATTAAAATATACACATCTTTCTTAAACAAAATCTTACCTAGGAACACCTGTCATGATCACACGATCAAATTGGCAAGTACTCCCCATCTCGTTGCCTCTGTTGAGTCATCATCTCAGAGGATGGCCTGCCCCCACCATAACATACCTAAAACCTCTCCTTTTAGATATCCTTCTTCATAGGATGCCTTCCTAACCAAAAATTCTTTTCTAAATACACATAGTTAATCCTAAATAGCATAAGCTAAAAAACATAAGAAAATCACTATTAGGATTGTGCTTTTTCTTAGCGTTCTTCTTGACTTGTGTTTTGAGGTGTGAGGATATGACTCTCCATTTTTTTTTTTATTCTTCCTTACAAACTCCACAGTCACAGTTGGAGTATTCTAACTTCCTTTGAGTGTGTTAGGACTTCATTGCATCATCTCCAGACCTGGGTTGGTGGTTTATCTCATTAAAAATCATAACAATCCATATTTCTACATATTTCTAGTTTTCATAGTAACCAACATCATTGGTTACCCCTGACCGGCATTGGTTTTATCTTAACCGACATCGAGTTTGCTATTCTTTTGGGTTAAATTTCCTAAAAGAGCCCTTATTTCATTTTCTTCATTGTCAAAGTTCCTGTGAGTCTCTGTACTCTCTCTGCTCTAGTCAACAATCATCATTCAACTTGTTCATCTGACCATCAACAATATTTGCTTCATTTGATAAAATTGTTCTGTTTTCACAATGGCGACCTCGCTTACCCCTTAACCGAGCATTTCTCAATCCTAACAGCATCGATTACCTGTATTGAACATCAACTGATATATTACCCAAATCTACCTATAGACACCTGTTTTCTTCATTATTTTCTATCCTACTACTTTCTGTGTCATCTATAGAATACAGTCTTACCAGGTCAGTGCTTGTTCACATGGTGTTGACTCATAACCAGACTAACGCCCTCATATTCCATGCTAGTCATCAACCACTCCCACCTATTCCCTCACCGCCTTCCATCCTGTCACCCATGGATCTAACCTTACCTACCACCATTGCTTCATGAGACGAAGAATTTTCAAGACTCCTTGATCCAAATCCCTGACCTTGTAGTTCTACCTTTCCCACTCTTCCACCTGAGACTCCTCAGGTCAGTTGATATACGACATGCTTGTATCCATCTCTCCTACCCTTATTCCTACTTCTACATCAGCCCCTAATAATACAACATTACCCTCACTGCTTCACCCCAGTAGTTTCACAAGCTAGGACCCATACCTTCCATAACCGCTATATCTCTGCAGATCACTCACGCCTATCATATATGTTGTCCCCTCATCGACCACCCATACCATAGCCCAGTCTGCACCCATTATCTCACAAATACCCATTGTAACACAACCACCCGTAGTGTCGGTGACCCCTACTCCATTCCAAAATCTTGTCCTCTCCATCCCACAAACACTACCCCCAATCGCTACTAGAGTCACCACGACCATCCCACCTACATACACATACTATCAACCACCCCTATCTGTCATCACCCATTCTGGATATGTGCCTTCTATGTCGGTACCCTATTCTCAACCTCCCTATCAGGTTCAATATCTACCCCCTTATGCCACGGGGTGTCTCTCCATCACAACCTACCAATGACCTCATCAAGTTAATGATGGAAAAGATGTAGACACTAGAAGCATCGGTTTCCATCTCACACAATTCCCTTACCTATGATGAAATTTGTAATGAGCCTATTCACCCATCCATTCCTATTCGACCATACCCCATACATTGGGAAATGCCAAAATTCAACCGCTTCAATAGAAAAGAATATCCACAACAACATTTGCGGTCCTTTAAAAATGGGTGTTACCTAATTACCACGATGATGATGCTTTACTTTTGAGGAATTTCCCAATGTCCCTGACATGACCTACATTAGACTGGTACAGTGGGCTACCAAGACATTCCATCTACTCATTCAATCAAGTAGCCCAAGCCTTCTTAGACCACTTCTTGATTAATATTGTCAAGAAGGTTACCATGACTGATCTTTATTCCACTCGAAAGTATGATGATGAGTCTATCGTTGACTTTGTTGCTCATTGGCGTAGCCTAATCAATCAACTCAAATTTTATTTGCCTCAAAATGAACTCATAGAGTTGTTTACTCGGGCCTACACTAGACACATCTCACCAACCTGCAGGTGCAGACCTTTCACACTTTTGACGAGGCATTCACCATGGCATGGAAATTGGAAATTTGTGCTATCGAAGAGAAGAAAATTTAGCTTCATAACAAGGACATCGCGTTCACATCCAATGATGCTTCTTCATCTTTGAAACCCCAAAAGAACTATTCAAAACCCAAAAGATGAAAATGCCATAATTCTCAAGGCTAGCCCCCTCATCAATAAAACCCAACAAACCCCTCCTATCTCTCTCTCTTGTCCAAGATTTCTAGTTTAGGATGAGAACAACAAAAGTACACTTCGATAGGAGAATTTTACTTTTTCTGTTTAAGAAAATCTTGTTAAGGTTGGTGCTATTACACTTCCACCTATAAAACCACATAATGGTTTTGACCCTAAGCGACCCATGCCCTCATGGTATAAGGAACATGAATTTTGTAACTATCACCATGTCAAAGGTCATAGCAAAAATAACTACATCACCTTCAAGAATATCATCCAAGAAATGTTAGACAATGGAGATCTAGTCTTGGATAGCCCGAATGCACCCGCTAACCAAAACTTGCATATCTTCAAGAAGCCATTCCCTAATCATGCCCATCTTCCAACCAAGTTGGTGATACCTCAAATAGTTATAGCAATGTCCACGAGGTCCACCCTATTTTTGATGACATACCTCGGGTCACTTCCCAATTGCCTTATGTTCCTTCCATAGATGAGATCTTAGCTTGGGCTCCCTTACCTGCAAAAGATCCTATTTCATCTACTCCTCCACCCCTAGAGGCACCCCCTTCATTTTATCCTTCACCCGTGGAAGAGCCTATAATTAGCACGCCACCTTTAACCCCTCAAATTTATGAGGAATTTTCAGTGGCACCTCTCCTACTCATAAACGATGTAGGTCCACCACCTACACCAACACAAGGAGAGTCCACTTCGGCTGGTCCATCCTCTCCTCTACCCATGGAGGATCCTATAGAAGTACCACTACCTTTAGATGACCATTCACCATCAGAATTTCAAGATCCCATTGATCTACTTTCAGCTCTCTTACCCATAGAATCCGAGGAAAGCCATTTCCCCGTATCTCAAACATATTTTATGGGGATTGTCACTGATCCACGTCGACCCTTCTGCATACGTTAGTATGATTCTCATGCTTGGTGATCACCTAGACTATGTCAATAGAGCCTTACTTTGGGGACACCTTCTACTTCCTGTTTCAACACAAATGCCACTGTTGCTCATTGACACCTCCACTATCTATCCAAAGGTGTTTCGAGTGACCAAACCAAACAAAACTATAACTATGAAAATATTTTCCACATCACCACCCTGGCCTAACTCACACCTCCCAACACATACATCTACACCCAAACACCTACCCATGCCTATTTCATCTCCCTTACCTAAACCTATCACTACCTTAGGGGTCATACCGACAACTAGCCTTACTCACCCACCCATCAAATTAGATTTAGCCACATCCTCCAAAACTAACACTAAACTCACCCCGGCCCCTAAAAAGAAGACCCAACCTCCTAGACCTCATACACTGACCTCTCCTACCACACCATTATCACCTTCACCCCTGCCATCCATCCTAGGACCTCACCCCTTGACCCTAGAAAAATAACCCCCATCCACCAGTAAACCAAGAACGCAACAACCCACCTCCTCATCACGAACCTCTAATGTACCCAAGAGACCCACACAACCTCTCGCCATCACCCGTAACCTTCTTACCACCCATACCACCACTACCATCCATAACTACTTCACTACCCATGACATTTTCTTCTCTTCCACTCATGCCTCCCCGCCCAGGACCTGACACTATTTTGTGTATTTTACCTCCAAACACCTAATTACCCTCATGGGTAACCCATCCTCTTCCAATGTTGAATTTTCCCTCTATCTTATCATACAGAATGTGTCACATTTTCTAAAAAAGGTGCAACCTAAAGCTAAGAATCCACTACCTTCCAATAAGGTAGTTAAATCAACCAATCTTTCTATCACCGGCTCTTCTTCTCGTGCCCCTAACCAAGAAGATGAGATATGACCAACACCTAAGACCACACCACACACCAAACTAGTGGACCAAACCGTTCCCCCACCTATAAAGTCTCTTCCTCTACAATCAGCCACACCTCTACCCAAACCCACATTCACCTCCCATTGTGATCCCTAGTCAGGGTCCTACGCCAAAATCTTAACCAATCTCCTCGAAACTTGTGTCATAACATTACCACCCTTAGACCTTACGACCCACTCAAACCCATTCCACCAAAAGGGTCATGAAACAAAATTTGTGCCTACCATCATGTGCCAGGACATGATGTAGAGAACTGTAAGGCCTTAAAAACTACCCTTGTCTAATTATGTCCTCCCAAAGAAAATTTTGACAACGATGATCTTCTTGATGAGGACCCCATTTCACCTTCACCAATTTCCACAGATATTCTCCGTTACCTACTTAGTAACCAAAATCTCCACCCCCATAACTCTTTGATCCACCCCCAAGATTCAAGATTAACATGGTTTGTATAAGAGAGTTGGCCAAACCACCACCAAAATGCCAATGCACCCTACTCATTTCACAAGGATTGTATCCCCCACAGGTTCTGCTCATCATGCCTGCTATACCTTCCATGATACACCCTTTTCATCCACCTCTCCTTAGATTAACATGATCAACATTACCACCCATGATAAAAAAGAAAAGGGCAAGTAAAAAGCAATTGGTCCATCAACTAACCTGATTACCCCTACCATCCGCACCCATACCCAAAGTCATCATTCGAGGTCCTCCATATCCTATTTCGACAAGGTGACATATCACACATTGTTAAAAAAATTACACCAATCCCCCTCAAAATGTCTTTATATGACCTCATCCAAACCTCAGAGTCACATTGTCAAGCCCTCATGGAGCTCCTTCAATCTATTGAAGTCTTACCAAATGACCCCACACCCGTAGGCTCATCATTACCCCTCACCATGTTAGCTCTCTCTCACTAGGTCTTCACCTTCCTCTATGCCTCCACCTACTCACCAAGTGGCCGCCCTTAGCTTTAGGATGATGAAGAGATTTCTCCCTTCCGGTTTGATGACTGGACCCACTCTTTTCATCTCCATATTTATCGATAATATATGCATACGATGTGTTATGATTGATGGTGGTGCTAGCATTAATATCATCTCCTACACATGCATATGACCAAATGTGGATACCGCCCTAGTCCAATATGTCCTTCATGATAACCATGTTATGCTACGTTCTTCAATGACGCCATAACCTATCACCAAGGTACCGTTGTTCTTCATGTCCGCGTGGGCCTCCGCAATATCCACCCCCATAACTTTTTATGTTTTAGAAGGAGATTTCTAGTATAACTTGTTACTCGCCGACCTTGGATCATGTCATGGGTCATGTCCCTTTGAATTTACATCGATGCCTCAAATTTGAACATGAGGGACATAATTACACCATCCCTACCAACCCACCACCTTTTAAGACCTCTAACATGATATATCGACCCAATGATGTGCATTTACTTCAAGTCAGGCATCTACCACTATCACTAATTCACCTTCACCTACAAGCTCATCCACAAAATTGCCATTACCTCTACTACATCTAACCTCACTATCCCCATACAGCCAAGTCATCATTTGTAGCCTCTACCACGACACACTTGTTTCCCATCATCTAGTGAGCCATCTATCCCCACTACCCACATACCAACTACCGATCCCTTGGAAGGTGTTTTTCAACGCCTCACTCTGGGAATACCACCTATATAATATCGATACCTTCCTCACCCCACAAGAGTATGGGAACCTACGCCAACACCCCAGTTATGACATCCACATCGGTGACATTTTTCCTTATGGCCCTCCCCACCTTCACACCAATATAATGTATGGGGGACTTGATATTTCCACCTATAAACCCAAACCTCCATCCCAAGCCCAACCATTTTTGTCAACCTACACTCCCTCTTTATTTCGCTACTTCACTCACACTTTCCTCCACCGGTGCGTGTGGAAAGGATTTGACTTCAACTTTTATGAACATGGCCACCATACTATCATTTATGATACCTCTCATGAACACAATGACCATAGTGACATTGGTTTTAATGCTCCACCCTCCAAGAAGGTTTGTGTTGACCTTATCTAGGATGAGAAATATTCCCCATCTCATTCACCCACATTACCATCTTCACCCACAGAGTCCATAGATCCTGAATTTATTCCTCGTAACTTTTTTTTCATAAACACCATTTCTTTGGGACCGCTGACCTATCAACGCATATGGAAAGGCTCCCTCTTCTCTTCCATTCATGTATCCAGGACATGATTGATGATGATACACCTTTTAAGACCTATAACATGTTATATCATCCCAATGATGTGCTTGTGCCGGTCAAGGCATCTGCCATTGTCACCACTTCACCTTCACCCATGAGCCCATCAACCAAATATTCCACTACTTCTCTTTGCTTCTAACTTTGTTATCCCCATCTGCGATTGTAGACTCTACTGTTGGCACCCCTGTTTCCCCATCATCTAGTGAACCATCTATACCCGCTACCCACATACCAACTACTGATCCCTTAGAAGGTGTTTTTCAATGCCTCACTGAAATTAAACATGCATGAAAAATAAACACTGACAACTTAACTAAACTACTGGGGGAATACCACCTATACAACAATAAACCTTCCTCACCCCACAAGAGTATGGGAATTTGTGTCAAAACCCCAGCTACGACATCCACATCGGTGACATTTTCCCTTATGGCTCTCCCCACCTTTTCACCAACCTAACATATGGGGGACTTGATATGGCCACTTATAAACCCGAACCCCATCCCACACCCAACCATTTTCATCCGACCTATACTCCCTCACTAACCGCCACTTCGCTCACACTTTCCTTGGGTAGTGCATGTGGAAAGGATTTGGCTTGATTTTATGAACAAGGCCACCATCTGTCATTTCTGTACTCTCTTGTAAACACAATGATTTGTAGTGGCATTGGTTTTAATTCTCCACCCTTTAAGAAGCTTTGCGTTGACCTTATCCATAGATGAGAAATATTCCCCCCCTCATTCACCCACATTACCATCTTCACCCACGGAGTCCATAGATCTTGAATCTATTCCTCCTAACTTTTTTTTTTGTAAACACCATTTCCCTAGGACCACTAACCTATCAACGTGATGGTGAGGCTCCCTTTTCTCTCCCATTCTGTATCCTGACATGATCGATGATGATACACCTTTAATTAACATCATTCAATGTTAGGAAATGAGTCCATCCTCACCTACCTTGGTGCAGAAAGACTCTTATATTCATCGGTCGTTACCCTTTGAGATGCAAACCATGTTGAACAAATCGACCATCGAAATCAACATTAATTTATTTTGAGGAGTGATGACCCGCACATTCTAAAGATCGGCCAATCCTTAGATGCTACTAAACAGGAAGCCTTCACCTCTTTCCTTTAGGACCATAGCAATGCATTTTCCTGGTCCTATGCCGATATGCCCGATATTGACCCAAAAATCATGGTTCACAATATGTAACCATTCCTGATGCCAAACCCATCAAAAAAAAGCTGTGGAAAATGCATCCTCGCATTACTCTTCTAGTCAAAGAAAGAGCTTCAATGCCTTCTCTAGTTTCCTTCATTCTACCCATTGATTATCCCCAATGGATTTCTAACATCGTTCTAGCACAAAAGTGATAGGGGGACTCGCATTTACATGGATTTCCATGACCTCAACCTCCTATCCCAAAGACAATTTCTCACTACCAGGCATTGACCAACTAGTTGATCTCACTGCTGGCCATGAAATGTTATCACTCATGGATGGTTTATCAAACTACAATCAAATATTACTAGCTCCTGAGGATCAACACAAGACTACCTTCATCACCCCTTGGGGAATTTTATGCTATCGAGTCATGCCCTTTGGCCTAAAAAAAATGTTGGTGCTACATATCAATGGGCCATGAATTACATCTTCCATGACATCATGCATTGCATATTGGAGGATTACGTAGATGATATACTTGCCAAATCCAAGCATCGAACCGAACACCTACCCATTCTTAAAGTCATCTTTGACTGCCTCATCAAGTATTGTGTTCATCTTCAACCAAAAAAGTACATCTTTGTGTAATTTTTGGAAAACTCCTAGGTTTCATCATTTCTTTGCATGGCATAGAAGTCGATCTTGATAAAGTCAAGGCTATTCTTGAAATGCCACCACCCACTAATCTCCATCAACTTCGCAGCCTACAAGGAAAGTTGTAATCAATTCGTCATTTTATCTCATAACTTTCCGACCACTATCAACCATTCCATCATCTTCTCAAGAAAGACGTTTCATTCAAATGGGATGATGAATGCCATAAAGCCTTCAAAGCCTTGAAAAAATACCTCCTTTAACCACCAGTGCTCATTCCTCCTAAGGATGACCAACCCTTCTACCTATATATTTCCACCATTGACCATTCTCTAGGTGCCATGCTCACTCATCGCGATGACCAACACCGAGAGCAAGTAGTTTATTACATAAGCCATACCCTTCTTGACTACAAAACTAGATATACCCATGTTGAAAATTTTTTTTTCCTAGCCTTAGTTTTTGTCACCACCAAACTCCACCATTACCTACTCAACCACAAAACCTTCATCATTACTAATACTGACCCATTACACTATATGTATGCCAAACCTTATCAAAATCAACGTGTCACATGTTGGCTTATGCTTCTGGATGACCTCGACCTCGAATTCATTCATCAAAAGTCCATCAAGGGCAAGACTATCGCTAACCAATTGGCCGATGCACCTATTTCTAGGAATCAACCCTCTAACTTTGACTTCCTAGATGAGTCTATAACTACCCTTTCCCTGGATGAACCCGCTTACCAAATGACACTCTTCTTCGATGGCTCCAAGTGTCAGTGTGGGGTGGGGATAGTGTTATCCTCATTCCGCTTGATGGTGAACCTATGCCTTTGTCTTTCAAACTCAATTTTGATTATACAAATAATATTGCTGAATACAAAGCACTCGTATTGGGTCTCCAAGCTGCTTATGCCTTAGATGTTAAATCAATCAACATCTTTGGTGATTCTCAGTTGGTCATAAACCAAGTCAATGGTATTTACTAGTGCCGTAATGAGATACTTCAAAAGTATAAACATCACGTAGACATATTTTGACCACCTTTGACCATTACACACTTCAAACCACCCCATGTTCTACCAATAAATTTACAGATACCATGGCCTGCTTGGCTTCTCAAATACCCGTTTTCACCCACTGACTCTAAAATATTTGTCACTATACAAAGGCTACAATCACCCTCTTATTTACCTCATGAAGTTTACTCCATCAGAATTATTTCCCCTGACCCACGTGACCTTTGGTATAAGCAATATGTAGACTATCTTTCCCTTTCCATTCTACCCATTGATCTCACTCGTAATGGACAACGTGCCTTTCTTAAAAGTGTCTCCCATTATGTCCTCATGGGTTGGTATTCTTTACAAGTGTGGCTTTGATGACATTCTCTTATGATGCCTTATGAGTTCTGAAATTCCTACACCATTAAGGAAGTTCCATGATGGAATTTGTGGAGGTCACTTTAGTGGTTTAGCATTGCAAAACACATTCTTCACCTAGGCTATTATTGGCCAACCTAAACCATGACTATTGTGATTATGTCAAACATTGCGTGAAATGCCAACAACATGCTAATCTTCATCACACACCTAGTCATGCCTTATAGGTCGCACGAGACCTTTGGCCTTTCTCTCAATGGGGTTTGGATCTTGTCGGTGAGATCAACCCCCATTCTTCACAATGCCACTAATGGATCATAACCGCTACCAAATATTACACTAAATGGGTAGAATCCATTCCCCTCATTTCTACAAAATCGAGAAGATATGTGAATTCATCAACCATCACATCATTTGTCGCTTTGGTGTCCCTCACCGCATTATCACTGATAACGGAAAACAATTCAAAAAAAACCCTACACAAACTATGTGATGCTTTTGGCATCCAACTTAGTTTCTCATCACCTTATTACCCGCAAACCAATGGTCAAGCTGAATCAACCAATAAAACCTTGAAAAAAATTCTTATGAAGGTAGTCAACGATACTGGGAAAGATTGGCATACACACATTCCTTTTCCTTGTGGGCTTATCGCACTAGTATTCACACTTGACTACTTCCACCCCCTTTTCTCTTGGTCTATGGTACTGAGGTTGTCTTACCTCTTGAAGTCTAGATTCCATCTCTCCACATCTCACTACAAGACATGCTCAATGATGATGAATTTTTCGCTAGATCATTTGGTACAACTTGAATTATTAGATGAGCGTCATCTCAACACTCTTGACCATCTCCAAATCTACCAAAAACATATCAAACATGCCTATGACAAATGTGTTCATGAATGAACCTTTCAGGTTGGTGACCTCGTCCTGAAGGAAAATCAACATGTAACCAAAGAGGAGAAAAGTAAATGGGGAAAATTTGATCCTAATTGGCTTGGACCCTATATCATTACCCATGCCTATGGATCAGGTGCTTATCGTTTGTCTTCACTCGAAGGTAAACCTAAACTGAGCCCCTTAATGCCTTGCATTTGACCATTTATTGTTGATATCAAGTCCTATATCACTTTCTGTCAATTGATTGCTCATCCCTTGAGTGTTTTTCACCTTCCATATTACCCATTTTGAGGATCCATGACTAAACAAGAATCATGTGATTACCCGTCACCTTTTAGCCTTGTCTTCAATATGAGTACCATGACTCTACTCATAGCATGATTCTCATGGATACTTTTTTCTTCTTCAAGATGGAATCCCATGGTCATTCATCACTCAAAACCACCTCTTCCATAGTTAATATTTGTGTGCTACGGTCTTGTCTTCTAAACAAGAACCTAATCTTCCTCTATAGTCTTGTCCATGACTTAAACGTCTAAAAAAAAAGGGATACAACTCCTTGAGTCAAACTTCCAGCAAAAGATAACTCCCTCAAAAGGGACATCTCTTCTTTATATTCTACCACTATCAATAGATTGCTCCCTTGAAGGACAACTATATAAATCATTACAAAAATATAATAAATATCAAAAGCTTCCCGCATCGATAGCTTCACGAAGACCTCAAGGAGATAATATACCCATCCCATATAGACTTCCCACATTGATCAGTCTATTAAAAACAAATAAATAAAGAAAAAGATGAAATTTTCATCATGGACTTGCCTATTTTGGATTTTGGGTTTCTTGTCTGAAAAACACATCTTGTTGTACACTAAGTTACACTAAACCACCCATTCTCACCTCATTTACCTTCTTATCCTAACTCCCTCTCTACTCAAGGGACTCACCGCAACCACATGAAATTTTGTGATCATGTGAATTTTCTTCACCCTTAGAATAGTCCATTATGCAAGGCCTTTAGGGTCTTTATTCATAAGCCCATCTTAGGTATGGTAGAATCATTAGGGTTCTTATCAATTAGGTAGTTATTTTTCCACCTCTTACCTTTCTACCTTCTTTATCACCTATTGATTCTCCTATAACAGGACCTTCTCATCGACACTTATATTTAAAACAAATCAATCATGCCTACAACCTAAACTCAACCATGCCCATGACCTACATTCACCCATGCCTAACACCTATCAATCCATTCCTCTACTTCATCATAATATTCCCTAGCTTATGGGAGAACTACATCGGCATGAGGTCCCTTTTCACCGGGACTATGTAGGCAACACTTTGAGGGCATGGGGCCCTTGGAGGTTAGCTCGGCCACTCTCTACCCTAACAATTCCTCTTCCCCTTTCCTATTCACATTCTACCCTAGTTAGTTTCCTTTGTATATAAATAATTGGAAATTAAACCAAACAAACAACAATTCTTAACATATTTACCATCATCACTTATACATTCATTTCATCTTGTCTACAATTTCTTTACCATAATCATACATTTTCCTAAAAATCATCTTAACATGATCCACACCATCATTGATTGCACAAATTAATGAATTAGAAACTCAACCATGCCTAACAACTCTGATGCGATCCATGCCTAAACAGACCTGACTCAATCCATGCATATGACCTGACTCCATCCATGCCTAAACATACCTACCTCAATCCATGCCTATTACTTGAATCCACCATGCCTAACTCAACCTTACTCAATCATGCCTAAGTCAACCTGACTCAATCCATGCCTATGACCTGACTCCATCATGCCTAAACCGACCTGAATCCACCATGCCTACACGACCTTGACTCTATCATGCCTAATCCACTTGATTTCCACCTATATATATATATAAAATGAAAATTAACACATGTATACCATCCATACTATAAACACCATCATCTATAAATTAGATAGTCTGTATAAAAATACATGTGAACATATATCCCAATAATAATCACAATCATCTCAAATCACTCAGATACATCCTCACCATCTTCGGCACATAGGCCGGTATATCATCAAAAATCTCAAAAAATCTCATGTACATCCTCACTCTCTTCGACACGCATGATATATATATATAAAAATATAAATACTTATACAAAAGGAGGTATATATGGCTATCAGACATCACCATGTTGGATATCCTCCATATCTATCTCACCTATCTCCTCCTCCTCCCCTTCCCCCCGTATGACGTCCAACTAGCATCTCACCACCCATCATCGGTTATGATCGGATATTTCTCTTGGTACCCTCACAGGGCTGGCCTCCATGAACTGGTGGCCTCACCCTGACCCTGTCTCGGGGCTCGATGGCCCCTGTGCTCTCTACACTATGGGTACGTGACTGGTCCTCTCACTCTGAGGCTTGTTGTGCTCTATACTCCCCATAGGATAGAAAATCTATCCATGTGGCCATCAAAATATCCTGATAATATCAGACCTCACCTAAGGCATCTCTCAACCAACCTATCGGTACTATTTGTGGTGGTGCCATCGGCCTCGGCCCCTATACCTATCTCTCGGGACCCTGTCCCATTGGTACCTATAAAGAGGGACCCTATCCCTATGCCTGTATATCTGAGGGACCTATGCCTATACTGGGCTGTATGAGGGGCTACAAGGGCCGCACTTGTGCTGTGTAGTGGCCAACTAGCCCTACAACTTGTAATCTGTGCTGTAGGGTGGCCACTTGTACCCCATCTCCATCTCCACCCTTGTGTGTAGTACCTATCCCTGTGCTACTGGGCTTGTAGAGTGGCCACTATGCCTGCAGAATAACAACCTATGCCTCTGAGCCTATCAGCTGCCCTTGCACTATCCCCAACTATGTAATCAGGGTAACCACCTACCCCTGTAGGGGCATCCTCTACAATGTGATGGTGGCTAAATCAGCTGCCCCGGCCTCGGTGGTACTACTCATAAATGTGCAGCCCACCACTACCTATATCTATCAGTCACCCCGACATCATCAATCATCCGTTGGTCTATCACCTACTCCTCCTACCCTATCGGCATCATGTTGTATGGTAGAGGTAGAGGCCTCTCCACATTCATCCCTCCTATACTATGGGAAAGGTGGTGGTATATCTTGAAGCAGCCTAAACTACCATCTAACCCTATCCACATGTATCATCTCGTGCTCTCCTACACATTTCACCCTCTATCACCAGAGCAGCTATAGCTCTTATATCTCCTCTACCATCCGCCCATATGATGGAAAACCCACATAGGGCCTCTAAATGATGTCCATGCCAGACAACCCCTCTAGAAATCACCTGTAATAGGCTACATCATGTGTAGCTCTAGCATTATGATGCTCCCCAATCGTAGGCACCCATCTCTGAAGCCCACTCGAACAAAACCCAACTCGAATGCATCACTCGGGGCATACCAAATGGATGCACACATACAATGTGCTCATGCCCAACAATGAAGTAGGAAAGTACAACACAGGATAAACCTTCATAGCCACCCATAAGCCCATAACTCTCTATATAACTGAACCAAAATGTGGGCACCCATGCAAAATGAGTCCTATCCTCCACCATGTCATGTAGAACCCCCATCAATGATTGTGGGAATCTCCCACCCTCCGCATCCGGTAATGCAAAGAAGTAGACTGCCTCCATCAACAACACTACTAGCCTCATCTCCTCTAGATGGGCCTAGTACATATCTCCATAGCTCATACTAGCGCTATGGAACCTCATCTCTGCCAGCCCCTCACCAAACATGTCAAGCATCAACTCCTTAGAGGCCTCTGAGGAGATAGAATACACTGCGTCCCCACTATCGATAGATGCAAGATCCTATACACATCCTCTAGGGTGACTATGATCTCACCCATTGGAAAATGGAAGGTATTGGTCACTGAGTCCCATTTCGATGAGAGTGACCATCAAACTTGGCTCTCGAACCATGTCCCAAAGTAGCGTCTGACCCTAATTAGGCCAACCTCTGCAACATGGCACGCTAGTCCTCAGCTGTCGCACCCCCTCGCACCTCCATGAGCAAGGGAGGTACCCTATCCCACATCCATGTAACTGGTCCCTCGCCTGCACCCAACAAACACACTATTGTCAAAACCTTACCATACCAAACACACCCCTTACCTCATAAACCTTATATCCAACCCTCACTTCTTATCGTACCCACCCAACCACTTACCCCTTGCTAGACCAATATATTCATGCCATTTATACCTACTCCCCTATTTTTCTCTCATGAAACCTACCCTTACATCTCCTGACATATCCTTACCTCTTACCCTTCTCTCTACTACCCTATTTTCCCATAAAGTCAGCCGACACGGTCAACAACAATGAATGTTATCGGTCATGTGTAACCGACATTGGTCACCCATTACTTGACCGATGCTGACAAATACCACTGACATCGGCCAACACTTTGACTAGCATCGGTCACATCGTCATGAAGTCAAACAACCCAAAACCCTACCCTACTTTTCAAAAATTCCCAAAATCTACCCTAATCCTCCACTCTAACCTACCCAAACCTAGCCTAGCTTTATTCCCAATCCTATTTAACCTACATTGGACCTTCCCACCCCTCATTTCCTTCCTTCCTACCCATACATTCCCAATAATAAAATTACACCCAAATTTACACCCAACCCCATTTAAATATCCTATTTCAATCACAAATACAAGATCAGATAGAATCCTACCTCATCTCGGTTGTCGGTGCGGTGGCATGTCTGGCTAGCACTGTGCCGATGGACCACTTAAACCTTCTCCCACCTCTGCCATGTCTAATCACCAAATCCAATCCTCCTGACCTCCACCCAATCATAATCGATCCCCCTATGCTCGTGGACCCATCTACTTGGCTCCTCTAACCAACCGGATCTCCCCACCTCAAGTAGTATATCGTCCCTCGTCCTTTCCTCCCGATAAAGCACAACTTGTTTAGCACTCTGTCATTTTCACAAAAGCCAAAACGTATAAATGAATCCATATTATACAATTTTTTTATTTTTATATACCCATGTTGACTTGACTGACATTAGTTATAGCTAAACCGACATTAGTCCTATGCCCTAGCACACCGTGGTCGGTTATACCCAAACCAACATCAGTCATCTGCCCTAATAAACCATGATCAGCTTACCTAGACCATCACCAGTTACATATGACTAGCATCGGTTACCGTCATACTCTTGCCCATACCCTTTCCCCATTTCTAACCAAACTTAACCAAACCAGCCACCGTTTGACCTTACCCACCCTTATTACAACCAACCTCCATGCCTACCTTACCTATACCTATCCTTAATTATGTTTTGGGACTTGTTATTTTACCATACCTCAGCCTTACCCGTGTCATGACCTAGCTACCTAGACTGGAACATTGTTAATGACCTATGACCTCATGTTCTCGCTATACCTTATGACACTATTACCCATGTTGTTTGACCTAATGACATTACTTTTCCTATTTTCATGCCATTTATCCTGACCTTACCTTTGGTGTACTGGAACATACCTAAATGTTCCTACACCTGACTTGTGAGTGCTTCCACACCATATCCTATACCTTGGATACCAAAATCACCTCAACCTTGTTTGGATAAACCTATCGACCTTGGATGATGTAGAGTTTGCATGCTCTTCAACCTAGTACCATGCCACAATTTATATGTGTGTGTGTGTTCGAATATCACTACCTTTGACCCTAGCCCATTACCTTGATTACCCAATTGGACCTTTACCCCATTACCCCCATTTTCCACCTTCCTCTTCATCACATCCACCTTTATCAAACCACTCACCGATTCTGTCTTCTACCTCATCAGTTCCTAGTTTGAGGGGGATCACCTTCACCCACACATGGGGCAACCACATCTTATTTTTTTCAAGCGTTGCTTACCAATACAAGCTACGCAACAAAAAGGGGAAAAATGTAGACACCAAAATTGGGTCACACTCCCCTTGGTCCTTGTTGAATAACCAACTCAAACATATTCACCTAACCATGGCCCCCTCCACACCACATTAATATTAATTTAATTTAATTAATACCCATCCTCATAATATTCATCATTTAATTACATTAATTGACCTAATTTCCACCTCACCTAGACACCTCATCCAACCACCTCACCCTAGACCTATTCTTGGCATGTTTCCATAACTAACTAGGACCTAATCTTACTTGCCTTAATGAGCTAAGATTTGGTCCAACCCTAAAATCAATGCCTAAAATATCTCTAACCACATTCCGCCTATTAGAAGGGAAGTTTCCGTTCTAATCCGCGAGAATAAACGAACTGGGCCAAATAAATTAGGCATATTTGCCCATTTTAGTAAACCTAGGGAATCCCACCTTAACAAACGCCGGTCACACCTAAACCGATGCTGGTCAACTCGTAACCATCATCGATTACCATTTATTCACCTAAACAACCTTGTTTTTGGGTTGGCACATTTTGAGAGAGAGCAAGAGGAGAAAAAAGAAGAGTACATGCAAGCAGAACGGGAATCCTTTCATGCATCCAAACATCTAGAGCCATCACCAGGATAGATTTTGGAAGCATTGCACTCATGGAATCATTCTGGGAGCCACTGCTACGATATCCAACACTATTCTTCTAATCAATAACCACCTCCATTCAACCATCAAAATCTGCATCATAGTAAGTACATCTCTACCAGCATTGTCTATTTCAGCATAGTTAACTTTTTCATTCCTGTCATTAGTTTGTACTTTACATGTTCATTCCTCCATTGATTATTAGCTTGTAATTCAACCATTTCCCTTACCCACACCACTAAATCACCATTCTGACCTAATATCATTGTTTATAAGCATATCCGAGATCTCCACAGACCTTCTCATCCACTCTCCCAACCTCATTTGACCTTAAATCATCCCTTTCCATTTGATCTATTCAAGTTTCTTTTACCTCAACCATACCGATGCCGGTTATCCACAACCATCATCGGTTCTACCTAAAAGCATGCATCGATCATACTCGACCGACATCGGTCTCTATGTTTTATACATTGACCAAGAATAGACCCAACAATCATCTCACCAGTTGACCTAAATAACCCAAAACCTAACCCTGACTAGTTCCAACAACCTGACACCTACTTATTATTTAGATATGACTATAACCTAGCCTGTTATATTAGATTTTCTTATTGTGCTTGAATGATATACCTAAATCATATCAATAACAGTAGGAATTTGTTTAGTTCTCACATTAATTTGTTTTAAATAGTGGATTGACATCCATCTAGGGAGTATGACACTTCTTGGATCTAGCACATGCTATGCAGTCCACTGTCATATATCATTTAACTATATTTTGTGGTCTTGTTTTCTATTACAGGTAGTTCCTCCTAGCCAAGAGGAAGCTCTCACAGTCGGCATTGGATCAAGAAGTTAGAATGTGTGCAACAACCATCAACCAACCCATTTAATAGGAATTAATCCTAGCCCTTACCCTTATCTGTTTCGTCATTTCGAAAACATAAAGAAAATGGTGAAACAGTTGGATTTTGAGTAACATCTTGATTGACACAAATGTGGAAGTGAATTTTCTCACTTTGGATGCGTGGGTTTAGATGGGTACACCTCTATTGTTACCATCCTCTAATTTGATTTTTATGGGAAACCGAACTAAGGAAATTCCCATTGGAGTTTTAAAAGATGCATCCACTACTATACAGGGGGCTAAGTTCTTTGGGGACTTTGAGGTTTTAATGATTGTAAAAGTAGACAATTTTCTTGCATTACTTGGGCACCCTTGGTGCTTTATGCAAACAACAATGGCCTACACTTCAATAAGGGGTATATTATCTTTAAGAGTAAGGAAGAATGCATCATTAACACTTTGACATATGGGAATTTTGCACCTTATGTAGAGCCAGTAAGTGAAGAAGACTTAAAAAGAATCTATGTGTGCACCATTCAAGATTCAAAAGTTCTTGAGCCATAAAAGGAAGGAGTTCTCCAATGGGATGATGCATAGTCCATGAGTGATACTACAAGTGTTATGTGTGACAACTGGGCACATGAAACTTATGAAATGGTTGGGCATGAAGTACGAAGTGTATTTGTGCACATCAAGTAAGCCATGCAATAGCAGGCATTTAGGAAATACCAGTACCAATGTACACGGGTGAAGAGAATCCATAAGTATTCTGTTTTTGCTATGGAAGTTAAATGGGAATGTCAGGTGGAAAGATGGAACATGTTAGTGTATAATTTATGTGGTAGAAACACGCTCTTTGGATGGTTCACAAGGATAATATTTTGGAGTGGAGAGAAGTGAAGATTTCTTTATCTACTAGATTTTGAGGAGCAATGCACCTACTTAGATCTCGTACATTTCTGGTAATGATCTTGTTTTGCACCACATTCAGCAATGTGAGAGACTCTAGATAGAGGGAAAGGTAGCATTACCACCTTTTTGTGGGTGCATAAGCTTTATTTTACCTTGCGAGGCTACACATGTTAGGAATTAGAGAAAAATATGTGGAAACAATTCCTCAAACCACAACAGTAGGAAACTATATAGCGAGAATTATACATGCGAAATATAACATCATAAATAAATAATGCATAAAAGAAGACAAGACAAGATTTAACATGGTTCACCCAATGTGGGCTACATCTACCAAGAACTTGTTCATATTTTATTATCAACAAGAGTAAAACAACTCTCACAGTCTTCTCTCAGTTATGAACTAACAACAGAATTCCAAAGATGCTAAACCACATCCAAACCACATTTGACACCTAATTGCTTAACCTTGATCACTCTTGATCACCTCTTGATAACTAAGACTCAAGACCTCTTGAACACAAAAGATATCTTCAAGATACCCTAATACCTCTATTTATAGGATTACAATCCTTTAAGAAGTCCAAAATTTGACCCTAGAATTTTGAAAGTCATGACCTTTCATCTTCACATGGTTGAAAAAGAAACTGTCATGACCTTTCATCTTCCCACAACTGGAAAAGAGATGGTCATGACCTTTCATCTTCCCAATTTGAACTCCACACTTTAATAATGATTTGGGAAGACCAGAGAATAGGCTCCACACCCCAAAAATCTCCCACTTGGAGACTGTTCCTACTAACCAAAGCTCTTAACTCTTCATTATCAACCATAAAGGCCAATCAAAGTTGAAAACAACTTCAACTTCTCCCTTGTGAGTGCCTTGGTCATCATATCCGTATGATTGAATGGTATGAATCTTTTCGGCTTCAAATTATCTTCTTCCAAATCTTCCTTGATGAAATTATATCTCAGCTGAATGTCCTTCACCCTAAAGTGAAAAGTGGAGTTCTTCACTAAATGAATAATGATCGACTATCACTTTGTGTAGTCTCTTAACTTCCACGATTATGACCCAACTCATCAAACAATTGTTGTAGCTAAAAAATCTCCTTGCTTTCCTTTGTGGCAACAACATACTCACCTCTGTGGTTTACAAAGCCACAACCTTTTATAATCATAAAATCTAACTCACCCTTTGTATCACCAACCATAAATACATAACATGTCACGCTCCTCCTGTTTGTCCAAATCTCCTACCATGTCTCGAATCTACATAACCATGCAATGTAGTGTTTAATCCTTTGAAACACAATGCTACTCCCATGGTCCCTCTAAATCTTGAAGGATCCACTTCTTTGCCTTGCGGTGCAGTTATCTACTGGATCATGCATAAACTCTGCTCACTACTCCCACTGCATGGGAAATGTCAGGCCTAGTGCATACCATAACATACATAAAGCTACTAACTACTGTTGATTACAATACCCTAGACATTTGGATTTTATCTTCCTCAGTCTTGGGACTCTGCTCCTTTGATAATTTGAAGTGACCTGCCAAAGGGGTACTAACCGGTTTAGCATCCTGCGTACTAAACCTCTCCAAGACCTTCTTTATGTACTCTTCTTGAGATAACACCAGCTTCCTCTCTTTCTTGTTCTGAGTTATTCTCATACCAAGGATTTTTTTTTTGCTGCCGCAAAATCCTTCATAGCAAAGGAGTCACCTAGTTACTTCTTAAGTACCTTTATTTCCTGCATGTTCTTCCTTGTAATAAGCATATCATCCACATACATGCACAGAATAATATAACTACTATCAAGAAACTTCTTAACGTACATGCAATGGTCTGAGTGAAACCTAGAGTAACCCCGATCTTGCATAAAACTCATCAAACTTCTTGTACCACTGCCATGGAGCTTGTTTATGGCCATATAAGCTCTTCTTCAATTTACACACTAACCTTTCCTTCCCTTTGACATCATACCCTATGGCTACTGCATATACAATTACTCCTCTAACTCACCATGAAGGAATTCAATCTTCACATATAACTGATCTAAGTGTAGGTCTTCTACTACTACTAAACCAAGAATAGTTCTAATAGAAGTCATTTTAACAACGGGAATTTTTTTTTCATCAAATTCTATATCTTTCTTCTATACAAATCCCTTAACCACCAATGTGGCCTTGTATCTTATCTTGCCTCCATCTTCCTCTTTGATTCTATACACCCACTTGTTCGAAATTCTCTCTTGCCCTTGGGTAGATCTACCAGATCCCAAGTCTAGTTTTCCATAAGATATCTATGCTCTTTATCCATGGCCTACTCCCACTTATTCTTGGCATCCACATCTATCATCCACCTACTCTCCACTATCGGTGAGAAATAAATAATTCAAAGATGGATTAAATTGTTCAGGTTCCTTCTTACCCTAGAAGACCTTCTCACCTTAGGAGTTTGGGGTTCCTGATGAGTAGGTTTCGAATTGGTTGTGCTAGAACATGCTGCACCTAAACTAGCCCCTTGGACACCTTGCTATCTACAATGTCCTCTAACACTATGTATTCTTTCTTTTATTCCTCTTTTTGTTCCTGTGCAATTGATCTTTATACATGAATTTTTCATTAAAGACAATATCTCTAGACCAAAATATTTTCTTGTCCTTAAGACTCCAAACATGGAAACCAAATTCATCCTCACCATATCCAACAAAGGTGCATTTCTTAGACTTAGCCTCTAACTTGGTCCTATCATCTTTATCAATGTGAACAAATACCTCACATCCAAATACTCTAAGAAATGAGTAATCAATTTTCTTACTAGACCAAGCCTCCTCAGGTGTACCTCCATCCAAAGCCATAGAGGGTCCTCTATTAATTAGATAAACAATTGTGCTCACCGCTTCCACCCAAAACATGAGTGGCATCCCCGCATGTAACCTCATGCACCTAACACACTCCATGATTGTCTTGTTCATTCTCTCTGACACTCCATTTTCTTGTGGAGTATTTAGAACCATTCTTTTCCTATGGATCCCATTTACCGAATAGTAATCAAGAAATTCATTGCTGCAATACTCCCCTCCATTATCCAACTTGAGACATTTCAACTTGAGACTTGTTTCATTCTCAACCAAGGCTTTCCATCTTTTGAAGGTTTCAAACACATCATATTTCTTTCTAATGCAATATACCCAAAATTTTCTAGTTGCATCATCAATGAAAGTGACATAATAACATGAACCACTAATAGAGTTTACCTTAGCTGGCCCCCATACATATGTATGCACTAAATCCAACTTACCCTCCTTCCTGGTAGGTCCAACCTTGAGGAATCTCACCCGCTTTTGTTTTCCATAAACATAGTCCTCACAGAAGTCTAAATCTAACTCCTTTAATCTAGGAAACCTGTCCTTTATAATCTGCATGCCCTTTTGACTCATATGACCGAGTCTCTGGTGCCATAAAGTTGCATCTCCATCTGTAGTAAATAAATTACAATAATCAGCACCATCGGTTAAATACTGATTACCAATTTTCTTACCTCTTACAACCATAAGAGCTCCCTTAGTAACCTTCCAAGAATCCACTATAAAAATAACCATACAGCCATTACTACCTAGCTGACCTACTGATATCAAGTTTCATCTCAACTTAGACACATGCCTGACATCATTAAGTAGCCATGTGTTTCCATTCTTCATTTTCACTCAAACACAACCTTTCCCTACTATTCGAATGGTTCATCATCACCAAGATATACATGTCCAAAATCTCCATGAAAAAAATCAGTAAAGTAATGTCTATGTGGGGTGGCATGGAAAGAAGCCCCTGAATCTAACACCCGGGACTCATCAATATTATCTAAAGAAAGAATTAAGGCATCCACGAAAACCATCACTGTTGCCACATTTACCTATTTAGTTTCCTCCTTCTTGTTCTTCTTATCCGAGAAGAGCCCAACAATCTTTCTTAACATGACCAACCTTCCCACAATGCCAACATTCTAACTTACTCTTGGATTTTGACCTTCCATGATCATTTAACTTTCCATGGTTACCTTTCCTCTCTGTTCTTTTGTCTCCTCTCGCTCTCCCTTTGTCAAAGTGTTTCCAAAATTTGAAGAATCTCTAGTGATCTTCCTTCACATTTCCTTGCTTAGGATCACACCTATTGCATCCTCAAACTTCAACTTTGAATTATTAAAGACTAAATTACTTCTGCAACCATAACCAAGTTGTCCCAACTATCTGGTAAGGAGAAAAAAATTAACAAAGCCCCGACCTCATCATAAAAGTCAATTTTTACCGAGTTTAACATACTCACAAGTTGTATTAGACCAACGATAGAACCATTCTTAGACATCTTCATATTAAATGAATTTTTCATCAAAAATATTTTATTATAGGCAGAGGTTTTTCATATAACTTCCCCAACGCACTCATAAGACCTTCCGTGGTCTTCTCCTGGGATATGTTGAAAGCAACCGAAGATGCAAGGCATAACTGAATTTCCCCGAGAGCCTTTCTATCTAGAAACTCCCAATCCTCATCCGATATGGCTGTAGGTTTCTTTTCTTTTCTATCTAAAGGAATATGGAGGTCCTTTTGATATAAGTAATCCTCAATTTGCATATTCCACAAACCAAAGTTCTACTCATTGAACTTCTCAACCCTTGATCTTCCCTCATCCGCCATAGCTCCCACTCAAGCTAAACTTTCCCTACCACTTTAGCAAAAAAACCACCAAAGCTCTGATACTAGTTGTTAGGAATTAGAGAACAAATATGTAGAAACAATTCCTCAAACCACAAGAGAGAGGAAACTATATAGTAGAATTATACATGCGAGAATATAACAACATAAATAAATAATACAAAAAGAAGACAAGACAAGATTTAACATGGTTCACCCAATTTCGGCTACGTACACCAAGAATTTTCTCGGATTTTATTATCAACAATATTTAATCTCAAAGTCTTCTCTTAGTTATGAACTCACAAAAAAATTCCAAAGATGCTAAACCACATCTAAGCCACAATTGACACCCAATTGCTTAACCTTGATCAATCTTGATCACCTCTTGATCACTAAGACTCAAGACCTCTTAAACACACAAGATATCTTCAAGATACCCTAACACCTCTATTTATAGGATTACAATCCTTTAAGAAGTCCAAAAGCTGACCCTAGAAGTTTGAAAGTCACGACCTTTCATCTTCAAACTCCCATTGACTTGAGAAGAAAAGAAAGCAAATGTGAATGGTATATCATGGTCTTTCATCTTCCCATGGAATGGAAAAGAAAAGGTCATGACCTTTCATCTTCCCAATTCAAACTCCATAATTCTCTTGTTTTAAATAAAACATCATTTAGAACACACATTCCAAATGCAATCAATCTCATATGTATAACATGTTAACTTAAAGTATAGAATAACTTTATGATATACTAGGATATACTTGGTTCTCCTACCCTATTTTAAGACTTTAGAAACAAGTACTTTTTTTTTGAGTGATATTTTAAAGAACCTATCTAAATATTTATTACCAATATTCATCCGACATCACGTTTGCATGTTTTTAAGGTGACTAGGTGAGTGAAGGACAACACAATATTCATCCGACATCACATTGCTTTAAACTAGGTGATAGAGGAAAACACAACCAAAGATAATTTGGCCAAATATTTTCAACATATTGTTCATGTTACTATTCCTAGATGACATACTCATCATTCAGAATACGTCCTTCACCTCACTCTTCTTCAGTTATCTTGAATGGTCTTTACTGACTACCATGTCAGTCCACTTGCCCAAGGTTTGACCCTAGCCTGGTTAGAAACATAATTTATTATAGGAAGACATGCTCATGATGACTTAGGGTATATGGGCATACTTGGTTGACCTAAGTCAACTAGATGTGTCGAGGTACCCTGAGTCATTGGAAGTTACTACCTATCCTAAACATGCTACTAACTTGACCTAGAGAGAAACTAAGTTCAAGTCCAGATGTGTGTAAATCTAGATGAACAAATATGGAAGGGTGTTGCCACATGTCAACTACAACATTGTATCCTCGAGAAGTCCCAAGACTTCTCAAGGGTATAGTCCTACAGTTGGCATGTGCCAACATCCGTTAGAACTGATTCATCAAGATGTACATACCCCCTTAGTGGTCATTAATCATAATTAGATTGGATTAAGATTAGATTACAACAACCATGCCTAACCCTAATTCCAACATTCATTAAGTTCTTTACCCATACTTATCCTGATTAGATATGGAGAACTTCATTAATTCAAGTTTGCATTGTTGTTTATTAACATGGCATAACAAGCAGTTATCCCAAAAACAGGACAACAAACATCAACGTTTAATTCATAACGTAACCTAGCTGTCCAAATCAATTGTGTCATCCACCTAGATTCAACTAGGTTTACTTTATAAACTTAGTATAAAGATTAAGGATCATAACCACTATTCATTTTATCTTTCATTCTTTGGGAGAGGAAGAGTCTTCCTCTACATGGTTAAATGTTAGTTTTAACAAAACTTTTTATCATTCATTACTCATATAGTTTAATTATATGTCCCAAGCATATTTCATTATCAAACTATAGTTGTGTAGTTAGAGAATGACATCTTTTGCAATTTAACAAGTTCATTATAATAAGGGAGATTATACTATCTCCTTAATCCAACTCAATATCTGATAACAACAATAGTATACAAACAGATATAAGGAATATTGCCAAGATATCACTATTATTTCCGGCATACAAGTACAAAATAATTCACATTACAAATTGGAGTCCAACCCAAAACCTTTCAATTCATGATTTTAAATATACATTTACAAGACTATGCATTTAGGCATTTTGCATGTCAATCATAATTAAGATCTTAAAAGAACATCACTTTCCCATTCCAATACATCTCAAGAATGATTCAAAACTCTTTACATAAGATCCAAATTAAATAAACCAATGCATCATAAAAGTTTTTATCTTCTTTTATCACTTATGATGTCCATCTGCAAAAATTGCTAGCATGGGTCAGTTCAACGAATTGAGCATGATAAGCACTAAGCATTAAAGTGAAGTGCATTCCACTAATTGTTCCATTAAAACAACTCTGCTTTAATGAAACAATTAATATATATCATACAAACAATCATAAGTAATAACATCAGAAAAGAAGCACAATTAAAGAGTCTGAATTCCTATTAAGAAAAGAGCATAATATAATCTGCAACACCTGCATTTATATCATATGGTTTAATTGATCCTATCAATTACTTTAAAACAATCAACAAGTCTTGTCATCCAATTGTTTCATAATTCCATAAGAATAGAAATACACATTTATCTTTTCTAAGCAAGCAAAAGAAGTTACTTTCAGCCTAGCTCATATTAGGATGATTCATCCTACAACTTAAGCAAAGAAGAAGAATCAATACATACTACTCCTTACACACTTCATCATCTGAAAGATAGAAACAGGTTTAGAACTCATCTAACTGCTTCAGTTCAAGGATATCAATATAAGGATTCCATAAATAAGAGACAACCTCTAAACAAGAATCCCGAATCCATCCAAGAAGAATAGAAATCAAAATAGTCTAACTGAAAGTCTTACTAACTTCTTCCTGTTAGAAGATATAATTCAAGGATCTGAAACCAGACTTTCCACAAATCCAAGCTATACTCAAACAAAATAAATCTCTTAACCAATCCACAAGAAGTTTCCATCTCAAGAAGAGAATCAATTAAAGAGAAGCTCAGTCAATGAACTTATACAATCAATAGAAAAAGGATCTCAAATAGAAAAGGACCCAATCCATAATTCATTTCATTTATACTATGAAATGAATTCACTTATCCAATTCAAACTTAGAAATTCTTTAACTAGTTCCCAAAAGAGAACACAAAACCGAACGCACAGTCAAAGAATGCACACTACAAACTTTCCATTACAAATCTTACAAACTGGTTTCCTATTTCCATTCACCAAGCTCAAGTTCAAATTCAAATCTCAAGAATGAAAGTACACAGTATAGTCCCTAACAATATACTATCCCCAAGAGAACATATTCAATTCTCTTTTTAAAACCGGAGACTCGTTCAATGAATCCAACAAGGAATAGAAATCCACAACAAGTGAAAGATACACAAGGATCAATACATCTCATGAAACAAAAGACTGACATCCTATTACAAGGCTTCAACAACTTGATGTAAAAGAGTAAGTAGTCCGCATGATCCCCAAATAAGAACAATATTACAAAGCATTCTAAATAGTAATACTGTATCCTTTCATACAACACTCAAGTATACTAGGTTTTAGATTCAACATTCTATTAAAACCCAAGAATCAAATAAAAGATCAGAAGAGAGTAAAGAAAACTAAATAATACGTTTAAGACAAGTATTGTCCCAAACTTACTTCCAACTCGACTGAAACAAAATCACCACAAGCCTCTCGAGTTCTAGTTAAAAGCTTATGATAGGGAAGTATTTGTTTCAACATCAATAACAAGAAGGAGAGTAACTACTGTACTTCCAGAAGTCTCTAAAAATTGTTAACGACTTATTCCAAATGAACTAAAGATCAACCAAACCCATAACAAGACATAGTTCCAGTCCATTTAATACTATGAACAAAACCATCAAGCTTTCCACAAGACACGGGTTCACTCAGGGAAGAGAAGAATAGGATACACTTGAATTCACATGCCCTATCAAGTTCAAGAACACAAGTATAGTCTAAAAGATAGATGTAATACAACCATTCCCTCTCAAGAAGCTAAACAGAGGAGATCTCAAAAGAGGTTACACGGTCTACTTCTAAACAAAACAAATCTCTCAAGACCCTTTTGAATATAGAAGTCCTTAAATGAGATTAAATATTTTCAAATCCTTAATACCAACAAAACTCCAGCTCAGAATACAAGTATAGAATCAAACACGTCGATTCCAACACAAGTTCAAAACACATGAATGGAATACCAAGTACAAGTGTTGAACACGAGCTTGAACAAAAGTTTAGAACTTCATAAGGCTCTAATACTGGCTCAGAAAAACATGAAGTTCAAATACGAGCCTATAACAAAACACAAAGCCCTAAATACAAGCTCAGAACAAAACACCAATGCTCTAATACGAGTTCAAGAATTTTCAATTCCTTAAATAAGAATAAAACTCCAGCTCAGAGCATAAGTACAAAACAAAACTCAACAACTCGACTACAAGTTCAACATTCAAGAATGAAAATGAGTACAGTGTCGATCACAGAGCTTCAACAAAAGTTTGAACAATACAAAGTTCAACACAATTTAGAAAACAAAGTTCTAACACAAAGTTCGAAAAATACAAGTTCCAACACAAGCTCAATAAAACACAATACTATAATAGAGATTCAAAATCATACAAAAACAAAGCCGCCGATAATGACCAAGAAGCTCTACTACAAATTCTACGAAACATAGGCTCCAAATAATAGTTCAGAATGAAACATAAGGCAATGAATTCAGTTCAGTCAACACTAGCCTCAAATACAAGTTACAGAGCTTCAAATACAAGTTCACATGAATATCACCATTAAACTAGCACAAAGAAAGTTTCCCAAAAACTACCATTACCAACAATGGATTTACATTCCAAAAACCACAGAGATTTCATGAAAACATGCAAGTAATTAACTAGAAAAATCATGCAAGTATAAATCTCATGAGAGCAGAATTTTTTAATGAATCATTTAGAAGAAAGCAAGAAATCTTAATGGGTAGAGCCTATCATGCCTGATAGTGCCTCTCTAATTGAAGGAGACTTCTAGCCTGAGCCTTCCAACCCTTTTTCTTCTCCACGACAGATCAACAACCAAACAATTTTTCTTCCAATGCCTCTTATACATTCCCTTGATCGAAAATAGACCAGAGAAACCAAAAATAGCCAAGAAGAAGAAGAAGTCAAACTGTTGGTTCAAAGAACCAGATAGCTCCATGCAGAGAAAAATTTGTGAGGCATGCAAAACCAAACAACCTCTCACAAACCCACCTCCCGTGTTTCCAAGATGGTTTGCACACAAAAAAATAAGATTCATTAATGTCATAACTCCTAATTCTCCCGCTTATCTCTCCTTGCCACCACCTCCCAAAACTAGTGAGTACCAATTCCAAATCAACATGTAATTTCATACTTAGTGAAGCCTCCACGTAAGCCCCACTAAAATTTAACTAGCCCTTGCCAAAATGGCAGTACCTCCAAGCATTTAAATCCAATCAAATCAAATAAAATCCATTGGAACCATCGTCCGTAGTGACATGCGACCTTAGGCCCCTTTCAAATAGTTTAGGCTAGATGTCCCCAAAACTTAGGTTAGTCCAACAATTAATCACCTTAGGTCTTAAAACATTGCCTTAGGTAGTTTCCACCTTAGGTTAGATTAAATTCACCTCCATAAAGTATTAGGCATTAGGTTAACATAGCCAAGAATTACTATAGTAATCTCCCCTTCCCATATTCATTTAGCACAAGAGCTTAGGTTAGGTCACCCCCAACACAATATAATAAGAAGCTTAGGTTAGATTATAACCCAATTAAATAGACGTAGCTAGGAAGTAGGTGTTCTTACCTAGCTTAGGATACCATTAGGATAGTCCTTTTAGGATTTTGATCCCCTTCCTAGTCTTAAGTAGACTATATCTTGTTTATGCCAATAATGTCCTGCGGAGATCAATCCCAGAGACCCAAGCACAAACATACAACCGAATGAAGGCACTTTCACACAAGACCATAGAATTTACAAAATACAAAAGTTCAGTCCACTATGCCTTTCAAACTATTGAATGTCAATTTTTCCATTCAGTCTATTAAGAAGATTTAAAACATCCCTTGGATCACTGAAATTGATCCAAGGATGAGTCAGTCAAAGAGATAAGTTTGCAACTCACAAAATTAGATTGCAACTTATCAATAAGAAGTGAAAGTGGATTCTTGCAAGCCATAACATTTCAGTCCAATGAATCCAAGAGTAGAAATGATTTATCCATAACAAGCATGATTTTCAACAATCAAGGAAACACACCTTATTCAAGAAAATCACATGCCAACGCTTGTAATGCAAAGAGAAATATAACAATTTGTCCAAGGTGTTACATACTTCCCTCCTAAAAAGAATCATCGTCCCGATGATTATCTCATTTTAATCATTGCATTAAGGATAATCAATTTATTCACTTTCTTAACATATGTTTGCAACAATATCAGGATTTAAAGTTCAGAAATTAGCATTCACATAGTTGTTTATTCAAAAATAAATAGCCATCTGCCAAAAATGCAGAATTATTGACAAATAAAGATAAAATCACAAATTTTTATCAGTCATCATAGTCAATTCTGATCAAATAAATATGGAAAAGTAGTTTTCATATCTTCCAAGTTTTCCCAAGTTGCACTTTCTTCATTAAACTGGTCCCATTGGACCTTACATTGACTTATCTCACTGATTTCTTAAATGCAACTAGTGAGTTTCAAAGCACTTGTATGGGTTTAACCACGATTATTCCTGGGTCTTGGACCTACAAGGAATTCCAATTTAACACATGTGATAAATTTAAAACATATTTCTTAAGCAAAGAAATATGGAAAACATCATGCATTCATGACAAAGCAGGAGGTAATGCTAAACGGTAAGCTACAGGGTTGATTACTTCAACTATCTCAAAGGGTCCCACATAATGAGGTGATAACTTGGCAGCCTTGCCAAAAGTTATAGAGATATTTTTTGGTTTAACCCGAAGAAAGACTTTCTCACCAAGTTCAAATTTCTGTCAACCCGCTTTAAATCAACATAACTCTTTTGCCTATCTGTTGCTTCTTTCAAGCGCTCATCGAATCATTTTAACTTGTTGTTCCATTTCAGTAAGAATTTCAGGTCCAATTACCTCTCTATCCTCAATGTTGTCCCAACTAACAGGGGTTCTACATTTTCTTCCGTATAATGCTTCAAAAGGTGTCATCTTAAGAGAGGCATGATATGTGTTATTATATGCAAAACTCAACTAGTGGAAGGTACTCTTCCCACTTATACTGCTGATCCATGCAATACATTCGTAACATATCCTCTAAGACTTGATTAACTCTTTCAGTCTATCCATCCATTTCTAGATGATACACATAACTGAAATTCAGCTTAGTTCCTAGAGCTGCATTAAGCATTTGCCAAAACCTTGATGTCATTCTAGGATCTCTATCCGATATGATTAATTTGGTACTCCATGTAATCTAAAAATTTCATGTATAAATATTTTAGCCAATACAGGAGAATCATCCTTCAGATTACCAACAATAAAATGTGCTACCTTCGTTAGTTTATCAACAACTACCAAAATAACATCATGTTTATTTCTTGACATAGGCAACCCTTGTACAAAGTCCATGCTTATCACTTGCCACTTGTACTGCGGTATGCTATGAGGATACAATAAATTGACTAGGTGCATATGTTCCGCTTTAACACGTTGACATTCAAGACAATGTGTCACAAAATCAATAACATCCTTTTTCATTCCTTTCCAGAAATATTGTTGTTTTATATTAGCAAGCATCTTTGTAATACCAGGATGTCCAGAAAAAGGTGAATTGTGAAATTCTGCTAACAATTTCTTTCTTAAATCATTTAGCAAAGGTATGTATACTGTTTTCAAATCTTAGGATTCCTTCATTATCAAAGTGAAAACCTTTATACCTCAAATCATTTGGATCTGCAGCAAGTGTTGTCTTTACTTGCTGAAAGTAAGAATCAGATTCCATAACACTTTTTACTTCATCCTTAAATTGAGTTCTCAATGTTATAAGAGCATAAATGTGCTTCCTACGACTTAGAGTGTTAGCCACTCTATTTTCCTTACCCTTGATATAATTGATGTCAAAATCATATTGAGACAAAAATCTAACCATCTTCATTGTCTTGCATTTAGATTTGGTTGAGTGAAAATATACTTCAGCCCAAGATGATTAGTTTTCAATTCAAAAGGTTTACCAAGTAGGTAATGCCTCCAAACTTGTAGTGCATGAATAATGGTAACAAGCTCTAAATCATGTGGAGCATAATTCAACTCATGTAACTTTATTTTTCTACTTTTGTAAGCTATGACATGATTATTTTGTAACAAAATACCTCCTAGACCTTCACCCATGATGCATCAATTACTACCATAAAGTTTCCATTAGGATCTGGTACTGCTAGAATAGGTGTTGAAGTTAATTGTTCTTTCAAAGTTTTGAATGCAATTTCACATTTCTCACTCCAAACAAACTTCTTATCCTTCTTCTATAAAGAAGTTATTGGTGCAACCACCTTAGAAAAATCTTTAACAAATTTTCTATAGTAACCAACAAGCCCCATGAAGCTTCTAACTTCATGTACATTCTTTGGTGCAGGCCACTCAGTTATAGCTACAATTTTAGAAGGATCTACAACAATTCCATTCTTACTTATTACATGTCCCAAATAGTGCACTTTTGTGTCATAGAAAGAACATTTAGATAGCTTACCATATAACCGTCTCTTTCTCAAAATTTCCAAACTATCTTCAAATGCTCATGGTGTTCCTCAATACTTTTAGAATATATGAGAATGTCGTCCAAGAATACGAGCACAAATTTGTCCAAGTATTCTTGAAATATATTATTCATTAAATTCATAAATGCTACAGGTGCATTTGTTAATCCAAAAGGTAAAACCGTGAACTCATAATGTCCATACCTTGTTCTGAAAGCTATTTTATGAATGTCCTCATCCTTAATCTGCAATTGATGATATCCATATCGAAGATATCTATCTTAGAATATACCGATGCTCCATGCATCTGATCAAATAGATCATCAATCCTAGGGAGTGGGTATCTATTCTTGATTGTTTCTTTGTTTAACATCCTATGTAATCAATGCACAATCTAAGTGTTCCATCCTTCTTTTTCACAAAAATTATTGGTGCTCCCCAAGGTGAAACACTTGGCCTAATCAAACCTTTAGACAAAATTTCTTGCAACTGAGCCTTAAGATCTACTAATTTATGTAGTGGTCATTCGATACGGTGCCTTAGAAATAGGCTTGGTTCCAGGCTTGATCTCAATTGTGAAATCAAACTCCCTTTTGGGTGGAAGACTTGACAATTCTTCCAGAAACATGTCACTGAAGTCTCGTAACAACGGATATCATTCCAAGACATCACTGTTCTCTTCAGTTGTTTCTATAATTTTTACTGCATATAAGGTACAACCTTTATTTTTGGCCTTTTTAAGTTGCATAGCTGATAGTTTTCTAACAGAAATCTCATGTTTCACACCCTGAATCTCTCTTTTTTTTTATACAGGTCATCTAAACAACTAATGTTTTTCAAAATAGTCCACTTTAGCTTTATGTTTTGCTAACCAATTAACACCTATGATTACATCATAAGACCCCAAAGGTGCAACATAAAGATCAACTTTAGTGGAAAAGTTAGGTAATTCAAGGATTGCTCCAAAAAGACACATACTAATTGTATGAACAACATTGTTTCCATACTGTATCCATGTTTTATCCATGTTTCTAGCTTTTCTTTTAGTTTTGATACTAATTTACTAGAAATAAAACATTCAGTAGCTCTCGGTGTCAAAAATAATAGTTATAGGTAAACCAAATAACTTACCCAAAACCTCTATGGGCATGGCCTATTTCTTAGCCTACTTGTCAGCTACTGCGCTACGTGTATCTTGTGTTGCTGATTACGATTATCCTTTTTCAAAGGGCATTGATTTATGTAATGATCTTTACCATAGTTATAACAACCTCCTATAGGTCCCTTTCTAGGCTCGGGTTTATTTCCTAGCCTTAGAGTTATCATTCTGACCTCCATAGGACCTCTATCCATTATTATTGTTCTTGAATTTTTTGTTCCTTGCATTACCAACAAAATTGTTTGTTGCATCTTTCTTATTAGTTTAGATGAAAACTTACTTTTCATTCCAAATTTCTTCCATGGTCCTTTCTTAGGTGCAAGAGATGATGAAGAGGAGTTGGGGATTTTCTTCCTTACTTCCTCCTTATGAGCAAAAATTGCCTTCAATTTTTGTTCTACCTTATGGCCTTTTCAACAACCCCTTCCATCGTGGTTGGGCATGTGAACATCCACCTCTCCTCCTATAACGGGATTCAATCCCATGATGAATTTTGTATCCTGAACTTCTCATCAGTTTGGTACTGAGGTACATACTTAAGGAGTTTAGTAAACCACTCCCAATACTCAGTTACAATTAGCTTTCCTTGAGCTAAGTTCTAGAATTCAGTCATTTTTTGATCATAGTAAAGTGCATGGCAGCCAACGTTGCCTAAAGTAACCTTTAAATTGATCCCATGTGATATTAGTTTCATCAATGTTTAACTCAGCCTTATGGCTGTCCCACCATGAAGATGCCTCATGGGAAAGATGATAAGCTCCCCATATCACCTTTGTTTATTTTGAGAAATTCCTTATGGCAAAGTATTTCTCCATTTCGTAGAGCCAATTCTCAACCCCATCTCCTAATGTGGTGCCATCAAACTTGGGTGGACTTATCCTTTTTATATCATTAGTGAGTTCAGCTACCAGCCTAGCCTTTTGTTCTCAAGCTAATCATGTATGTTCATATTGTTATTATCAACACCTACATTGGCGTTGTCCTCAGGAGGTGGCTGATTATTGTTACCAACATCTTCTTCCTCCTCATTTCCCATTACTTGTTGTTCAAGTACAACCAAACGATCTCTTGTGTCTAATAGGGTAGAAATGATCTCATCGAGTTTTTGGGAAGTTGTTGCTCCTTCCTCAGGTAGAGGATTATTTGCAACATTTCCTCTTGTTCTAACCATTTTCTGTTAATAAGAAAATTTAAGTTTCATCAAATTATGGACACAATAGGTCCAAGAGCTGCAACCTTTAGCTCTGATACCAAGATGTAACATTCCCATTTTAAGACTTTAGAAACAAGGGAATTTTTTTTTGAAACATAATGTTCTCTATTCTAAATAAAACATCATTTAGAACACACATTCCATGCCAATCAATCTCATAATAGATAACCATATGCAGTTGTAATGACTCGGTATATACTATCGATCTCTCATTCCATGACTCGGTTACCAACCGATCTCTCATGTTAACTTAAAGTATAGAATACTTTATGTATACTACGTATACTTGGTTCTCCTACCCTATTGCAGGTACTGAGTGATCTCCACGGTACTGAGTGATTTGTTTAAAGAACCTATCTGAATATTTGTTACCAATATTCATCTGACATCACGTTGCTTTAAACTAGGTGACAGAGGACAACGTAACCAACAGCTTGCGATACTTTGGCCAAATATTTTCAACATACTGTTCATGTTACTATTCCTAGATGACATACTTGTCATTGGAATACGTCCTTCACCTCACTCTTTGTTATCTTGAATGGTCTTTACTGACTACCGTCAGTCCACTTGCCCAAGTTTGACCCTAGCCCCAAGTTAGCAACATAATTTATTATAGGAAGACACTCACGATGAATTAGGGTATATGGGCATACTCCATTGACCTAAGTCAACCGGATGTGACAAGGTACCCTGAGTCATTGGAAGTTACTACCTATCCTAAACATGCTACTAACTTGACCTAGAGAGAAACTAAGTTCAAGTCTAGATGTGCATAAATCTAGATGAGAAAATATGGAAGGGTGTTGCCACATGTCAACTACAACATTGTATCCTCGAGAAGTCCCAAGACTTCTCGAGGGTACATTATGCAGTTGGCATGTGCCAACATCCATTAGAACTGATTAATCAAGATGTACATACCCCCTTAGTGGTCATTAATCATAATTAGATTGGATTAAGATTCAAATTACAACAACCATGCCTAACCCTAATTCCAACATTCATTAAGTTCTTTACCCATACTTATCCTGATTAGATATGGAGAAATTCATTAATTCAAGTTTGCATTGTTGTTTATTAACATGGCATAACAAGCAGTTATCCCAAAAACAAGACAACAAACATCAACATTTAATTCATAACGTAACCTAGCTGTCCAAATCAATTGTGTCATCCACCTAGATTCAGCTAGGGTTTACTTTATAAACTTAGTATAAATATTAAGGATCATAACCACTATTCATTTTATCTTTCGTTCTTTGGGAGAGGAAGAGTCTTCCTCTACATGGTTAAATGTTAGTTTTAACAAAACCTTTTTATCATTCATTACTCATATAGTTTAATTGTATGTCCCAAGCATATTTTATCATCAAACTATAGTTGTGCAGTTAGAGAATGACATCTTTTGCAATTTAACAAGTTCATTATAATAAGGGAGATTATACTATCTCCTTAATCTAACTCAATATCTGATAACAAGTAGTATAGAAATAGATATAAGGAATATTGCCAAGATATCACTATTATTTCCGGCATACAAGTACAAAATAATTCACATTACAAATTGGAGTCCAACCCAAAACCTTTCAATTCATGATTTTAAATATACATTTACAAGACTATGCATTTCAGGCATTCTGCATGTCAATCATTATTAAGATCTTAAAATAACATCACTTTCTCATTCAAATACATCTCAAGAATGATTCGAAACTCTTTACATAAGATCTAGAATTAAATAAACCAATGCATCATAAAATTTTCTTGGTCTTTTTTATCACTTATGATGTCCATCTCACAAAATTTCTAAGACGGGTCGATTCAACGAATCGAGCATGATAAGCACTAAGCATTAAAGTGAAGTGCATTCCACTAATTGTTCCATTAAAACAAATCTGCTTTAATGAAACAATTAATATATATCATACAAACAATAATAAGTAATAACCTTCGGAAAAGAAGCACAATTAAAGAGTTTGAATTCCTATTAAGAAAAGAGCATAATATAACTCGCAACACCGCATTTATATCATATAGTTTAATTGATCCTATCAATTACTTTAAAATAGTCAACAAGTCTTGTGATCCAATTGTTTCATAATTCCATAAGAATAGAAATACACATTTAACTTTTGTAAGTAGCAAAATAAGTTACTTTCAGCCTAGCCCATATTAGGATGATTCATCCTACCACTTAAGAAAAGAAAAGAATCAATACATACTACTCCTTACACACTTCATCATCTAAAAGATAGAAATAGGTTTAGAACTCATCTAACTGCTTCAGTTCAAGGATATCAATATAAGGATACCATAAATAAGAGACAACCTCTAGACAATAATCCTTAATCCATCCAAGAAGAATAGAAATCAAAACAGTCTAACTAAAAGTCTTACTAACTTCTTCTGTTAGAAGATATATTTCAAGGATATGAAACTATAATTTCCACAAAGCAAAGCTATACTCAAACAAATAAATCTCTTAACCAATCCACAAGAAGTTTATGCTATCCATATTTCTCCCCAAGCTAAATATTGGATTGAATCACGACCCCGCTTAAAAGGAACCCGAGAGAACTCATTCAATCTTGTAAATTGGTTGTAAAAACAATTCAGAAATGAAGTGGCGAGAGATGAAGAAAGAGCAAAGGATCATGTACAAAAATAAATGACTCTGTCAAGCCATTTCTACACCTTAAATTCATTCTGCAAGTTACAGGTAGACTCAACAATGGAATAACAGGGTCAGACAAAAAGGGGAGATGTTACAAAGGAACCAGAAACTGGAAGAAGAAACAACAAAGATTCGACGTCCTCGGGCTTGAAATGGCTCAAGAAAGGCCCAAAAACAACTAAGTATGGAGGAGGCAGCGGAAGAGACCACGTGTCCTAATGACGCTTCTCTCAAAGTGAATCCAAAGGGAGGAACCCAAATGAGCGTGAGCTCGCCACGTAGCCCAAAGCCTAAAAATGAGAGGAACCATTGAAAATTCCATAGAGTAGTGGAGGCCGACAAGTGTCAACTCGGTACTCCTCCAAAGGAAACTTTGGGTCGGGTTTGTAAATAAGCACGGTGCCTCCACGTGTACCTCAAAGGGGGCAAGGTTAGTTGAATAGTCAATGCATAAGCGGACCAGTGGAGGCTACCAAGTGTCTTAAGGGCAGCTGTTTCAAGGGTAAAATGGAGAAAAGGTTCTCGGCGAGTGCAGAGTGACATGTGTCATAGGGGAAAGAGGGCGGTTGGGGAAAAAGTTGGATTTTGCCCTTGTTACCTCAAAAGGGAGTAAAAGTTACAAAATGGCCCGCAACTCCATCAGGGAAAAAGTTAGCACTTAGACCTGAGTCAAAGCCAAGGTGGGGAGTTGGGGAAAAAGTGAAAGTTTGCCTTTCGTTCAAAAGGCATAAAGGAAAAAGTTGGAGTGCATCTCCCCAACCAACCAAAGACTGCCATGTGTCCCATATTAAAGAGGGGCCCATTTTACAAATGATTTAATACAAAATTCGAAGGGGCATATCTTTCGACTTAAGGCTCAAAATATTGTGAATATGACACCATTGGAAATATCTCAGCCTCACCCACACAATGGAGGTCTGAGACTTTATTTTTGAGGAGGTTAAGTAAAGGAAATGGAGGAAAACATCTTTAAGCTTTCAATGTAGGATCCACTAGTCTCAACAACCAGATCAGATTCGATCTATTTCCACCGTTTCCTCTCCCTCCAAGACGCCGAACCAAGGATCGATGCAAGTAAAGATAGATTTGGGGGCATATTTCATCAGAGGCATTAACAACGGTGGTTGAGCTGCAACCTATTTTTTTCCCGCTTCTCTTTCTCTTTCTTCCCTCGGGTCAAATCTATAAAAATGGGGGTAGGATCCATTGTAAAGGGTTGGATATTCTTAGTTTTGTAGGCTCCCTTCTCCTTCTAGCAAAGGATTTGTGGGGTTCAAGCCTTCCATTAAAATTGTAACACATTTCTACCTTTTGGCTATTCTGTAATGAACTGTATCAATCTATAGAGAAATAAAATATGTTTGTGATCGATCTTAGATCCTTCTTGTTTCTTTTGCTTCTATCTGGTCTCTCATTATAGATCTAGCTATCTGTGCTTGTTTATTGTATGCATTTTATTGGTTCATGTCGAAGGAAAACTAAGTGTTCATCATTCCTTTGGTGCATCACCTCGTAGTTTAGCTTTGTTTTCATTTATGTATTCCTTCTATCCCTGTCTCCTTGGTAAATTTTAGATTAGGATTAAGAACAGACCCTCTGCAAGTTTCTATGTATGCACCTAAACAGAGGAATAAGGAACCAACCTTCAATCTGGAGAGCTTTCCCATTTTGCAAGGTCCCACACCTTGGGGAAATTTCAATGTTATGCAATCACACCAAATGAGCATGCCTTAGAAAAGTAGATCTTTTAGAGCCCATTTGGGGGTGTTGTGATTACACTAACAGATTTTGGCATGCCGGTGGGACCAAGAAGTCTCCATCTTATTAAAGTAGGAATTGATGTACACTTGTTGTGATTCTGGCTTTTAAGAAGCCTTAAAATTATACATCTGAGCAACTCCAAAAGAAACAAATCTACTGGTTTCAGCAGCCCAAGCTTGGGAGATTCATGAATCTCACCCGGTCTAGAGCAAGGAAAGAAGGTATATTTGAATACTTGCATCTATCCCCAAGCAGAAAAAGGAGAGGAAGAAGAGTTCAGAGGTCTCCATCTCCACCAAGAAGAACCTTATCAACACCTCCACCTGCAAGGCCTTTCTTTCAGTTTGCAAGGATTCTTAGGCCAATCAGAATGGCATAACCAAATCCATATGTTAACTTCACCGATAGTAGTCCACTCACCTTGATTACACAAAACCCAGTTCTGATTGTAGCATTAAAGAGCATCCCACATTTCACTAGGGAAAATCAAACTTCTCCTGGTGACCATGTCTAAGATATTACAAATGTCTATACAATCCATGAGATCCATGAGATGGAAATTGCAGTCAAGTTTCTCACCTCTTCATTCAAAGGGAAAGCTTCACAATGGTTTAGGAGTCTTGAAGTAGGCTCTATCTAGAACTGGAACCAGTTGTGCACGACCCTTCACAATCAGTTTGGGGAAAAAGGTGATAACTTGTCTTTGTTGGAGCAACTAACAACAATCAAGAGAGCCCCGAATGAGCAGCTGATAGACTTCAACCTCAGATTCAGCGGACTTGGGATAGGATTCCAATAGCAGTAAAGCCCACTAATGAAGGTGCCTTCTTATACTTTCTTAGGGCTTTAAATTCTGATATTTCTCTGATGATTTAGTCAATGGGGGGAACTACATTACTGTAGCCTATAGCCTCTCTATAGGGGCTGAGAACCATTTGATTCAAGCTGGAAAAATTTCTCTAGGACATCTATGCCTCTATACCCCTGAGTTAGGAAGCCCAAATACTAGCCAAGCACCTACATTAGCTCTTATACCCACCCTCGGGAATCAAAGCTCGGCTAAAGCTTCCAATTCATCATCTAATGCCTCTAAAGAGTTTTAGAAGTTACGATGAAGCAATTTCATAACTTTGGGAATGAGCTAGTGACCATCAAAAGAAAACAAGCTCAGAGTTTTAGGCCATACCAACCCCAGGCTCAATATCAAGCTAGACCCTAGTATCAACAGAATAGGCCACCACCTCAGACTGTAAACTAGAGCTAGAACAAAGGAAACCCCAAGTGCTAGAATTTAAAGTCTTATGATCCAAACACAACTTCAACATCAAGGGAATTGGTTCCTGCATAGAACAATATGGCACATAAATATGATTGGTGTTTTCCATGTAGTTAGCCACATAACCAATCAACGTGCTTTAATGGTGCTCTAAATCATGCCTTGATGGTGCAAACCAGTATGGTGCCACAAGAACTTGGCCAAGAGGAAGATCAGAAACAAGGATCTCAATAAGGTGGCCCCCAAATGAGACTATGCTTGTCAACTGGTAGGCCAAAGACTTTTGTGGGATGAATTAGTTCCCTTCTCAAAGTGTAGTTGCCAATACATGGTCCAAAAAGAGAAGTATTGGAGAGGTTCAGCCACTGAATTTAGGTGACCCTCAATCTTCCATCACTCCATAAGGTCATGGTGTTCCAAGTGTAACTCCAAACATACAGAACCAATCCAAGCCACCTTCCAAATCTAGCCAGGCACCGGTTGTAATAGCCCATGTGCAAGAAAGAAATATGTCCAGGAAGGGATAGAAAAAGATAGCTCATTCAATATTATTGAGAAAATGAAGAGGAAAAGTGTGAACATTTCACTATGGGATTCATTGGCCATTCCAGGGCAGAGGGATCTATTACAGACTGTCATGCAAAATTGGTCAAGTTCAAATCAACCCCCTAATCAGCAAGAGAGAGTGCTTGCCAATGCAATTCAACCTGAGAAAATAACCAAGGAGAACAAGGTAAGAAATTGAGACCCCCTCCATTCTATGTATCATTTATTATTTGAGATAAATTAGTGCATAATTCTATGATTGATTCTGGGGCTAGTAGTTATGTGATGCTTAAATAAATAGCCGATCAGTTGGGTCTCCAATATGAGGTCATCTCTAGAGGAGTAGTCCAATTAGATGGGACAACGGTAACCACTATGGGAATTATCAAGGATTTGAGTCTCACTCTACACACTTGCCCCAATTTCTGTATTGTAAAACGTGTCCATCATAGATTTTCCACCACATTTTGCTTTGTGTCTATCTAGGGAATTCACTGCCAAAATTAGAGGCTACCTGTCTGCTGATTGGTCACATATGCTCTTTAGGACAAGATATGGGGCAAAGGCCATAGTTAGATCTGAACCCATTGCAGACTATCATATTGAAACTTATGTGCCTAGCCCAATTAATGCCAACTACTCAACTTTTGATCAAGAAGACCTCCTAAGCACTAATGAAGCAAATACCAAGTTGGAATGTATCCCAGACTTGACTCTAGATGAGTGGGCCAGAAAAAGACATGATTTTGACCCCTATAAAGAAATGGAAGAATCCAAGATGGGGGTACACATTATACATGAAGAAAATCACCCTCTTCCTACCTTAATCAAGCCAGAACGTAAAGATGAAAATGAGGTATGGAAATTATTCTTTGATGGTTCAAGGAGTAGACAAGGAGATGGAGGAGGAGCTATGATTGTGTCTCCCAAAGGTATGAAATATTATGCAACCTTTAGATTCTAGTTTGCTTGTTCAAATAATATTGCTGAATATGAGGCTTTAGTCCAAGGTCTTCATTAGGCAAGAAAGCTAGGAATCAAGAATTTACAAGTGTTTGGTGATAGTGAACTGGTTTCCAATCAAGTCAGAGGACTAAATGTTGTCAAAAATGACTGCTAAAAAACTATAAGAATAGAGTATGGGACCTCATGGAGGATTTTGAAGCCTTCAACATTATGTCCATACCCAGAAAATAAAATGAAGCTATTGATAGACTTGCAGCAGTTGGAGCAACCTTTGATGTGGTGGACAACATCAAAAGAGACAAAGAACAACCACATATCCATGTGGTTATGAGGCCAACAGTGCCAAATAATAATACATGCTAGTAGGTGTTTGAGAATGATCAACAGATCATTAAATTTTTGCAAGAAGAAGCTGAATTCTCAGCCCATAATCAAAGTAGATTGGGACAACAATATGGAAATTAGATAGTACAATCTGCATACAAACAAGCTTCCCAAAGGCTTAGTAACACTGGAATCTATTTTCAATCCTAACGATCAATTTAGAAAGGAGAAAGCCAACATACAGATCAAAGGAGAAGATTCAGAGTCAATCCTAGTTGGAGAAGACAAAACACTTCAAATTGGCAAGGTGGCCACCAAGTAGGAAAGGTATGAATTCATACAACTCTGCCAAGAATTCCCTGATGTGTTTTCTTGGAGTTATGAGGACTTGAGGGGTTTTAATCCCAAGCTAGCACAACACACAATCAAACTGGATCCAACTGCTCAGCCTACCAGGAAGAAGCAGAGGCCATTCAACCCACATATTGAGCCTCTAATGAAAAGGGAGCTGAACAAGCTAATAGAGGCAAGCATCATATTTCCAATTAAACACTCAAGTTGGGTTACAAATCTGGTCCCAGTCAGAAAGAAAAATGGAGAAATCAGGCTGTGTGTTGACTTTAAGGATTTGAACAGAGCCTCTCTTAAAGATCACTACCCACTCCCTTCAATGGAACAGATCTTGCAAGTAGTGTCTGGGTTAGAGAGATTTTCTCTCTTGGATGGCTACTTAGGATACAATCAAATCATGGTGAAAGAAGATGATCAATTCAAAAATGCTTTCACCACCAAATGGGGCACCTATGCATACAAAAAAATGCCATTTGGACTATCTAATGCTAGTGCTACTTTCCAAAGAGCCATGGATATGGCATTCAAAGGGATAATCAACAAAATAGTGCTGATCTACCTAGATGACATCACTGTGTTCTCTAAGAACAAAACCACCTTTTTCACCTGAGGAATGTGTTTCAAAGATGCAGGAGATTCAGGGTATCTTTGAACCCTAAAAATGCATATTCTTGGCCCATGAGGGTAGGATTTTAGGCCACATTATGTCTAAGGAAGGTCTGGAAATTGATCCAGAAAGAGTTGAAGCAATAAAAGCACTACCATTGCCAAGTCACAAGAAGGCTCTTCAAAGCTTCTTGGGGAAGATCAAATTTGTTTGAAGGTTTTCCCAAACTTTTTGCTCTGGTTAAGCTAATAACACTGATGCTGAAGAAGAGCTTAGCATTCAAATGGAAAGCTGAAGGAAAGGCAAGCTTTGAAGCTATCAAAGAGGCCATATCATAGGCCCCAACTCTTGTAAATCCATATTTTTCCAAGGATTTCATATTGTATGCCTTTGGTGGTAGTGACACTATCTCTGCAATCCTAGTTCAGTCAGAACAAAGAAAGCTCAGAACAACCAATTGCTTTCTTCAGTCATATTCTAGAAGACTATGAGGTAAGGTATTCCTTCATTGAGAAGCAAGTCTGGTGGTGATTAGGGGACTGAAGAAGTTTAAGCATTTAGTGTCAAACAAAAAAATCCAACTATTGGTCTCCCATGCAGGAGTCAAATAATTCCTCCTCAGTAAGGACCTGAATGAGAAATGTGTAGGGTGGATCACTCGTGTCATGGAATATGACATTGAGATTAGGGTCACCAAGCTGGTCCATGGGAGGGGCTTATGTGAGAAACTAGCCTCTGCTCTACAAGAAAAAAGAATAGTGAAAAGGAGGCTTTTTTTGTTCTACAGAATAATCAAGAAGAAGGGAGAGATGATGTACCTGCTCCTTGTTGGACCCAAGACATGGTGCATTTCCTTCAAACGGGCTTGTGTCCTCATTGGATGAGTAAAGCAAAAAGAAGGCATTTCAGACTCCAGGCCATCCCATATGTTTTCATTGATGGTGTATTATTTAAAAGGGACATCAATGGTGTTCTGCTAAGATGCATTAGGACAGATCAAGTGGAGAGAGTGCTATAAGAATTTCATGTTGAAGTAGTTGGAGGCCATTTTTCTCCAAGAGTGACAACACTCAAAATCATGAAAGCAAGATATTATTGGCCCAGAGTGTTTAGTGACTGTTTCACATGGATCAAAAGGTGCAAGAGTTGTGCATTCTTCAAAGGAAAAGAGAAGCTAGCAGCACTTCCATTGCACCCAATCTCAGTAGACCAACCTTTCATGCAATGGGGATTGGACTTCATTGGAGTCATCAACCCAAACTCAAGCCAAGGTCACAAATGGATCTGACGACAAGAATTGATTATTTCACCAAGTGGACCGAGGCAGTGGCACTCAAAGAAGCAAATGAGTCTAGTATCCTAGATTTCTATGAAGGGATAGTGACTAGATTTGGAGTACCAACCACCATCATCTCTAGATAATGCATTAGCATTTATAGGTTCTAAATTACAGGATGGGCTGTTAAAAATGGGACTTATTTGAGTACTTCATCAAACTATTACCCTCAAGGTAATGGCTAGGCTGAGTCTACAAACAAAAACCTGCTGAAGATCATCAGAAGAACTCTCGATGAGAATCAGAGGACCTGGCACACAAAGCTCAAAATGGCCTTATGGGCTGATAGAATAATGCCCAAGAGATCTATAGGCAGCTCCCCATTCAAGCTTGTCTATGGGAAAGAAGCAGTGTTTCCCATATCACTTGAATTACCAACATTGGAGCTTGTGAAGCAACTAGAGATGTCTGAATTTGAACCAATGGAGGCCAGGTACGTGGAGATGATAGAATTAGAAGAGACCAGAGAGCAATCTCTCCAAGCATTGGAGAAGAACTAGGCCTCAATTAAAATATGCTTTGACAAGAAGGCTAGAGCAAGGACCTTCAGGAAGGGGACCTGGTTTTGAAATGGGATGTAGATCGAGAAAAACTAGGGAGACATTCTAAGTTGATGCCATCTGGAGTGGCCCCTATATGATAATAAGATGAAAAAGTAGTAATGATTTCCAATTGTCTACATTAGAGGGTGAAGAGTTGTAGATTCCAGTAAATGGGATCTATCTTAAGCACTGCTACTAAAAGGGGAGTCTCACCCTATACATATCAGTTTAGTTTCTCTTTCCTCTAAGTGCTTCTACACATTGTCTTGTTGTAGTGTAGATTGCTTTCCTCCTAAGTGCTTTGCATGCTCTGCATGTTCCATTTTGGAACATGTATGATTTATTTTTTGTACATAGTCATGGTGTTGTTTTGTTTCTCTTGTGTAGTTCATTCAGAAGAACAGATGAAGCCCTATTTCAAAACAATTTTCTACTCTTAGAAATCTTCATTTCGAGATTTTCTTATAAAATCTGAGAATGCAAGTGGTCGGGCTCATGAACCAGAGGTAGAATTAGTATCAAATTGTTATTCTTGACTCCATGCCCAATAGATACAACAAGGTAATTGATCTCCTCATCTAGTAAGCAAGATGTCCCGTGAGTCACCAAATTGTTATCCATATTTCACCCCAAGCTAAATATTGGATTGAATCATGACCCGCTTAAAAGGAACCCGAGATAACTCATTCAATCCTGCAAATTGGTTAAAAAAAGATTCAACAATGAAGTGGTGGAGATGAAGAAAGAGCAAAGGATCCTGTACAGAAAGAAACGACTTTCGGGCCGTTTCTATGCCTTAAATTCATTCTGCAAGTTACAGGTAGACTCAACAATGGAATAACAGGGTCAAAAAAAAAGGGGAGATGTTACAGAGGAACCAAAAACTGGAAGAAGAAGAAACAACAAAGATTCGACATCCTTGGGCTCAAAATGGCTCAGGAAAGGCCCAAAAACAACTAGGTATGGAGGAGGCAGTGGAAGAGACCATGTGTCCTAACGATGCTTCTCTCAAAGTGAATCCAAAGGGAGGAACCCAAATGAGCGTGAGCTCGCCACGTAGCCCAAAGCCTAAAAATGAGAGGAACCATTGAAAATTCCATAGAGAGTAGCGGAGGCCAACAAGTGTCAACTCGACACTCCTCCAAAGGCAATTTTGGGTCGGGTTTGCAAACAAGCAAGTGCGGTGCCTCCATGTGTACCTCAAAGGGGGGCAAGGTTAGTTGAATAGTCAATGCATAAGTGGACCAACGGAGGCTACCAAGTGTCTTAAGGGTGTTGTTTCAAGGGTAAAATGGAGAAAAGGTTCCGAGTAAGTGCAGAGTGACACGTGTCCCAAGGGAAAGTGGTAGTTGGGGAAAAAGTTGATTTTCACCCCTTGTTACCTCAAAAGGGAGTAAAAGTTACAAAATGGCCCACAACTCCATCGGGAAAAAGTCAACACTTAGACCCGAGTCAAAGCCAAGGTGGGGAGTTGGGAAAAAAGTGAAAGTTTGCCTTTCATTCAAAAGGCATAAAGGAAAAAGTTAGAGTGCATCTCCCTAGCTAACCAAAGACTGCCACATGTCCCATATTAAAGAGGGGCCCATTTTTCAAAATGATTTTCCCGCCCACTTGTACAGATTCAATACAAACTTCAAAGGGGCATATCTTTTGACTCAGGGCTCGAAATATTGTGAATCTAACACCATTGGAAAGATCTCGGCCTCACCCACACAATGGAGGTCTAAGACTTTATTTTTGAGGAGGTTAGGTAAAGGAAATGGAGGAAAAATGTCTTTGAGCTTTCAATGCAAGATCCACCAGTCTCAACAACCAGATCGGATTTGATCTATTTCCACCATTTCCTCTCCCTCCAAGATGCCGAACCAAGGATCGATGTAGTAAAGATAGATTTGGGGCAAATTTCATTAGAGGCATTAACAACGGTGGTTGAGATGCAACCTATTTTTTCCCGCTTCTCTTTCTCTTTCTTCCCTTGAGTTGAATCTATAAAAATGGGGTAGGATCCATTGTAAAGGGTTGGATATTCTTAGTTTTGCAGGCTCCCTTCTCCTTCTAGCAAAGGATTTGTGGGGTTCAGGCCTTCCATTAAAATTGTAACACATTTCTACCTTTTGGCTATTTTGTAATGAACTGTATCAATCTATAGAGCAATAAAATACATTTGTGATTGATCTTAGATCCTTCTTGTTTCTTTTGCTTCTATCTGGTCTCTCATTACATATCTGGCTATTTGTGCTTGTTTATTGTATGCATTTTATTGGTTTGTGTTGAAGGAAAACTAAGTATTCATCATTCCTTCAGTGCATCACCTTATAGTTTAGCTTTGTTTTCATTTCTGTATTCCTTCTATCCATGTCTCCTTGGTAAAGTTTAGATTAGGATTAAGAACAAACCCTCTGCAAGTTTCTACGTATGCACCTAAATAGAGGAATAAGGAACCAACCTTCAATATGGAGAGATTTCCCATTTTTGTAAGGTCCCACACCTTGGGGAAAGTTCAATGTTATGCAATCACACCAAATGAGCCTGCCTTAGAAAATCAGATCTTTTAGAGCCCATTTGGGGGTGTTGTGATTCTACACTAACAGTTTCCATCTTAGAAGAGAATCAATTAAAGAGAAGCTCAGTCAATGAACTTATACAATTAATGAGAAAATTCACTTATCCAATTCAAACTTAGAAATTCCTTAACTAGTTCCCTAAAGAGAACACAAAAGCTGAACGCATACATCAAAGAATGCACACTACCAACTTTCCATTACAAATCTTACAAACCTGGTTTCCTATTTCCATTCACCAAGATCAAGTTCAATTCAAATATTAGAATGAAGTACAGATGAGTCCCTAACAAAGTTATACTATCCCCAAGAGAACATATTCAATTCTCTTTTTAAAACTGGAGACTCGTTCAATGAATCAAACAAGGAATAGAAATCCACAATAGTGAAAGATACACAAGGATCAATACATCTCATGAACACAAAAGACTGAAATCCTATTACAAGGCTTCAATAGCTTGATGTAACAGAGTAAGTATTCTACGATCCCCAAACAAGAACAATATTACCAAGCATTCAGACAAAGAATATTGTATCCTTTCATACAACACTCAGTATACTAGGTTTTAGATTCAACATTCTATTAAAACCCAAGAATAAAATAAAAGATCAGAAGAGAGTAAAGAAAACTAAATAATATGTTTAAGAAAAGTACTATCCCAAACATACTTCCAACTTGACTGAAACAAAATCACCACAAGCCTCTCGAGTTCCAATTAAAAGCTTATGATAGGGGAGTATTTGTTTCAACATCAATAACAAGAAGGAGAGTAACTACTATACTTCCAGAAGTCTCTAAAAACTATTAACGAATTATTCCAAATGAACTAAAGATCAACCAAACCCACAATAGGACATAGTTCCAAGTCCATTTATTACTATGAACAAAATAGTCAAGCTTTCCACAAGACATGGGTTCACTCAGGGTAGAGAAGAATAGGATACACTTCGAATTCACATGCCCTGTCAAGTTCAAGAACATAGTATAGTCTAAAAGATAGATGTAATACAACCATTCCCTCTCAAGAAGCTAAATAGAGGAGATCTCAAAAGAGGTTACACGGTCTACTTCTGACCAAAACAAAATTCCAGCTCAAAATACAAGTATAGAATCAAACACGTCGATTCCAACACAAGTTCAAAACACATAATACTGGAATACTTGTACAGTGTCGAATATGAGCTTCAAACATAAGTTTAGAACTTCACAAGGCTCTAACACCGGCTCAGAAAAACAGAAGTTCAAATATGATCCTATAATGAAACACGAAGCCCTAAATACAAGCTCAGAACAAAACACCAATGCTCTAATAAGAGTCCAAGCATTTTCAATTCCTTAAATAAGAATTAAAACTCCATCTCAGAACATAAGTATAGAACAAAACTCAACAACTCGACTACAAGTTTAGCATTTGCAAGAATTGAAAATGAGTACAGTGTCGATCACAGAGCTTCAACAAAAGTTCTGAACAATACAAAGTTCCAACACAGTTCATAACAATACAAAGTTCCAACACAGTTCAGAACAATACAAGGTTCCAACACAAGCTCAATGAAACACAAGACTACCATAGAGATTCAAAATCACACAAGCAAAAAATGCCAGTGCAGAACGGTCAAGAAGCTCTAATACAAATTCTACGAAACATAGGCTTCAATTATTAGTTCAGAATGAAACATAAGGCAACGAATGCCAGTTCAGTCAACACTAGCCTTAAATAAAAGTTACAGAGCTTCAAATACAAGTTTGCATTAATATCACCATTAAAATAGCATAGAAAAAGTCTCCCAAAAACTACCATTACCAGAAATGGATTTACATTCCAAAAACCACAGAGATTTCATGAAAACATGTAAGTAATTAACCAGACAAATCATGCAAGTATAAATCTCATGAGAGAAAAATTGTTTTAATGAATCATTTAGAAGAAAGCAAGAAATCTTAATGGGTAGAGCTTATCATGCCTGATAGTGACTCTATCCATTCGAAGGAGACTTCTAATCGAGCCTCCAACCCTTTTTCTTATCCACGATAGATCAACAACCAAACAATATTTCTTCCAATGCCTCTTATACATTCCCTTGATCGAAAATAGACCAAAGAAACCAAAAATAGCCAAGAAGAAGAAGAAGAAGAAGTTGTACTGCTGGTTCAAAGAACCGAGATAGCTCCATATAGAGTGAATTCGCGAGGTATGTAAAACCAAACAACCTCCCATAAATCCACCTCCCATTTTTCCAAGACGGTTTGCACACAAAAACCGAGATTCATTAATGTCATAACTCCTAATTCTCCCACTTATCTCTCCTTACCACCTCCTCCCAAAACTAGCAAGTACCAATTCCAAATCAACATGCAATTTTATACTTAGTAAAGCCTCCACGTAAGCCCCACTAAAATTTAACTAGCCCTTTCCAAACTAGTAGTACCTCCAAGCATTTAAATCCAATCAAATCAAATAAAAGCCATTGGAACCGTCGTCATAGTGACATGCGACCTTAGGCCCCTTTCAAATAGTTTAGGCTAGATGTCCCCAAAACTTAGGTTAGTCTAACCATCAATCACCTTAGGTCTTAAAACATTGCCTTAGGTAGTTTCCACCTTAGGCTAGATTAAATTCACCTCCATAAAGTATTAGGCATTAGGTTAACATAGCCAATAATTACTATAGTAATCTCCCCTTCCCATATCCATTTAGCACAAGAGCTTAGGTTAGGTCACCCCCCAACACAATATAATAAGAAGCTTAGGTTAGATTATAACCCAATTAAATAGACGTAGCTAGGAAGTAGGTGTTCTTACCTAGCTTAGGATATCGTTAGGATAGTCCTTTTTAGGATTCTGATCCCCTTCCTAGTCTTAAGCAGACTATATCTTGTTTACGCCAATAATTTCCTACGGAGATCAATCCCAGAGACCCAAGCACAAACATATAGTCGAATGAAGGAACTTTCACACAAGACCACATAATTTGCAAAATACAAAAGTTCAGTCCACTATGCCTTTCAAACAATTGGATGTCAATTTTTCTATTCGATCTATTAAGAAGATTTAAAACATCCCTTGGATCATTGAAATTGATCCAAGGATGAGTCTTCAAAAGTGATAAGTGTGCAACTCAAAAATTAGATTGCATCTTATCAATAAGAAGTGAAAGTGGATTCTTGCAAGCCATAAAATTTCAGTCCAATGAATCCAAGAGCGGAAATGATTTATCCATAATAAGCATGATTTTTAACAATTAAGGAAACACACCTTATTCAAGAAATTCACATGCCAACGCTTGTAATGCAAAGAGAAATATAACATTTTTTCCAAGGTGTTACAGTTTTTCAATGAGTCAGAATTGGTGGCACATTTTAAAGAAGAAGAAATAGATGCTGAACAACTTGGGTACACCTGCCTAGAAAGGGAATAGGCTAAGAAGATCTACATGGTTGATGATGAAGAGGTAGAGGACCTAGAAATTGAGCACATAGAGGGTATGCGTAAATTATTGGGAAATAAAGATGAGAAGGTGCGGGTCTACTATGAGCCTATGAAGACCAAGAAAGTGAACATTAGAACATATGTTGAACCCAAGGAAGCCATTATTAGAGATTACTAGTTTGACTTTGAAGTTTCTAAAATCATTGAGTTGTTGCGCAACTTTCAGGACTTGTTCCCTAGAGGCTATCATGAGTTGAAAGGCATACATGAATCATTGGGAGAGATGAAGATAAAGCTGAAAGAAGGTGCGCGCCCGTTTAGAAAAGGCCTTACAGGATGAATCTAAACTTGCGTGTCAAGGTAAAAGAAGAAATTGACAAAATGTTAATTTCTAGAATCATTGTGCCCATTGAAGAGTTTGAATGAGTGAGGCCTATGGTGATCAACATCAAAAAGATGACATAATAAGAATTTATGTATATTATCGAGTTAAATGTTGCATGTGTGATTGATCCCTTTCCCACACCATTTATTGAGGAAATCTTGGAAGGCATTGCAGGGTGTAAAATATACTCCTTCACTAATGGATTCTCTAGATATCATCAGGTAAGGATATCTATAGAGGATCAAGAGAAGAAAAATTTCACCACTAAGTGGGGAATTTTTGCATACATAGTTATGCCCTTTGGATTAAAGAATGCGCTTGTAGTATTTTTGTGCATAGTGGTACAAACATTCCAGGATTTTATTCATAAGTTCTTACAGGTATATTTGGATGATTGGGTAGTCTATGGGCTCGCGAAAGATCATTGTGATAATCGATCTTTGATGTTTGAGAGGTTCCATTAGTTGAGCATCTCCTTGAATATTAAAAAGTGTATATTTTCTACACCCTTTGGAATTTTTTTGGGACACATCATTTGTAAAGAGGGCTTGTTAGTGGACCTTGCTAAGGTAGTTGTCATTCTAGGCTTAGAAGAGCCTACTAGCCAAAGTGAGGTGTGTAGATTCTTGGGGAACACGGGTTATTAAATTTTTTTTATTAAGGGATATGCCAAGATCAACACACCCTTAGAAGAATTAATCAAGGATAAGGAAAGTTCTCTTGGGTGAGGCGCAACAACTTGCATTTGACACTTTGAAGAAGAAGATTACTACAACGTCTATTTTGTGATTTGCTTCATGGTCCAAGCCTTTCCATGTTCATATAGATGCCTCGGCATGGCCATCTGTGTTATACTCACTCAGCTTGGAGAAGGGATTTTTGATCATCCTATTGCTTTGCTGAGAAAATTGACTCAATAGAACAAAATTATAAAATGACAGAGCACAAGGCCTTGTCATGATCTACGTGCTCCATAAGTTTTGACAAGATTTGCTAAGTACACCTTTCATCTTTTATATAGACCACATGACATTGAAATACTTAGTGAAAAATGCCGTTTTTCAGGGGTGCATATGCCATTGGGTACTATTATTTCAGGAGTTCAATTTTATGGTGGTGGTTAAGCTAGGTAAGAGCAATTCTGATCCAAATCATTTATCAAGGATTCAATCAAGAGAGGACACACAAAGTATTGAGGACACAATAAAAATGCCTAACTATTCAAAGTTGAACCCTGTTCCTCGAGACTTGGAGAATATTATTGTCTTTTTACGTACAAGTGTGATACCTGATGGGATGAAGGCCTTAGAAAACAAAAAACTTACTATTCATACCACACCTTACATGTTGATTAGTGGAGTCTTTTAAAAGTTAGGTTGTTATGAAGTTTTACGCCAATGTGTGCTTGAGCATGAGCATGACACGATTATGGTAGAGGCTCATGTTGGTATTGTAGGTGAACACTATGCGAGAGAATGCCACCATGCAAAAGATCCTACTAGATGGTCTATGGTGAAAAACATTATACAAGGATTGTAAAGTATATTGTAAAGCATGTGACCATTGTTAGTGCCTTCTTGAAAGCATGGGCATATAGATGAGATGACTTTGAGGCCTGATATTAGTGCGAGAGATTTTTGAGAAGTGGGTAATTGAATTTTTGGGCCCTATCTCCCCGATTATGCACAGATAAGATCATGCTACATTATAACTTGTACAAATTATCTTACGAGATCGTGACGACACCTACAAAGGATTGCAAAACAACTATGAAAACAAGGTTTATGTGGGAAAATATTATTAGTAGGTATGGATGACCTTTGAGTTTAACAAATGATAGGGGTAATCATTTCATTAATGAGACTATCAGGATGTTATTGGATGAATTTATGGTTGCACACCATAGGACAACCCCTTATCATCCTTAGGTAAATGGAACTACCGAGGCTTTGAACAAAATACTAAGCCATACCTTGACAAAAATTTGTGATGTTGGAAGGAGAGATTGGGATGACAAGGTTTCTACTATACTTTGGGCATACATAACAACCTATAAGAGGTTGAATAAGGCAACACCCTTTCAGCTAGAGTTTGGCATAGAGACAGGTTTTGTCGATGGAATTCATGTTACCTTATTTACATATTGTGTGCAGGAGGTCTGGATGATGAGAAGGCATTGGAAGAACGTATTGAAAAATTGATGCAGCTGGATGAAGGGCACACCATAACAAGATAGAGTCAGAAGCAAGAAAAATCCAAGCTAGAAATCATGACATGACATGCACATCAAGGATAAGAAGCTTGAGGTTGGGAAAATGGTACTTGTATGATTCAAAGTTTTTGCACCACCTTGGAAAGCTTAAGGTGCATTGGTTGGGACCGTATGTTATCACTTATATACTTGACTTAGGTGCTTGCCAGTTAGAGGCGTTGGATGGAACATAGTTGCCCGGTTATTTCAACATGAGTAGGCTGAAGCCCTACGATAAATAAATATTTTGGGTGTTTATAATAAGGCATTATTTCCACTTAGATTAGGTTTCCATAAATGTATTTCCTTTATATGTGTTTCCTTCATCATTGTTATGCTTTGTTAATTTAGTTCAGTGTTTTGTGTAATAAGAGCACTTACGTGCCGAAATCTGATTACTATCTAAGTGTTTTCATGCCCCGAGGACTGCACATACCCTTAGTGTGGGGTGGTTTATATACATGAATTATTTCCAAGTTGAATATAGTTTGATTGTTATCTGAAGATGGGTATGCATAGAAGATAGTTTGTGTAGGTGCTCAAAGAAAAGGTACGGTTAGAAAAAGAGAAGAAAAATTACTCCTAAATGAAGACCACAGATGGAAAAATGGACGCATAGTATAACGTGACGTAGGCTGCAGTAGGGGAAACTACTTAAGGAGAGGCGCAGTGGTGAAGTACTTTGGCCCATGAAAGCACATAAAAGGATGTTTGTGGTTGAGAAGTAGGAGGCACACCATAAGGTTATGATGTGTAGTGCGAGAGATGAGCAACGCAAAAAAATTGGCACATGATGAATTAATGTTGGGAATAGTGGTAGGTGGAGAGTAATAAATGCAGTAATTTTTAAAAATCTATATAAGGAAGGGTTGTGAGGCCATTTTTACCTTTTCATTCAAGAGCATTCGAGTGAATTTTTACAAGTGAGCTAGCAAGACGGTGGTGAAGCACGAAGCGCTATGAACTAGGTATTGCTATCAAATTTATGTATGGGATTGACTTGCACTCCTTTTGGAGAAGAGTTTGAGTGAAGTAGAGGCATGTGGGGAGGAGAAATCAAGAGCTAGGGTTTGGATTGAGCTAGGGCACATCGAGTAAGTTGCAGAGCTCAAAGCAGGTAAAAGATCTCACCTTTATAGTCATTATGGCACCAAAGAAGGCATCTGGAGTGGCTACTAGGGGAAGAAGTAGAAGGAAGTTGAGATTGAGATCGAGGATGCCCCCGAGAGTAATTTTTTAAAATGCAATACCCAGAAGAAGTTTTCATGGGTCACGATTGGGACTCACATGTTCACCGGTGCAAGGTGAGTGACTACAATCACAAGAATTTAGATAACAAGGAAGAACTGGAAAAATTACTGGTGAAAAAGACAAATAAAAGGACAATAGATGATATGGCCATGTACAATGACATGGGTGAGAAGCTATTGACAAGGGTGGGAGCTTTACAACTGTATGAACTCCCATACTTTGGAAAACTAGAGAAAGCAAGTGCAATGGTGATGAGAATAGTCCACGAGGATTTTTTCTACTTTGCTAGGTGACATATGAGGCTCACTGTGCCCTTGATTAGGATCTTGATAGGACTTAGGAGCTCAAGAGTTGAAGTGAGCTAGTGACTTGTTAGACAAAGAGGGTATTTTGAAAACAAGGAAGGAGTTAGGCTACCTTAAAGGAGGGTACGGAATGGATATAACGAAGTTACAAAAATATCCCGTAGTTCAGGTGGTAGCACACCTCCTCACAAAGATTAATGACTAGGATCGGTGCTCACAGGTGAACACATTATGGCTACGAGAATAAAGAAGATGTTTGAAGGTGTAGTCTACAATATTGTAGGGTTATTTTGAAACCATTGTTGAAGAAGCACATGGTGGCGATAAGATAAGTTTTGGTGTAATTTTTCTATCTCTTGTTTTTGTAGAAATAGGGGTGTCGATGGGCCTAAGGAAAGGTTTGGCAATACCTTGAGGTGAAGAAATCTCTTGCAGAGAGATTTGAAAAATACACTTGTGATGGGTCCATGAGTGACCCCTTTAAGCAGAGAGTGGAGATGTGGTATGAGTGCTTACACCTTACATTTGATGAAGAGTAGATAATACCAAAGGAAATTCCTACGGTATTAGGAAACTAGGTATAGTTTATAGTATATCAACACTTTTATATTGTGATTTTTGGGATGAAGGAAAGAAAATGTAGCCCATAGTGTAAGATCCCTTATGCTTTCACAACGTGATTTTGCAAACTTTTATAGATAGGTTTTCAGACGCGCATCAGTTGATATTCAATGCTGACAAGGTTAACTGGGACTACCAAACTCTTAGAAAGACTTATGTCTATCCTGGTAAGTTTGCATATTAATGACATGCAAGGTGTTCCAACAGCCATGGTTTTGTTTGGTTTGGTTGTTTGAAACACTTTTGGATAGATTGTGGAGGTGTCGGTGAGTGACAACTACATTTGGGTTGAAGCATGAAGTAGAAGACATCCCCAAATTAAGGCTCTATCAACATAGTCCAGGTGATCGACCAAGCTTGAAAAAGGTACCACTATAGGCAGAGTTGATGTGGATCGAGTAGCAATCCCCATAAAATGTGTTTGAGAAATAGGGACATGGTTAGCTTTAGACTCTGTAGTTAAGAGAGCAGAAAGCGCAGATCAACAGATCTTGGAGATCGATGGAGAATGCTCATCTAAGGGAAATGGTATTTTTACAGGATCCTCTATAGGTAGTGTTAGGGAAAACTCACAAAGACCCCCAAAATGACCTTGATCTACTTTTCTAAGGCAATGTCATTTGGTGTGAATGCACAACATTGAGCTTTCCTAAAGTATGGGACCTTTGCAAATGGGGAAAGATCTCCGAGAGAAGGCTGGTTCCTCTTCCTAAACTACCGCTTACAAGATATTCCAGTGTAGGAAAGCTGATCTATACCTAATATAACCATCCAAGGAGAGAAAGAAAATGCAGGAAAACCTAAACTAAAGCGTTTATACATCAAAAAGGAAGGTGAAACATTCTGCTGAGGAGGAATATAGGGAGAAAATGGAGTTGGGAGAGGTCAGACTGAAGTGACACAGACCCAAATCTTCCAACCCACCATAAAATCCATGAAACACAACATCTAATACCTGCAAACATGAAAAGTATGCACAAAGAAATAGATCTGGAATAGAGAGGCACGAGAAAACAATAAAACCATGCAAAGGGTTAAAGAACTCCACAATAACACATTTTATTACTCTTAAAATGTGTAAGCATAGGAGAAGGTTTGCTGCTCAAGAATGGAGTCGGAAAGAATTTGAAAGAGTTTCCCTATGCCCGAGAATGTCTCCCTTTACAAATGAGACAAAGCGGCTTTTAATGATGAAGCGAGAATACAAGGAGAAAGGAAAATGCAGGAAAGATTGATTTGAAAGCTCCAACACCTAACCATATCCATAAAAACGGTAATGGTGCCCTATTAGATCCATTTTTCAATGTATTCACCCATTACGGAGAATAAACGAGTGCCGTACTTCTTCATCAATTATGGTAGTTGGGTCGCTTTTGTAATTTTTTCCATGCCATAGGAGTTTCTTCAATTTTATCATATGAATCTTCACCAAAATCAAAAATTGAGGTGTCCAATGTGTGGAGAATTTCACAAGCTTTCCATTGATATAAATAATACGAAAATCTAAGCTCTAGATCAAAAGATATGGCCCTATGAAGATTTAGGGAAAAAATGGCAAAAAACAGGGTCAAAATTGGGTCGGCGGGGTCAAACTTTAAAATTTTCCCATTTTTTAAATTTGGGAAAATTTCCCAAAAATTCCCTGTGCCCCACCACTCCTCTGCCACATGTCACTTTCCCATTTGGTGATGGGAACGTGGGCCCAAACCTTGCCTTTTCTCCTTTGATTTTTGCCTTGGAAAAATATCCCAAAATTAGTCCGTGCCCGTCGCTCTCCGGCGACACGTGTCGGTGCGATCACTCTATGGGGATGCACTTCAATATTTTCCTTTATGAATTTTGACCACTTTGGTAAATTTCACCAAATCCTTGGCGCCTTCGACCCCTGCCACTAACTAGACACGTGTCGCTTCCTGGATGCTTGGCGGGCCTTTCCCTCCATTTCCTCCTTCACGGGATTGCGGGCTGGTTTTCCCCTTTACGCCTTCGCCAAATCCTTGGTGAATTTTCCAACTTACCTTTTTTCCCTTGACCCCTACTGCCACATGTCACCATTTCATTAGATGCGGGCCTGTCAAGGGAAAATTTTCCCAAAAAACTCCTCCGAGCCATAACTTTCAAAATATTTGGAGTTAGGGGGAAAATTTTACCTTTCTGGACAGGGGTAGAAAAATCCTATATGGTGAAGCCATTTCCAGAAAATTTTGAGTCCCTAACCATGCCAAAAATTCATTTAAGTGCCAGCAAAGGAAAGGGAGGAGGAGTTAGCCAAAAATAAGCATGGGCTTATTTTGGATAACACTTTGGCGACTCTCGGGGTCATCGCTTGCTAGATGAAGTGATCAACTACCTTGAAGCATCCATTGGGTGTGGAGTCATGAGTAATATCTTGCAAACTGATCTGAACTTTGAAAAATTCCCTTTGAGCCACTTTCAAGCCCACTAAACTTGGAGTTGACCTTCACCAAAATGCAACTGAAATGGACCATGCAAGGGCAAAAACCAGCACCATAAAAACTATGTACAAACATGAAAATCATACATACCCCAAGTGGGATATGAAGAGCGTGCACAAGCACTTATTCTATTGAAATAAAACCTACCTACACTACTCTAACCAAGAGCAAAGGGAGCTCAAACAAAGCCTGTAATTGGTAGGGAGAAATAGCTTCCTTTTAAAAAAATGGCAGCCATGCAACTGATTTAGCATTGAACATGGCTGGTTGGATGAGTGAAAAATTGACCATAAGCCAGTCCTCCACCAAAATCATCAAGGTATCACCATTAATGGAACATACCTCCTCAATCTGACCTGCATTGGACTCCTGGAGGTATTGATGGTGACCCTTGGTACTTTGATGCTCATCCTCATGCCCTGAAGTAGGCATGACTGGTTTTGGTTTCTCCTTTGGCTTCAATGAAGCCAAGTACCTGATTGGGCATGGTCTAATCCTTTGGATGTGCCCATAGCTCTAATTTTCAAATCTAAAAATGGAGTCTTCTTGTAGAACTTCCTGGATGGATGGTGTGGAAGAAGTGGTGAAACTCTCTTGCTCTTCCCCTTCCTTTTCCCATGAAGTACATGGAAGATATAAATCTTCCAAACTTGGTTCTAATGAGTCTGTCACAAAAAAAGTGCTGTTTTTCGAGTGTTCTCCTTTGTGGCAGTAGGCTCTTGATGTTGGAGAATGAATGGTGAAGAAGAAAATGTTGTAATTTCGGCTGGCTCCTCATCCAAACATTCTTCTAAGTCTGATAGGAAATCAAACACTTCAATGTCCTTTCTGACAGCAAAGTCTCTTCCTCTTGCATGGTGACTTTCAAATCTGCATTTTATTCACCATGTGTAGTTTCATTTTCAAACATGAAACTTGTCAATTCGAACTCACCCAAGAAATCAGATTTTGGAGAGATGAAGTGGGAGAGAAACATGGAATTTCTTGTGCCTTTTGGTCACAATTTGGAACTTTTTATTCACCTCCATAATGGCTTCATTAATAAAATCAGCCCCTTCAAATGAAAGCAAAAATTCATCAATAATGCTTCCTTTAAACATGATTTATTCTCTTTCATTTGCTCCTCTTCAATGGGGTTTTGAGCTGATTTTTCTTCCTCCACAATGACTAATTTGGTAGTGCAAATTGGATCAGCATTTTGTTTGGGCAAAGTGCCAACATGGACACCCAACTCATCACCAATAGACTATTGTTTTTCTTGCTTCACTGCTGCTATAAAATCAGCCTTATTTACCACTTGTTCCCCAACTCCAACTTCCTCTTTTGGCTTCACCATCAAGGGGATTTTTGTAATCCCAAATTTGAGAGCCCAAATCTTTAGATTATCTATCATTTCTTCTCTGTTGGGTTCCTCTTCTTGCTGTTCTCCTTGACTGGTCTTCTAATTTTCATCTTCCCAACATGGATCTAGGAATGCAAGAGGATGGATGGGTTGTGACTCAACTGATTTTGTATTTTTTGTGATGGTGGAGGAGGTAGAAACTCTTGTTTCTTTGGAGGGAATGGCTGTTTGGAAGGGAAAAGAGTAGAGAAATTGAGGTGGGATGGGAGACTAGGAGATGAAAAATGGAATCAAATTTTGGGACAACAGATGGAGAGTTTAAAACTTGACACTGCTGAGATAAAACAGATTGGGAAAGAGGAAAAGAAAAGGCATGAGATGGTGTGCTTACCCATTGACAAGGTTGTTGAATACTCCTCTCATACACCTCTATTCCTTCAGTCCACTTTGCAAGCAATGGTAGTGTTGCAACAATGAAGTCAAGTTTCTCTTGTGGGCTATAATGCCTTGGAAAAGGTCTCACCCATGGACAAGGTGCTCTGCAACCAATTCCAAATGATTTCATTTGTGTTTGAACCCTAGATTGCACCATGTTTACCTCCATCTTTTGGATCTTCTCCAACAGATCAACATCTTCCATTTTACTGTCCTCACAATCTGCATACCCTTGTGTTTGACATGCTTCATAGCCAAACTAATTTTGGCATTGCTCATAAGGATATGCATACTGGCTTTGAATATGATCAAAATGCTGATCTAAAAGATTTGAGAAAAATGTTGGATGTGGAATATATTGCTTCTGTTGTGAATGCAAATTCCATGAGGGAAATGAAGTCATGATTGCACAACTTCATGGAATGTAAAAGAATGGAAGAGATGGAAAGAAGAATGGATGGAAAATGAATGAAAATGAATGGAAAGAGGGTCTACAACTTCAGATATGGGTTGTTGACCATATGGAGTTGCCAGATGTGCTTTAGAATGCCTCCAAAGGTTGAAATATTCACAGGAACACATCAACCTGCAAAAGATGAAGTGGAAGACCTCTAAGATCCCACCGGGCTTGCCAAAATAGTTAGTGAAAATTCACAGCACCCCCAAAATGACCTTCAGATCCACTTTTCTAAGGCAATGTCATTTGGTGTGAATGCACAACATTGAGCTTTCCCAAAGTGTGGGACCTTTGCAAATGGGGAAAGATCTCCAGAGAAGGCTGGTTCCTCTTCCTAAACTACCTGCCACAAGCTATTCCAGTGCAGGCAAGCTGATCTAGATCTAATATAAACATCCAAGGAGACAAGGAAGGAGAGAAAATGCAAGAAAACATACACTAAAGTGGTGATACACTAGAAAAGGAAGGTGAAACATTCTGCTGAGGAGGAATATAGGGAGAAAATGGAGTTGGGAGAGGTCGATCGAAGTGACACTGGACCAAATCCTCCAACCCACCATAAAATTCATGAAACACAACATCTAATACCTGCAAACATGAAAAGTATGCACAAAGAAATAGATCTGGAATAGAGAGGCACGAGAAAACAATAAAACCATGCAAAGGGTTGAAGAACGCCACAATAACATGTTTTATTGCTCTTAAAATGTGCATAGACCATTACATAATTTCCCATAGGCACAAATCCACTTGCCAGGCATAGGAGAAGGTTTTCTTCTCAAGAATGGAGTTAGGAAACAATTTGACAGAATTTCCCTATGCCTAGAATGTCTCCCTTTACAAATGAGCCAAAAACTGGCTTTTAACGATGAAGCAAAAGACAAGGAGAAAGGAAAACATGGGAAAGATTGATTTGAAAGCTCCAACACCCAACCAGATCCATAAAAATGGTAATGGTGCCCTAGAAGATCCATTTTTCAATGTATTTTCCCATCGTTGGAGAAAAGCGAGTGCCATACTTCATCAATTCAGTCGCTGGGGTCGGTTTTGTAATTTTTCCATGCGAGAGGTGTTTCTTCAATTTTATCCACGAACCTTCACCAAAATCGAAAATTGAGGGGTCCAACATGTGGAGAATTTCACCATATTTCCATTGATATAAAGAATGCAAAAATCTGAGCTCTGGATCAAAAGATATGGTCCTCTGAAGATTTAGGGAAAAAATGGTGAAAAACAGGGGCAAAATTTGGTCGGCGGGGTACAACTTTAAAATTTTCCCATTTTTTGAGTTTGGGAAAATTTCCTGAAAATTCCCCATACCCCACCACTCCGCTGCCACGTGTCACTTTCCCATTTGGTGATGGTAACGTGGACCCAAACCTCACCTTTTCTCCTTTGATTTTTGCCTTGGGAAAATATCCCAAAATTAGTCTGCGCACTCCGCCACTCATTTGCCATGTGTCGGCGCTTTGATCACTCTGCGGGGATACACTTCAATATTTTCCTTTGTTCCTTTTGACCACTTTGGAAAATTTCTCCAAATCATTCCGCACCTTCGACCCCACCACCAACTAGACACATGTCACTTCTTGGATGCTCGGCCAGCCCTTTCCCTCCATTTCATCCTTCGTGGGCTGCGGGCTAGTTTTCCCCTTTGTGCCTCCACAAAATCCTTGGAAAATTTTCAACTTACCTCTGCTTCCCCCAACTCCTACTACCACATGTCACCATTTCATTGGATGCGGGCACTGTCGGGAAAATTTTCCCAAAAAACTCCGTCGAGCCATAACTTTCAAAATATTTGGAGTTAGGAGGAAAATTTTACCTTTCTGGAAAGGGGTAGAAAAATCCTATATTGTAAGCCATTTCCAGAAAATTTTGAGTCCCTAAAGCATGCAAAAATTCATTTAAGTTCCAGCAAAGGAAAAGGAGGAGGAGTTAGCCAAAAATAAGCATGGGCTTATTTTGGATAACAGTAGAGGAGATGATGGGCTAGACGAGGTGGAATCTCCATGTGGTGGTGTAGGGAGTGGAAATGTGTCCCAATGAGTGAGAAAGACCCTACACGAAAACCGCTCGGTAATTTGAGGGGCCAAAAGCGGAGTGATAATTATGGGATCTCCCATGGGTGAAAGAGAAAAAGAAGGGGTTTCTCTGTGGGTGGAGGAGTAGATGAAATAGGATCTGTGTAGGTAGGGGAGCTCAGCTAAGATTTCATCTATGGAAGGAACATGGGGCAATTGGGAAGCAAGCGGTATGTCATCAAAAATAGCGTGGACCTCAAGGACATTGCTACCATTCGTTGAAGTGTCACCAGTTTTGTTAGAACATGGGGAATGATTAAGGAATGGATTTTTGAAGATATGTAGGTTTTAGTTAGCGGGTACATTTGGGTTATCCAAAACTAGATCTCCATTGTCTAACATTTCTTGGACGATATTCGTAAGGTGATGTAATTCTTGTCGCTATGAGCTTTGACACAATGATAGTTGAAAAATTCATGTTCCTTATACCACGCGGGCATGGGGCGATCATGATCAAAACCGGTGTGTGGTTTTATAGGTGGAAAGGTAATGGCCTCGGCCTTAATAACCTTTTCCAAAGTAGAAGAATAAGGTTCTCCTATTGGAGTGTACTTTCGTTGTTCTTGTCTGAACTAGAAAGCTTGGACGGGAGAGAGAATAGAAGAAGGCTTGGCTTGGTTTGATGGGTGAGAGGGTACATATTTGAGAACTATGGCATTGGAAGATCCTTTAGGTTTTGAATAGTTTTTGGGGATTTGAAGATGAATAAACATCATTTGAGTTGAACACGATGTTCTTGTTATGCAATCTGAATCTTCTTTTCTTCACTAACATGAATCTCCAATTTTTGTGCCATGGTGAATGCCTCGTTAAAGGTGTGAAAGGTCTATACCTATAGGGTTAGTGAAATGTGCCTAGTGAAAGCTCAGGTAAACAACTCTATGAGCTCAGTTTGAGGTAATTGAAATGTGAATTGGATAATTTGGCTATGCCAACGAGTGAAAAATTCAGCGATAGAGTCATCGTCATACTGTCATGTGGAGTAAAGATCAGTCATGGTGACTTTCTTGACAACGTTGATTGAGAAGTGGTCTAAAAAGGCTTGGGCTACTTGATTAAATGAGTAGATGGAATGTCTAGGTAGCCCATTGTACCAATCTAATGCAGGTCCTGTGAGGGACATCGGGAAGGTTCGTAGGAGTAAAGCGTCATCATGGGTGATCAGGTAACACCCATGTTTGAAAGACCACAAATGTTGTTGCAGGTCTTCTTTACTATTGAAGTGGTTGAATTTTGGCATTTCCCAATGTATAAGGTATGGGTGAATAGGAATGGATGGATGAATTGGCTCATTAAAAATTTAATCATATGTGAGAGAATTGCATGAGTTGGAAACCGATGCTTCTAGTGTATGCATCCTTTCCATCATTAATTTGATGAGGGCATTAGTGGGTTGTGATGGAAGGGCACCTCCTATGGTGTAAGAGGGATGGTACTAAATATGTGATGTGGGTGGCATTCCAGTGTATGGTGATGTTGAATAGGAAGGTTGAGAATAGGAGACCAACATAGAGGGCATATATCCAAAATGAATGGCATACGAGATAGGGGGTTGTTGATAATATGTATATGTAGGTGGGGCAATCACAGTGATGAATGAGTAGAAATTGGGGGTAGAGACTACAAGATGGAGAGGACAAGATTCTAGAATGGGTTAGGGGTCATCGACACTGCGAGTAGTTATGTTGCAATCGGTATTTGTGAGATAATGGGTGCAGATGGGGTTATGGTCTAGGTGGTCAATGAAGGAATAATAGATACTACAGGTGTGACTGATACTACATATGCAGTGGTCATAGTGGGTATGGGGCCTAGCTGTGAAATCACTGGGGGTAAAGTAGGTGAAGGTAACAATGAACTAGTAGGGGATGATGTAGAAGTGGATACAAGCATGCCATATATCAATCAAATGACTTGAGGAGTCCTAGGTGGAAGAGTGGGAAAGGTAGAATTGTAAGGCTACAGGATTTTGATCGAGGAGTCGTGCAAACTCCACATTTCCTTTAGCAATGGTGGTAGGTAGGGTTAGATCCATGGGTGACAGGATAGAGGGTGGTGAAGGACTAGGTAGGAGTGGTTGATGACTAACATGGAATATAAGAGTGTTAGCTTGGTTGTGAGTCAACACCATGTGAATGAATGTATATCAGGTGATTTTGTAACTGCAGATGACACGAAAGAAAAGTAGTAGGAATGAAAAAAGTGCTTGTAGGTGGATTTGGGTAATGTATTAGTTGAGAATTAGCACAGGGTAACCAACGTTGGTTATGGATGACCGATGACGGTTCAGGTGTAACCGAGGCTATTTATGTGAGAAAATAATAGTTTGACCAAAAGGGTAAAAACTGATGAATGTCAGATAGGTAAGTTGTATGATGACCATGTTTATGAGAATACAAAGAGTACAAAGACTTAGAAAAACTCAAAACAGTGAAGAAGATGAGAATAGGTGTCCCTTGGGAAAGTTAACCAAAAGGATAGGGAACCGATGGCGGTTAGGTAGAACCGATGACGGTGAGGTGTAAACCAACACTAATGAATAAACCGATGCCGGTTACTATGAAAATTTGAAGAATGTAGGAAAATAGATTGTTGTGAATTGAGATAAGATGAATGATCAACCCAGAATCTTGGAGATGATATAATGAGGTCTTGATACACTCAGAGGAAGTTAGAATACTTTAACTTCAACTGTGATTGTGAAGTGTTCAAGGAAAAAGAATGGAAAATGGAGAAACGTATCTTCACACCTTAAAATGCACGCCAATCAAATGCTAAAAACACGTATCCAACAAGTGATTTTAATGTGTTGATCTTATTCTATTTAGAAGACTGACTCATGAATTTAGAGTAGAGTTTTTGGTGAGGAAGGCTTCCTACGAAGAAGGATATCTAAAAGGAGAGGTTTTAGGTTATGTTATGGTGGGGCGGGCCATCCTCTGAGGTAATGAATGGACAAAAGTAACCAGCTGGGTGCCCACTATCAATCCACTAATCATGTGATCGTTGATAGCTTCTTCGGTGAGATGTTGTTTAAGAAGATGTGTATTTTTCAATTTTGTGTAGTTTGGTAGAAGAAGAAGAAAGAGAGTGCTTTTCTACGATTCTTTGTGTCAACCATCAGTTGGGCATGACTTCCAACATATAGGTTTCCCTCATTTTAATGTGAGCTAAATGCAACATACAAGGATGAAATGCAACTGATTTTAAACCCAAATCGACAAATTACGTTTGATGAAGCAAATGATGAACAAGTAGGAACATGCTCTTTCACTACTTATATGAATGCAAGAAAGAAGAAATGGTTCGTTTTTGGAAAATAGATGTTGTTTTAGAAAATTAGAAGAAGAGAGTATTACTAGGGAAATATATTTAGTGTGAATACGTTTAGAAAATAAAAAACACACAATCTTTACCTAGGAATGAAGAAAAATGCAAGGAACCCCGGATGGGTCCCACCGGGGTGTGCAAAATGTTTCACCGCTTTCTTTACATTTTGGAATGTGACAAAATAGATAAGGGTAGGGGCCAATGATGAATACTTGTTGTGCTGGTTTGGAGGTTGATACACGCATGCTGAATTCTCAATCCAATGCTGACTGTGAGAGCTTCCTTTTGGCTGGGAGGAACTACCTGAAATAGAAAACAAGACCACCAAAGAAGAGTTAAACAATACATGATAGTGGACTGCCTAGCGTATGCTAGATTTGGGAAGTGTGATACTCCTTAGAAGGTTGTCAATCCATTGTTTTATAAAACAGATATGAAATAATTGAAATATGTACATAAATGAATCTAGTGCTAGTATTTTGATTTTGGTACCTTAGATCACTATCAGCGTCAATTTGATTAAATACTACAAACTATGTGGGTCAAGGTCTTCAATTTAGGTTTCAAGTTGTTTAGGTGGTCTACAGGTCATAGACATGGTCTTAGTAGGGTTGGATGAGGTGTTTGGGTTGTTTTTGATAGGCAGGTGATTGTTGGTTTACTAGTATTGGCAAACACAAAGACCGGCCGATCGAGTATGATTCGATCATGGTTACGTCAAACCGATGATGGTTATGGGTAATGGCGTTAGTAGAGGTGGGCTAATAATCTTCCACAAGATTTTCTAATGGGGTTTGAGTTGAGGTTAGATAGAGATAATAGAGGATATAATGAGGTATGTGGGGATCTTGGGAACACTCATAAATATACAAAGGTCGGGTATTGGTGGTTTTATGGTGTGGGTGAAGGAATGATTGGGTTTATAGGAAAGTAAATGGTAGAAGAATGAGGGTACAAGTGGAAAATAATAGAAGAACCTAACAGACTGAAGTGGAAATAGATGATGTAGGTAAAAGGTATAATTACTAGCGTTGTATGTCCACTAGCTTTGTGGTGATGATGATTGGTTGGTGGGATGGAGCTTGGTGCAATAGTGATGCTTCCTGGAATGTCACTATGAGTGTAAATTCTTCCGGATCTATCTGCAATCTGGGATATGTATGTCTGTAGGTGTGAAAATTCTTTGGTTCTACTTGCATGTAGTTCTCTTCTCATCTCCTTGATCTAAAAATGTGCCAACCCAAAAAACAAGGTTTCTAAGGTGAATAAATGGTAATCGATGACGGTTCTTGGTTGACCGGCATCGGTTTAGGGATGACCGGCATCGGTTAAGGTAGGATTCCCTAGGTTTACTAAAAATGGCATATCTCACTTCATTTGGGTTAGGTTTATTTCTTTTTCCAGATCGAGAATGGATGTTACGTTTTTATGAGGGAAGGTGGTTAGAGGAATAATAGGCCTTGATTTTTAGGATTGGACTAAGTCTTATTCATTTATGGAAACATGCTATGAATAGGTCTATGGTGAGGTGTCTAGGTGACGTGTCCATTCTTTCAAGTAAAGTAATTAAATTAATAATGGGGTGAGGATGGGTATTAATTTAATTATAAATACTTAAATTCTTGTTAATGTAGGGTATAAGGGTCATGGTTAGGTGAACGTGTTTAAGTTTGTTCTTTGATAGGTGAATGAGGAGAGTGTGACCCAATTTTGGTGTCTAAATTTTTCCCCTTTTTTTTGTAACATGGCTTGTATTGGTAAACAATGCTGACAAAAATAGGAAATGGTTGTGTTGAGTGTACATGAAGGTGGTGTTGCCCCAAGTGTGGGTGAAAGTAACCCCCCTTAAACTAGGATCCGATGAGGTGAGAGATGGAAGTGATGAGTGGTTTGATAAAATGAGTATGTGGGAAAATAAAGATCATTAGGTATATTGGGTAAAGGTAAAAGGCCAAGTCAGGAAAATGGGCCAGGGTAAAAGGTAGTGGCAGTTGAATGCACACACACGTTGGAAAATGTAGACGGTACACTTAGGTTGAGAAGCTTTCAAACTTTATGTCGGCTAAGGTCGATAGGTCTATTAAAACAAGGTTGAAATGAGTCCAGTATCCAAGGTATATGATATGGTGTGGAAACACAACAGAGGTTAGGTTGAGGAATGTTTAGGTATGTTCCGATACACCAAAAAGGTTAGATCACGAGAAAAACATGGGCAATAGGAAATGTAAGGTTGGTAGGCCAAACAACATGGGTAACCACGTCGCAAGGTATAGTGAAAAGGGTCAAAGTTCATCAAAAGTGGGAGATGAAGGTAGATAGGTAATGAAATGAGTAAGGCCAAGATATAGGTAAAATAACAACTCCTAAGACATACCAAAGGCAATGTAGGGGTAGGTGGGGTTTGTATGTTTGGTTCAATGGTGGTCTGTGATGATAAAAAAGTGTTTTGGCATGAATGGGGGTAGGAAAAAGGTAGTTTAGCAAGGCCAAATAGTTAGTAGGGTGGACCGATGTCGGTTAGAGGGTGACCAATGTCGGTTGGCTAGGGCATAAAGAGGACCAGCGTCGGTCAGGTCGGGGTGGGTTTATAAAACCAAAAATTATGTATTTTTAGAATCATTGTTGTATTGTACCTTTGGAGAAAACAACAGAGTTGTGTGACTTTTGGCACTTTGCGAGAGGAAAGGATGGGGCATTGTACTCATTGAGGTAGAGAGTTCTTATTGGTGAGAGGATCTAAGTAGAAGGTCTACAAGATCGGGGATTTATTTGATTGGTGGAGAGATTCAAGGTAGATTTTGGCATGGTGGAGGTGGGAGAGGGGTCGAGTGGACCATTGGTGCAACGAAGATGTGCCTCCACAGAGATGGCATTGTGAATAGGTAAGATTGACTCTCCTGTTATATGTTGGTTAGGTGATTTGGTTTGTAGAAATTGGGTTTGGGTAGAAGTGGGTTTGGGGGAATTAAATTTGAATTTGGGAAGAAAAATGGGTGAAATAGGAATGTATGAGGGTGCAATTAGGTGAATGAAGGTGGGGGAGGGGTTGAGGGGGATTTGGGTAGGAATGGGTGGGTAGTTAGGGGGAAATGGGGGATTTTGAGAGGAATAGGGAAGGGGTTTGCGTGATTTTTGCTGCGAAAATTCTAGACCAATGTTGGTTAAGCATTGGATGACGTCGGTGGGAGTTAGCCGACATCATTCATTGATGGGGTGACGATGTCGATTTTGGGAGACCAGTCTTTGGCTAAGAAGAAGCGATGATGCCAACCATCATTGAGATAAAAATGGGCTAGGAGATGAGTAAGGGTGGTTAGGTGAGAGAAAAAGGTAATGTTGAGTGAAAATAAGCGAGGTAATAGTTATAGGTGGGGGTCAAGGGTGAATGCAGGTATGGTCAAGGTTTTTAATAATGTGATGGTTTTCTAGATGCGAGATGAGGACCGATTACAAATGCGTGATAGGGTACATCCCTATTAGTAGTAGCAATACGTGGGAGTGCAAAATAGAGGAGTGGCAACATGTGGTCGAGGTAGGCCTGATCGGGGTTAAACACTACTAGACACGTAGTCCGGGAGCCAAGTTTGATGGTCGCCCTCATCAATAGATGGGATTCGATGACCAACACATTCTGCTTGCCGACATGTGAGATGACCATCACCTTGGAGGATGTGTATAGGATCCTATGGCTATCGATAGTAGGGACACATGTGTATTTAAATTATTTAGAGGTCTCGAGGATATGATGTTGACAATGTTTGGTGAGGGTTGGTGGAGTTGAGGTTCCATAGCACCAACATGAGTTATGGAGATATGTACTGAGCCCATCCGAGAGGAGATGAGGTTAGTAGTTTTGATGATGGAGGTAGTGTGTTGTTTTGCACTGCCAGATGCAGAGGGTGGGAGATTCCCATGATCATTGATGGGGGTTCTACATGATATGATGGAGGACAAGACCTAGTTTTCCTAGGCACCAACCTTCTTGTGTAGTTTGGACAAAGAGTTATGGGCCTATGGGTGATTGTGGTGATTCAACTTATGTTGCACCTTCTTACTACACTGTTGGGTGTATGAGCACATCATGTGTGTGTCAAGTAGGCATGCCCCGACTTGATGTGTTTGAGCCAGGTTTTGTGTGGGTGGGTTGTAGTGATGGGTACTTGTGATTGGAGAGCATCAAGCTTCCAGGGCTACACATGATGTAGCCTATTACAAGCATTTACTGGAGGGGTTGTCGACATGGAAATCATTTTAGAGGCCCTATGTTGGCTTTCCTTCATACAAATAGATGGATATGGTTTGGATGGATTACATCTGGTGAGATGGATAGAGGGATGTTGTGTTAGTGAGCACGAGATGATCCCCATAGACAGGGTTAGGAGATAGTTGGGATTTCCCAGGATATACCTCCACCATTTCCATAGTACATGAGGGACAACATGGAGAGGCATATGCCTCTACCATAGCTGAAAGTGCCTACAGGGTAGGAGGAGGACAAGTGGTAGATGGGTGATTGATGATGTCAAAGTGAATGATAGGTACGAACGGTGGTGGGCAGCACAACTGCGAGAAGTACCACCGAGGTCGGGCAAGCTGGACTTGGCGACCATCACCATTCAGAGAGATGCCCTATAGGGGAAGGTGGAGACTCTGGTCACACAGTTGGGGATCATTCAAGGAAAAATAATAGGGTCAGAGGCATAGGTTACCACATTGCAGGCACATGTTACATGGCTACGAGGCTAGTTGCCCCTTGTATAGGCACAAATTGTGGCCATATAGGCCCAGTACATGCACGATGCACCCACAGAGGATTGGGGACATGTACCCACATAGGCCCAGGGATAGGTTCCCATTTTACAAACAAGGGTGGGATAGGGTCCCTCAAGTATAGCATGCATAGGAACAAGGTCCCTCATTAAAGGTACCATCGAGACGAGTCCCAAGAGAGTGATAGTACGGGAGGTCGAGACCGATGGCACCTCTCATGAGACCATACCAATGGATAGGTTCGAGGATGCCTTGGGTGAGGCACAATACTATCAAGAAAAATTGATGGTTGTCGAGATAGACGTCCCATCTTATACCGAGTATAGATTACAACAGGACTTGAAGTGAGTAGATCGGGTCCCACACTCAAAGTGTAGAGAGTACATGGGGCGTGAGCCCCAGGACATGGTCGAGGTGAGACTACTAAAGTGCACGGAGGCCATCTCCAGGTGAGGGGCCATCAGAGGTTAGACCGAGGCTTGTGATTGTAGGTGAGATGCTAGCGGGATGTTGCATAGTAGCGAGAGAGGAGGAGGAGACATGTGAGATAGACATGGAGGATATCAAATGGGGAGATTCTTAATTATTTCATGTACCTATATATATATATTTGTGTATTTTGAGATATAATGGCTTGCGTCCCAAAGAGAGTGAGCTTGTACATGAGCATTTTTGAGATTTTTATCATATACAGGCTTATGTGCCGAAGATTTGAGGATGTACATGAGAGTTGTTGAGATTTTTGATCATATACCGCTTGCATGCCGAAGATGGTGAGGATGTACATGAGAGTTGTTGAGATACTTGTATTTATTTGTATCCATGTACACATGTATGTATACATAGACTTTTTGATCTATAGATGATGGTATTTATAGCATGGATGGTGTATTTTCTTTTAATTTATGTTATTATGTGTGTTTGTGATGGAAACTAGGTGGATTAGGCATGATGGAGTCAGGTCGGTTTAGGCATGATGGAGTCAGGTCGGTGTAGGCATGATGGAGTTAATTTAGGCATGGTGGAGGTAGGTTGATTTAGGCATGGTGGAGTTAGGTTGGCTTAGGCATGATTGACTCAGGTTGGTTTAGGCATGGTGGGGGAGGTTAGTTTAGGCATGATGGAGTCGGGTCGGTGTAGGCATGATTGAGTTTGGTTGATTTAGGCATGGTGGAGTCAAGTCGGTGTAGGCATGATTAAGTTAAGTTGATTTAGGCATGGTGGAGTCAATTTAGGCATGGTGGAGTTAGGTCGATTTACGCATGGTGGAGTTAGGTTGGTTTAGGCATGATGGAGTCAGGTCAGTGTAGGACATGATTGAGTTTGGTTGATTTAGGCATGGTGGAGTCAGGTTGGATAAAAAATGGTTGTGTGTGGTGGATTTAATTCTGATTTAATGTCTAAGTTGTTGGTAGTATGGGAGAAAAATGGTGATGTATATATAGGTTATGGCTTAAATTCCCAAATATTTTCTATATGTGGAAACATGAAATGATAAATTGGTGATTTGATGATGTGGTAAAAATGTGTATTAATTGATGCTTGTTGGGTTTAATTTCTAGTTATTAATATAAAATGGAAACTAACTATGGTAGAATGTGAATAGGAAAGTGAAAGGGGAATTGGTTAGGGTAAAGAGTGGCCGAGCTAACCTCCAAGGGCCCCATGCCCTCGAGTGCTACCTACATAGCCCCGACGAAAAGGGGCCTCAGGCCGATGTAGTTCTCCCATAAGCTAGGGAAGATTATGATGAAGTAGAGGAATGGGTTGGTAGGTGTGAGGCATGGTTGAATAGAGATCATAGGCATGATTGGGTGTAGGCCATAGGCATGGTTGAGTTGTTTTAAATATAGGTGTCGATGATCTAGTCCTATATAGGATAATTAATAGGTATGAGGAAGGCAAATGGTAAGAGGTGGCAAAAGAGTTGCTTAATTGAGAAGATCATAACAAGTCGACCATACCCCATATGGGCTAATGAACATAAGACCCTAAAGGCCTTGCATAATGGACTATTCTAAGGGTGAAGAAAGTCACATAATCATGAAATGTCACGGTTGTGGAAAGTCCCTTGAGTAAAGAGGAAATTAGGTTGAAAAAGGAAATGAGGTGAGAATGAGTGGTTTAGCGTAACCTAGTACATGACAACATGTTTTTCTTGGTAAGAAACCTAGGATCAAAAATAGGAAAGTCCATGACAAAAATTTCATCATTTTCTTCATTTTTTTGTATTTTAATAGATTGATCAATGCAAGAAGTCTATATGGGATGAGTATAGTATCTCCTTGAGGTCTTCGTGAAGCTGATCGATGCAGGAAGCTTCTGGATATTTTTATTATATTTTTGAAATGACTTGATATAGTTGTCCTTCAAGGGAGAAATCTATTTATAGTGGTGGAAATAGAGTGAAGAGATGTCCCTTTTAAGGGAGTCATATTTTGTTGGAAGTTTGACTCAAGGAGTTGAATCCTATTTTGTTTTTTTGGATGTTTTAAGTCATGAAAAAGACTATAAAGGAAGGTTAGGTTCTTGTTTAGAGGAAAAAACCATAGAACATAGAGGTTAACTATGAAAGAGGTGGTTTTGAGTGATGAATGACCATGGGATTCCATCTTGAAGAAGATGAAAAGTATCCATGAGAATCATGCTATGAGTAGAGTTGTGGTACTCATATTGAAGACAAGGATGAAAGGTGACGGGTAATCATATGATTCTTGTTTAGTTGTAGATCCCCAAAAAGTGTAATATGGAAGGTGGAAACACTCAAGGGACGAGCGATCAACTAAAAGAAAGTGATATAGAACTTGATGTCAACAATAAAATGGTCGAAGATGTAAGACATTGAGGAAAAGGTTCGGGTTTAACTTCAAGTGAAGACAAATGATAAGCACGTGATCCATAGGCATGGGTAACGATATAGGGTCCAAGCCAATTAGGAGAAAATTTTCCCGCTTAATATTCTCCTCTTTGGTTACATGTTGATTTTCCTTCAGGAGGAGGTCACCGACATAAAAGATTCATTCGTGAACACGTTTGTCATAGGCACGTTTGATACATTTTTGGTAGATTTGGAGATGGTCAAGAGCATTGAGATGACGTTCATCTAATAACTCAAGTTACACCAAATGATCTTAGTGAAAGTCATCGTCATTAAGCACATCTTGTAGTGAGATATGAAGAGATGGAATCTGGACTTTGAGAGGTAAGACAACCTTGGTACCATAGACCAGAGAAAAAGGTGTGGCAGCAGTCGAAGTGTGAATACTAGTGTGATAAGCCCACAAGGAAAAAGGAATGTGTGTATACCAAGCTTTCCCTAGTATCGTTGACTACCTTCATAAGAATTTTGTTCAAGGTTTTATTGGTTGATTCAGCTTGGCCATTGGTTTGAGGGTAATAAGGTGATAAGAAACTAAGCTGGATGTCAAAAGCATCACATAGTTTGCGTAGGGTTTTGTTTTTAATTTCTTTCTATTATCAGTGATGAGACGGTGAGGAACACCAAAGCAAAAAATGATGTGATGGTTAATAAATTCACATATTTTCTCAGCTTTTGTAAAAATGAGGGGAATGGCCTTGACCCATTTAGTGTAATATTCAGTAGTGGTTATGATCCATTGGTGGCATTATGAATAATGGGGATTGATCTCACCGATAAGATCCAAACCCCATTAAGAGAAAGGCCAAAGGTCTCATGCGACCTGTAAGGCATGACTAGGTGTGTGATGAAGATTAGCATGTTTTTAGCATTTCACACAACATTTTACATAATCACAAAAATCATAGTTTAAGGTTGGCCAATAATAGCCAAGGTGAAGAATGTGTTTTGTGATAGCTAAACCACTAAAGTGACCTCCAAAAATTCCATTGTGGACTTCCTTAATGGTGTAGGGAATTTCAGAACTTGTAAGGCATCGTAAGAGAATACCATTGAAGTCCACACTTATAAATAAGACCACCCATGATGACATAATGAGAGACATTTTAAGAAAGGCACATTGTCCATTATGAGTGAGATCGGTGGGTAGAATGGAAAGGGAAAGATAGTCTGCATATTTCTTATACCAAAGGTCACGTGGGTCAAGTGCAACGGTTCCGATGGAGTAAAATTCATGAGGTAAATAAGAGGGTGATTGTAGCCTTTGTATTGTGACAAATATTTTAGAGTCAGACGGGAAAAGAAGGTATATGAGAAGCCAAGGAAGCCATGGTATCCACAAATTTATTGGTAGAATGTGGGGTGGTTTGAAGTTCGTAACGGTCAAAGGTGGTCAAAAGTATGTCTACGTGATGTTTATACTTTTGAAGTATCTCATTATGACATTGGTATATACCATTGACTTGGTTTATAACCAATTGAGAATCACCAAAGATATTGATTGACTTAACATCTAAGGCATAAGCCACCTAGAGACCCAATATGCGCGCTTTGTATTGGTAATATTCTTTGTACAATAAAAATCAAGTTTGAAAGACAAAGGCATAGGTTCACCATCAATAAGAATGAGGATAACACTAGTCCCACCCCCACAATGACATTTAGAACCATTAAAGAAGAGTGTCATTTGGTAAGGGGGTTCGTCGTAAGGAGAGGGTAGTTATAGACTTGTTTGGGAAATCAAAGTTAGATGGTTGATTCCCATAAATAGGTGTGTCGGCTAGTTGTTCAAGCAATAGCTGGCCCTTGATGGATTTTTGATGAAAGAATTCAAGGTCAAGGTTGGAAAGAAGCATAAGCCAATGTGTGACATGTTGATGTTGATAGGGTTTGGCGTATAATATAGTGTAAGGGGTCAAAATTAGTAATGATGAAGGTTTTGTGGTTGAGTAGTAATGGCGAGTTTGGTGGCAATGGAAACTAAGGCTAAGAGGATTTTTGGCGTGGGTATATCTAGTTTCATAGTCCAAAAGGGTATGACTTATGTAATAAACCACTTTCTCTCGGTGTTGGTCTTGCGATGAGTGAGAATGACACCTAAAGATGGTTAGTGGAGGAAATATGTAGGTAAAAGGGTTGGTCATCTTAGGAGGAATGAGCACTAGTGGTTGAAGGAGGTATTTTTTAAGGCTTAGAAGTCTTTATGGCATTAATAATCCCATTTGAATGACACGTATTTCTTGAGAAGATGATGAAATGGTTGATAATGGCGAAAGCTACGAGATAAAATGATGAATATATTGCTAACTTTCCTTGTAGGCTTTATAGTTGATAGAGATGACTAAGTGGAGGCATTTCCCAGAATAGCCTTGAATTTAGTAGGATCGAATTCTATGCCATGTAACGAAATGATGAAACCCATGAGTTATCCATAAAGTACTACAAAGACACACTTCTTTGGTTGAAGGAAAACTCAATACTTAATGAGACGGTCAAAGATGACCTTAAGGATGGTAAAGTGTTTGGTTTGATGTTTGGATTTGGCAAGTAGATCATCTACGTAATCTTCCAATATGTGATGCATGATGCCATGGAAGATGTAAGTCATGGCTTATTGGTATGTAGCACCAACATTTTAAAGGAAAAATGACATGACTCGATAGTAAAAGGTCCCCAAGGGGTGATGAAGGAAGTCTTGTGTTGATCTTTGGAGCTAGTAATATTTGATTGTAACCTAAGAAACCATCCATGAGTGATAGCATTTCATGGCCAGCGGTGAGATCAACTAGTTGGTCAATGCCTAGTAGGGGAAAGTCATCTTTGGGACAAGCTAGGTTGAGGTCATGAAAGTCCATAAAAATGTAGAGTCCCCCTGTCACCTTTATGATAGGAACAATGTTAGAAATCCATTAGGGATAGTCAATGGGTAGGATGAAGGAAACTAAGAGAAGGCATTGAAGCTCTTCTTTGACTAAAAGAGAAATGTGAGGATGAATTTTCCTAGCTTTTGTTTGATGGGTTTGGCATTAGGAATGGTTATGATATTGTGGACCATGATTTTTGGGTCAATACTGGGCATATCAAAGCATAGAACAGGAAAAATCCTTGCTATGGTCCGAAGGAAAGAAGTAAAAGCTTCTTGTTTAGTAGCATCTAAAGATTGGCCTATCTTTAGAATGTTTGGGTCATCCTTGAGTGTGAATGTTGATTTCAATGGTCAATTCATTCAACATGGTTTGCATCTCGGAAGGCAATGACTGATGAATATAAGAATCTTTCGCACCTGGGTAAGTGAGGATGGAATCATCATCCTGACATTAAACGACATTAATAAATGTTGTATCATCGTCGATCATGTTAGGATAAGGAATGGGAGAGAAGAGGGGGCCTCACCATTGTGTTGATAGGTCGGGGGTCCAAGAGAATTGGTGTTTATGAAATTTTTATTTAGGAGGAATAGATTTAGGATCTATGGACTCGTGGGGGAAGATGGTGACGTGGGTGAATGAGGTGGGGAAGGTTTTTCTTCTTGAATGAGGTCAACGTGAGCCTTCTTGGGAGGTGGTGCATCAAAACCAATGCCACTACAGTCATTGTGTTTACAGGTGGTACATGAGATGAGTGTAGCAGCAGCCCTATTCGTAAAATCCGAATCAAATCATTTCCACGTGCACCGGTGGAGGAAAGTGTGAGCGAAGTGGCGGTTAGTGAGGGAGTGTAGGTCAGATGAAAATGGTTGTGTTTGGGATGGAGGTTTGGGGTTATATGTGGAGATATCAAGTGCCACATACATTAGATTAGTGCGAAGGTGGGGAGAACCATAAGGAAAACCTCACCTACAGGTAGTCATAAACATGGTGTTGATGTTGAGTTTCCATACTCTTACGGAGTGAAGAACGTGCGATGTTGTATAGGCGGTAATCCCAGAGTGAGGTGTTGGAAAAAACCCTCTAAGGGATCAGTGGTCGACATGTGGGTAGTGAGAGATAGACCACTCACTAGATGATTTGGAAGCATGTGAGTTAGTGGTAGAGGCTACGATGATGGTAGGGATATAGGGGTTAGATGTGTGAGAGGTGGTAGCAATCTCGGAAGAGGGGCTTATGGATGAAGGTGAAGTAGGGGTAATGAAAAATGCTTTGACTGGGAAAATTACATCATTAGGCTAGTACAACATGTTACAGGTCTTGAAAGGTGATGGGTAGCTAGAAATGGTGTAGTTATGTCCCTCGTGTTCAAATTTGAGGCAGTGGTGTAAATTCGAAGGGACACAACCCATGGTACGGATCCAAGGTTAGTCAAGCAACAAGTTATACTGGAACTCTCCTTCTAGGACATAGAATAGTTTTGAGACCATGTGGGGACCTACGCGGACATGGAGACCGATGGTACCGGGGTAGAGGTCATCACGTCATTAAGGAGTGGAGCATGACCATGGGTTACCATGCATGTAATTGGCAGGTATGCACCTTTGGTTGTACACATGGGAAGAGATGATGTTAATACTAGCACCACCATCGATCATAATGTGTTGTATGTGTATATTATCGATGTGGATGGAGATGAAAAGAGTGGGATTGGGGTCCTCAGACTGGAAGGGAGTGATCTCTTTGTCTGAAAAGTTGAGGGTGGCTACTTGGTGAGTAGGTGAAGGTGTAGAGGAGGGTGATAACTTAGAGAGAGGTCACATGATGAGCGGTAATGATGGAGGCTACGGGCATGGGGTCATTTGGTAAAACCTCAATAGATTGAAGGATCTCCATGAGGGCTTGGCGATGTGACTCAGAGGTTTGGATGAGGTCATATAAAGACATTTTGAGGGAGGATTGGTGTAATTGTTTTAGCATTGTGCGATGTGTGACCCCATCGGAAATAGGATGTGGGACCTTGAATGGTGACTTTGGGTGTGGGTGTAGATGGTATGTGGGGTACAAGGTTGGTTGATGGGCTAGCCACCTTTTCTTTGCCCTTGTCTTTCTGAGCGTGGGTGGTAACATGAACCATGTTAATTTGAGGGGAGGTGGATGAAGAGGGTGTGTCATGAAAGGTATAATGGCATGAGGGAAAAATCCTAGTGGGGGATAAGATCCTTGTGAAATGAGTAGGGCACATTGGTATTTGGGTGGTGGTTTGGCCAACTCTCTTATATAGACCATGTTGATCTCGGAATTTCAGGGGTGGATAAAAAGGTTGTGGGGGTGGAGATATTGGTCGCTGAGTGGGTAATGGATGAAGATTTGGGGAGATTGGTGAAGGTAGAGTGGGGTCCTCATCCAGAAGATCGTTGTCATCGAAATTATGTTCAAGAGGATAAATTTGGATAAGAACGGTCTTCAAGGCTTTACAATTTTCAACATCATGTCTTGGCACACGATGATAGGCAAAAACCTTGGTCTCATCAAACCCTTTTGGTTTGGGTTTGAGAGGATCATAAGGTCGAAGTGGTTGTAATGTGATGACAAAATTCTCTAAGTCTCTAATGGGAGGTGAGTGTGGGTTTGGGTACATTTGTGGCTGATTGTGGAGGAAGAGACTTTACAGGAAGGGGAATGGGTTGGTCCACTATTTTTGTATGTGGAGTGGTCTAAGGTCTTGGTGGCATTTGTTTGAGTATGGGCATGGTAGAAGAGATGGGCGACATAAAGATTTTGTTGGTTTGACTACCTTATCGAGAGGGTAGCAGATTCTTAGCTTTAGGTTGTACCTTCTTAGGTAAAGGTTACACGGTAGTATGATATGTAGAGGAGAAATAGATGGTGGAAGAGGATGGGTTACCCATGGGGCAACCACATTGTGGTGGAGGTGGTTAGTAGAGGTTGGGTAGAAGGTGTGAGTGGGAGAGATGAGAGTGTTATGGGTAGTGGAAAAATTATGGAAGGTAATGGTGGTATGGGTGATAAGAAGGTCGTGGGTGATGGCTGGGGTTGTTTGGATCACTTGGGTATGTTAGAGGGCTGTGATGAGTAGGTGAGGTGCTGCTCTCTTGGCTTACTGGTGAAAGTAGGTTGATTGGCTAGGGTAGAGGGTGAGGTCCTAGGATTGATAGAAGGGGTGAATGTGATAATGGTGTGGTAGGTGAGGTTGGTGTATGAGGCCTAAAAGGTGGGGGCTTCCTTTTAGGGTGTGGAAGAAGCTTAGTGTTGTTCTGGGAAGATGCAACTAAATATAATTTGGAGGGTGGGTGAGTAAGGTTTGATGTCGGCATGACCCCTAAGGTAGTGATGGTTTTAGGCAAGGGAGATGATATAGGTGTGGGTAGCTGTTTGGGTGTAAGTGTGTGTTGGGTTATGAGTGGAGGTATGTGTTGGGTTGTGGGTGATGACATAGAAGGTGTTCCAACAGCCATGGTTGTGTTTGGTTTGGTTTTTTGAAACACTTTTGGATAGATTGTGGAGGTGTCGGTAAGTGACAATTGCATTTGGGTTAAAGTAGGAAGTAGAAGACATCCCCAAAGCAAGGCTATATCAACATAGTCCAGGAGATCAGCCAAGCATGAAAATGGTACTACTATAGGAAGAGTTGATGTGGATTGAGTATAAATACCCTTAAAATGTGTTTGATAAATAGGGAAATGGATAGCTTTAGAATTTGTAGGTAAGAGAGCGAAAGCATAGATCAACAGGATCTTGGAGGTCTAATGGAGAATGGTCATCTAAGGGAAATGGTGTTTTTACAGGATCCTCTATATGCGAGAGGAGATGATGGGCAAGACGAGGTGGACTCTCCATGTGGTGGTGTAGGGAGTGGACATGTGTCTCCTACGAGTGGGAGAGGCGCTATTGATGACTACTGGTAATTTGAGGGGCCAAAAGTAGAGTGCTAATTATGGGATCTCCCACGGGTGAAGGAGAAAAAGAAGGGGGTTCCTCTGTGGGTGGAGGAGTAGATGAAATAGGTTCTTGTGTAGGTAGGGGAGCTCAAGATAAGATTTCATCTATGGAAGGAACATGGGGTAATTGGGAAGCAACTGGTATGTCATTGAAAATAGCGTGGACCTCATAGACATTGCTATCATTGGTTGAAGTGTCACCAGTTTGGTTGAAAGATGGGGCATGATTAGGGAATGGATTTTTTAAGATATGTAGGTTTTGGTTAGTGGGTGCATTTGGGTTATCGAAGAATATATCTCTATTGTCTAACATTTCTTGGATGATATTCTTGAAGGTGATGTAGTTGCCGTGCTATGACCTTTAACACGATGATAGTTGCAAAAGTCATGTTCCTTATACCATGCGGGCATGAGGTGATCAGGGTCAAAACAAGTTTGTGGTTTTATAGGTGGAAGGGTAATGGCACTAGCCTTAATAAGATTTTCCAAAACAGAAGAATAAGGTTCTCCTATTGGAGTGTACTTTCGTTGTTCTCATCTGAACTGGAAAGCTTGGATGGGAGAGAGATTAGAAGAAGGTTTGGCTTGGTTTGATGGGTGAGAGGGTCTAGCTTTGAGAACTACGGCATTGGAAGATCCTTTAGGTTTTGAATAGTTTTTTTGGGGTTTCAAAGATGAAGAAGCATCATTTGATTTAAACATGATGTTCTTGTTACAAAATTGAATCTTCTTTTCTTCAATAGCATGAATCTCCAATTTTCATGCCATGTTGAATGCCTCGTCAAAGGTGTGAAAGGTATGTAATCTGCAGAGGTTGGAAAAATGTGTCTAGTGTAATCCGGGTAAACAACTCTATGAGCTCAGTTTGAGGTAATTGAAATGTGAGTTAGTTAATTAGGCTGTGCCAACGAGTGACAAAGTGAGTGATAGAGTCATCATCATATTGTCGTGTGGAGTAAATATCAGTCATGGTGAATTTCTTGACAATGTTGATTGAGAAGTGGTCTAAAAAGGCTTTGGCTACTTGATTAAATGCTTAGATGGAATGTTTGGGTAGCCCACTGTATCAATCTAATGCAGGTCTTGTGATGGACATCGAGAAGGTTCGTAGGAGTAAAGTGTCATCATGGGAGATGAGGTAACACCCATGTTTGAAAGACGCAAATGTTGCCGCAGGTCTTCTTTACTATCAAGTGGTTAAATTTTGGAATTTCCTAATGTATAAAGTATGGGTGAATAGGAATGGATTGATGAATGGGCTCATTACAAATTTAATCATATGTGAGAGAATTGTGTGAGCTGAAAACTGATTCTTCTTGTGTTTGCATCCTTTCCATCATTAATTTGATGAGGGCACTAGTGGGTTGTGATGGAAGGGCACCTCATGTGGCGTAAGAGGGTTGGTACCGAATATGTGGTGTGGGTGGCATTCCTTGTATGATGATGCTGAATAGGAAGGTTGAGAATAGGGGACTAACATAGAGGGAATATATCCGAGAATGAAGGAAAGACGAGATAGGAGTTGTTATTAATATTTATATGTAGGTGGGGCAATCATAGTGACTTGAATAGAAATTAGGGCAGAGGCGTGGGATGGAGAGGAAAAGATTCTAAAATGGGTTAGGGGTCACCAAAACCATGGGCATTTGTGTTGCAATCAGGTATCTGTGAGACAATGGGTACAGATGGGGTTATGGTCTAGGTGGTCAATTAAGGAATAATAGATACAAGTGTGACTGATACTATAGATGCAACGGTCACAATGAGTATAGGGCCTAAGCTACGAAATCACTGGGGTAAAACAAGTGAAGGTAACACTAAACTAGTAGGGGCTGATGTAAAAGTGGGGATAAGGGTAGGAGAGATGGATACAAGCATGCCATATATCAACTGACCTGAGGAGTCCTGGGTGGAAGAGTGGGAAAGGTAGAATTGTAAGGTTGTGGGATTCTAATCCAAGAGTCATGAAAACTCCTCGTTTCTGTAGAAATGGTTGTAGACATGTTTGGATCCATGGGTGACAGGAAAAAGGGTGGTGAAGGAATAGGCAGGAGTGGTTGATGACTAGCATGGAATATAAGAGTGTTAGCTTGGTTGTGAGTCAACACCATGTGAATGAATGTATATCAGGTGATGTTGTAGCTGCAGATGACACAGAAAGTAGTAGGAATGAGAAAAAAAGGTGTTTGTAGGTGGATTTGGGTAATGTATCAATTGAGAATTAGCACAAGGTAACCGACGCGCTGTTATGGATGACCGATGATGGTTCAGGTGTAACCGAGGCTGGTTACTATGAGAAAAGAATAGTTTGACCAAAAGGGGTAAAAACTAATGAATGTCAGATAGGTAAGCTATATGATGACCATTTATGAGAATACAGAGAGTACAGAGACTCAAAAAAATCAAAACAAAGTGAAGAAGATGAGAATAGGTGTCCCTTGGGAAAGTTAACCAAAAGGATAGGAACTGATGGTGGTTAGGTAGAACCGATGACGGTGAGGTGTAAACCGACACCGATGGATAAACCGATGCTGGTTACTGTGAAAATTTGAAGAATGTAGGAAAATAGATTGTTGTGAATTGAGATCAGATGAATGATCAACCCAAAATCCTGGAGATGATATAATGAGGTCCTGACACACTCAGAAGAAGTCAGAATACTCCAACTATGATTGTGGAGTGTGCAAGGAAAAAGAATGGAAAATGGAGAAACGTATCCTCACACCTCAAAACGCACGTCAATCAAACACTAAAAACATGTATCCAACAAGTGATTTTAATGTGTTGAGCTTATGATATTTAGAAGAATGACTCATGAATTTAGATTAGATTTTTTGGTGAGGAATCTTCCTACAAAGAAGGATATCTAAAAGGAGAGGTTTCTGGTTATGTTATGATGGCGGGAGGCCGTCCTCTTAGGTAATGACTGGATATAAGTAGAAATAGATGATGTAGGTAAAAGGTATACTTATTGGTGTTGCATGTCCACTAGCTATGTGGTGATGATGATTGGTTGGTGGGATGAAGCTTGGTGCAATAGTGATGCTTCTCGGAATGTCACTGTGAGTGTAAATGCTTCTGGATCTGTCCTGGTGCTAGCTATGGATGTCTCAGTAGGTGTGAAAAGGATATTGTTCTACTTGCATGTAGTTCTCTTCCCGTCTCCTTGATATCAGAATGTGCCAACCCAAAAACAAGGTTTCTAAGGTAAATAAATGGTAACCGACAATAATTCCTAATCGAGATCAAGCGTCGGTTAAGGTGAGATTTCCTATGTTTACTAAAAATGGTAGATCTCTCATCATTTAGGTCAGGTTCATTCCTTTTTCCATGGATCGAATGGATATTACATTTTTTTGAGTGGGAAGGTGATTAGAGGAATAATCGGCCTTGATTTTTAGGTTTGGACCAAGTCTTATTCATTTATGGAAACATGTTATGAATAGGTCTATGGTGAGGTTTCTATGTGAGGTGTCCATTCATTTAATTAAAGTAATAATGGGGTGAGGATGGGTATTAATTTAATTATAATAATTAAATGTTAATGTAGGGTATAAGGGTCATGGTTAGGTGATTTTTAAGTTGGTTCTTTGACAGTGACCAAGGGAGTGTGACCCTAATTTTGGTGTCTACACCTTCCGGAGCACCCCATACTACACAAGAAGGTGAAGGAACAACTCTAGATTCAGACGCCTAGATTCCAATGAGCAAGAGAAAAAAGAAGAAGGGGGATGAGGACTATGAGACTCCTGCTATGGGGTATGTTGATGATACAAGCAAGATTATACGTGCATGGTTCCAAAGTACTATGGAACCTAAGGATTTATATGGTTGGGAACTGATGGACGTGGAGATGGAAAATGTGCACACTTGAAAACATTTGTCATGGTCAATACATACTCATATGGATGATACTGATTTGTACATGTGCAAAGAATCATGCGTTTCACGCAGGATGAAGAAAGTGCCCCACATCGGACACGTGAATGTTAAGCCATTGTTATGTCGATGTGTTATCCTATAAAATTGACAAGGAAATTCCGGAGTAACTATACCAATTTTTTTTTGACTGCTAGGGAAGTGTGATAACATTCGAAATAGCCCAAAACTCCCTTTCAAAAAATCAAGTTGTTTCAGGACTTAGCCATTTTCAGCTTATCCTTTGGTGTAGAAAGTTGTGTGTCGACACTCACAAAACTGCACCCTTTTGAACTGGGTGCCATTTCATTCATGTCAACATCCCAAAATTCACGCCCCTTTAAATACTTTAGCACTGAAAATGTTGTGTTAATGTCAATAAATTTACACTAAGCATTTTCCTTGGCCCAAATTTTCTCAGGTCGACGCTCCCAAAATTGCGCCAAAAGTAGTTGGTGAGGTCATAAATGCAATTTTTCTCTAAATAGAAACTGCCACATGTCATTTTCACGAATTAAAAATTGTGAAAGGTATTTTCTTTACGTGTGTCAGCCATCCCTATCAGCCCTCACGTGTCATTTTCAAGCTTATGGACCCCGCGTCTTTCTTCATCTTTTATAAATCCAGGTGAGTGGCTCCTCTCCCATTTGTGGTTTTCATTTTGTTGTGTTAAATGTTAGGGCTTGTATCAAATAATTAAAATCTAAAGAACACATTCAAAATCCCCAACCTAGTTGAAACCCTCTTTCCCTCTCCTTCCAGATTGGCAAATCTAGAAGGCCCCTGCCGTTGAAGTAAACTAAAGTTAAACCATCTCTCCTTGCCTGCCACCTTGCTACTTCTCTTCCTTTTCATCTAATGAATCCAAAAAGAGAAGTGGTGAAAATCAAGAAAATTTCCAAAATCGTCAAACTGTAAAAGTCTTTGGCACACTATTTTTCTGTGTTACACCTACCAAAGTTACACTTTGGCACACTTTGTACTCATGTAACATGAACTTTTTCTATGCCTAGCCAAAGAACACTTACCAATTTTATTTTTGAGATGTAGGTGCAACTTCCACAACATTGACATGACATGTTTTATGTTATAGATCCGCTCCCCACACATTACCCTTTGGTGCTAAAATTTTTCATGTAACACCTCTCAAAATTGCACCCTTTCAAACTTGGCGTAACTTTTCCCATGTCGACACCTGGCACCACTGCGCCCATGTCAACACTTTCCCAAATGCACCAAAGCATAAAAAGATCTTCAGTAGCTCTGCTATAAACTTGTGCCTTGTACCATAAGGCTTAAAATTTCTCGTTCTTCCTTCTGCAAGCTAAACTTAACTATTTTCTCACACATTCGAAGGTGTTATGTTATTCTTCAAACTTTCATTATGAATAACATGATGGTTGACATGGCTCTTCTGTGTTGGACCTTCTTGATACTTCTTGCAGAACAAAAGCATCCATCCTTAAGCTCACATATGTCTTCATCAAGTAAGAGACCAACTAAAGCTAAAGCTAAAGCTAAGTAGTTAGAGCAAGAAATGAAGTACAAGTACCAGAGAGTCAGAATGCCTGACTCATATGCAGAGTGTGACCTTGACATCAGAGACTCTAAGCTAGGTCATATTGACATGGATGATTTCTGGGTAAGGACCACCAAGGCAAACAATGGCCCGTGGATGAATAAGTTAATAGGCAGTGGATTGCACTTTGCAGCTGGGCTTCCAGTGAGTGCCGTAAATAATGAGTTCATCATGTTGATTGCTCGATGTTATAACAAAGACACTAGATGTGTCAAAAATAAAGAACATGAGACAATCATAAACCTCACAGCTCGTCACTTTGAGATGATCCTAGGCATTCCTCATCACAGAAATATGTGGAAATAAGTATTGAAGATTGTGGGAAGACATGGGATGATAATGAAGATCAGTGCATGTAGATGATGAATGAACTCTATCTGAAGAACAAGAAGCTAGTGACCAGATGGCCACAAACCATCCATCGTAGTGATTTTAATGAAGAATTGAGTGATACAATCACGTTCTTGAATAGAGTATTTGGGCTCCTTGATGCCCATTATTTCCATAAGTGGATGTTGAGATACCTGGAGAATATGAGCAAGAATGCACCTGATCAACGCTTCGGCTGGGGTGAAATCATAAGTGACACCATCTCACAGTAGCTTCAACAAGTTCTAACAACTGGGAAGTTCTACATGAATTCCTATGTTGTATACGCTGTTGTGTCAGAAAGGGATTTTGCAGGTTAACTCAAAATGGGGTATGGCCCCAAGTCAAGATATACGAGTTCTACCTAGAGCTAAGGCTCGAAGCCAGCATCTCCCAGTTCTCCAAAATAAATGATGCCTTCTTCTATGAGGTAATCTATTTGTTGAGACCAAACATGAGACACAATCGAACCAGCCCGAGTGTGATTGTTGCTACAAAGAAATGGGGAGCATTGTTCACACAATTCCCCACATTCACATACCTCAGAGTTGTGAATTTTGAGGGAGAACCAATGAAGCTGCCAAGGTTTACAGGGCCAAAGCTGGTCCTCCTAGAATTTTCAAGGCAGTTAATCACTTATCATGAAAAGTGTATGAAGAGAAAGAAAGGAGGAACTCCATTCCCCCTTACAGTTGGCCGATACACCTACCCTACACTTGCTAAAGCACAAGAGATGTATGTTGAGCTAGAGCTGCTGAATTTAAAGCACAACTTCCCAGAAAGGCTGACCTTTGACTGTCGGAGTTGCCTCCCGAAGGAAAAAATTGATCCCATCCATGTTCCCGAGATCAAGGACATTTGGATAGACCTAACCCATGAGATAGACATTAGGCAGAAGGATCACTTCTGGCTGGCTCTGGAGGAGATCATCCACTATGGCATTGTCATTGTCCCAAAGAAATTCAAAGAGACTAATCAATAAATTTATCAAATTGACACAGATGGGGATGACTATCCATTTGTGGAGATCGACGAGCTAAAGCACAGAGACCATTCAAGAAAGGGTTAAACCCACATTACAAACACGCACCAAACATTGGTGTAATCAGAATGGCCTTACATACCTCAGAGTTGACTTAACTTATCCTTTAGGTAATGCACCTCCAAGGCAGTCCATGTGCCGAGAGGAAAAGGAAAAGACAAGGTGGGAGAACCAAGCAGACAAGAGGTACCCAACATTCCCTCTTCCACTACTCCTGAAGATCTCCCTCCTACTTCTAAGAAGCAAGTAGTCGACACTGGTGTCTCCCCGGTGATAAAGAAACAATGAGATATTCAAATAGATACATCTATCCGGGATGTTATCACAACTACAACTACTGAGGTACTCAACATTCCTTCTTCCGCTCATCCTTCTCCTCCTGTCATTCAAGCATCTATTCCTATGGATGTGTCTTCTCCTCTCCCTTCCTCCCTTCCATCTCCCACCTCTTCCATCTTCTCCTCTCTCGTGGATCTGTCACCCAATATTTCCTCAATCCTGATGAAGATCCCTTCCATTTCCACATCCTTCTCTTCTTCGTTAGTAACTCCAGGCCCCATAAGCGTCGGTGCATTGGATTCCCTGCCAATGCCACCACCGAGTGTTTCAACATACTTCCCTGAGGCCTATATAGTTTCCCCCTCTCACTCCCATTTCTTCTTCTTCTTCCCCACTCCCACTCCCATAAGTCCTAGTTGGATTTCTGACCATCTGAGCCAGAGATAAGAGGAAATTTCCCATTGCAGCCATGGATTTCTCCGTTATTCCAAAAAAGGGAACCAAGAAGCAGAAAGTGATAACTCGCTTTTCTAAAGGCACTTCGGGAGAAAGAGTCATGGAGATAGATTTCTCGGATCCCACTAAGAGAAAAGAAGATATGTCTCCCACAGACTTCACGGTGACTCAAGTCATAATGGGGACCTCATCTGAAAGCCTACAAGGGGAAGCCTTGTCTGTTGTAGATGCTCTTTGCAAGAAGCTCCAAGAGGAAAAAGAGGAGAAAAGGATACTCAAAGAACAAAACAAACATCTCCTACAAGCATTGCAGAAAATGGGCAATGCTCCTCCTGTGACTGCCGCCAAACCCATTCAAGTTCCCAGTCAGGAGAAAATAAATGAATATGTTAAGATTGGTGAACAAGGCACATTAATATCATCCTGGATTGAGTGGATCCTCAGAGATGGTGAGGAAGTGCTTGGGAAGTTTACATTACTCTATCAGGATATAACTCAAGCAAATAAGGAGCTACAAGTAGTAGCAAGTTCCCTATCTGAAGAGTTGGATAATGCCAGGTTACAACAAGAAACATTCCAAGCAATGGTTAACTGCTCAACTGACGACCTATTGAATGTCGGTGTTATCAATCACCCGCATGCACATAATAAGGCTCTCACTACATTAGATTATTGGGTTGATCAGATGGAATATATCCTGGAGAGAATCGATAAAATTAAAGATGAAGCCCTAGAAGCATGATACAACATGGACGGCAGCATTGCATGAAAATGGCTCGGGGATGCTCAGTGAATCGTATAACTTGAGGGAAGTAGATGATACATTCCAGTGTTTCAAGGCTATCATCACTCAAGGTTTGGCACCAGAGGTCACTTTCGATCAAGAGTCAATCAATAACCTCTTGGCCTGCCGTGATTTCATTGGCTTTTTAATCGATGCATGCAAAAATTTCATTGAGTTACCTGACAAGCTCAAGAATGAGAAAGAAACCTATGAAGTCATTCGTGACCATTTTAATGGTCCCAACCATGATCAACTTCAAGAAATGATTAGCAAGTTTGCAGAATATCAAGCGTAGTGTCACATCGACTCTCCTGATCAAAAGTAAGACACCAAGTTTGAGTAGAGGGATGATGAAGAGTAGTTTCTCCTTTCTAGAATGCATTGATATTTTTGTAAAATATTTTAAAAATCATGTTGGCATACATGATGACCTCATCCATGTTGCACCATGGGATGTTTCCATCCAAAAACTTTCCCAAGTCAACTGTTGACTTTTTAGATATTTTCTAGATCTTTTGTAAATATCTTGTAAGATATTTTGTAAGTAGTGGGTTGGATTTTTCCTTCTTTCCTCCTCTTCTTCTATAAACACTAGAATAATTTTTTTACTCTAGGTGAACATTTTTTGTATAAAAAGAGAAGTGAGGAGAGAAAGACTTTGTGTTTTCTTGCAATAGAAGAAATATTAATACACATATTTAGAATTTGTGCTTAATGTGTGTGTTATTTGCATCAGATATTTCTTAAGTTAGATCTATGTTTTTATTCTATTAGATTCATTCCTACTATTTTCATATGTTCATCAATATTGCTTTAATTGTTTATGCAAGTAAGTTTGGCTCTGTTTACTACCGGCTCAAAGCATAAACCTTCTGACCTTTCTATCTTGGAATTCATTTCTTTTCTTCCTTCAGATCTACCCTCCTCCATTCTTTCCTCCTACCTATCGGTTCATTGTTGGAGCTGGGATGAGATCCCAAACCCCCGAAGTTAGAATAGTGTAGATTTGCATAGATTCTTGCTTGATGGATTAGCAATAAACCAGTTTCGCTTTACTGTCTCAAAGAGGGGCTATGCCCTGTAAACTGTTGGCCTGTTTCCTCACGACCTGCCTAACCGATAGATTTTCGAACCAACAATTTTTGGTGACTCTATTGGGGATCAAAATAAGGAAATAACAAAAAAACTGTAAAAATCACTACTAGATTGCAAATTTTAACCATTTGTTGAAAATCAATTTTTTTCATAAGTGATCAAAACTGAAAATTTCCTTATGAAAATCCATAGATCTTAGCTAGATAGAAGTTTTTAGTTCGCTAAGTTTTTACAAAAACTTGTATATTTCAGTAGATCTGAGATTCTGACATTTCATGTTATTTTCAAAACCTTGCAAAATTCAGGTCAAAGATCCAAAAATCAGCCTACTAAATTGACCCACTTTTTATCCTTATTAATATTTGTTAGAAAACCACAATTGGTGTTATTTAAGAGGGTAAAATTAAATATTGAAAAAAGTACATGCTGCTGATTTTTGCCAGAAAAATCAGAAAATCAGCAAGTATAAACAAAAATATTGTTGTAAATATACTCCTGATTGTTGCAGATCTGAATGGATACGCTGGTGGGTGAACCATTTACTCGCAGCAGAAGAGCTCATGGAGAAGTTGATCCAATTTTTGATCTACTTCGAAGGCACAATTTTAGTATCACCAAAGACGATTCATGTCATTGAGTTCAGCTAATCGATAAGTAAGAAGTGCCTCGCCTCCATGAAAGAGTCGGATTTCACAGGTGCCTCGACATCAACTTGCAGTGCTCTTTTGCTAAGTGGAACCACACTCCCTGCTCACGTTTTTTTTTCCTATTTTTCAAATGGCAGAAAATCTACCTGTACCATGGGGAAATGCCATGGGTCCTCTAGCACTGTCGCATCCAGTCAACCCCCTCCCTCATGAAAATCACAAAAATTACTTGTGATTTGAATGGAGTGGAAATCAAAGCACGAATGCACATATAGCTACGTTTATTATGTCATGCAACATTCTAGACGTGACTCATGAAGACATATCAATATGTCTCTTTCTAGAGACCTTGTAAGGGCCTACAGAGAATGGTTCCAGCACTTACCAGCTAGATCCATCACCAATTGGACCACATTACGGACTGCATTTGAAGACAAATACAAACCTTTAGAAGACACATTTGTGTTATTGTCACAAATCACTCACATGAAGAAGGAGACCAATGAAACCATGCATGATTTTATCACCCGATTCAATTCATTGATCAACCGTGTATTGCTTGCCATGATGCTAACATTAGAGAATCAAAAGTGTTTCTTCTTAAATGCAATGAGTTTGAAAGTAAGTTTCTTACTTTTACAGGAATAGATACCCACCTTGGCTCTTGCTCAAGCTACGGCCATTCGGATAGAAGACAACCTCCTTATATCTAGTGAGTTAAGATGGGAGCTATCAAAATCAAAGGCTTCAACTTCTTCTTAGGCTACCTCATCGTAACCAACATTTCGAAGATGGCGAATGAATTGCACTCATTAAAGAAGAAATTGGCTCAAACATCATCTACTACTCTTGGGATATCCCACGGAGGAACTTCACTCCCAACAATGTCCCCCAAAGGCTGTGTTTGTCTATTGCTTCTCCAAGGTTAGAAATGAAGCCCCTTTGGTCAATGCTTTGGTTGAAATCGAAGAAGATGAACCAAATTACGAAGAACCTTCATCGTAAGGTGAAGGATGATCAAGATGTCGGTGAACTGACTAGTGACTCTACTATTGGGTATATGAAATTTGAAGACAAGGAATCTGATGAAGAAGAAGGTACCCAAGGGTATGTGAGTGGACAATCATACATGGTTTTAATCACTTGTAAGGAAAAAGAAGCAGAGGTTGCTACTAAAAATAAAAGGAAAAGGTTGTAGTAATTATGCCTCTAACAATCGTTAAAAGAGGTAATCCCCTTCCTACTCAACCTTTGGTTAAACCTTTGTAAAAAATATTTTCCTCCTATTTCTCCTCCAATTTAGCCTTCCTCTAGTCCCATAAAGACCAGTAATCCTCCTCTACAAATGTGAAACGAAGGACTCATTCCTTCGTTAGCACAACCCTTGGTCACATTCGATATAGTCGATCACGTAAAAAATACCAAGATCAAGATGTTTGAAGTTGAGTACCTTCAGTCCAACCCAAAGCAACTTATAAGATTAACTAAGTATATCCAAAGCCAGGCTGCCATCCCTCCTCCTATTTCCCCAAAATAAATTCTTCCCATTCCTCATGCATCTCACATAAACGTTGCCTCAACTTCCACATCGGGGAAAATTGAACCTTTTTACCTATCTCTCCTGATCAATGGTCATAAATTAAGTAACTGTATAATTGATTCTAGAGCTTCTGACAATGTTATGCCAGCAAAGGTCACCCATGTTTTGGGCCTCACACTTACTAAACCTTTTGGCAGATGCTACTCCATGGAAACCAAACAGGTACCATTGATCAGTTAGATCAAGGATGCGTAGTTTGCATTCGCAACATTTCCTAAGAAAAGGGTAAAAATGACTATTCTCGTAGCTGATATTCCAACAACATATGGGATATTGTTAGGAGGAGATCTTATACAAAATTTGGTGGGGAAATTCATATGGACTAGTCCAAAGCTAGGATTCCTATCAAAGGGGTGATGCAGACATTGGAACCAAAGTCACAAAAGAAATATCTAGTCACCACTTTGATGACCCTAAGGCTTAGATTCTTTTCGAATCATCAGGGATGGGAAATTATTTCTTGTCCACCAACTCAGATAGAATGGATGTTTTCATCTAAGAGGAGGATCTCAACAGTATGGACATTGTAATTTGATGGAAATTGTGTGACAAGTGGATGTGGTGCTGGGGTTGTTCTAATATCTCCTAAAGATGAGATTTTCCATTTTTCTTTCAAGTTTGAGGTTCTTCAATAAGAATAATACCACCAAGTATGAATCCTTGTTACTTGGCATGTAAGCTGTAAAAGAGAAGGGAATCAAGAATCTGAGAGTGTAAGGTGATGTTGAGCTAATTGTCAATCAGGTAAAAGGGATATATCAAGTAAAAAATGACCGGCTCAGACACTACCGCAATGCCGTATGGGATAACATCGAAGAATTTGATAATTTCTCAATCAAAGTAGTTCCACGAGCTCAGAATGACATGGCTGATTCATTGGCCATCTCATCCTCTCTCATGCTCCCTCACCCAAGGTTAAAAATAGATACATATACCATTGAGGTGGTTTTTCACCCAAGTGTGCCAGATAATTCACAACACTGGCAAGTGTTCAATGATGACAACCAACTTATCAATTTTTTGGAGAAATCTGACAATTTCAAATAATTCCATTTTGATGGATCAAATTCTACATGTTGTGAGTCTCTCACCGGTCAAGCACATGAATCTGAAAAAGATACAGTGATACAACTCAAAGGAAATAAGATTCCAAAAGGTTTGGTTTCCTTAGAATGATTATTTGATAATCATGACTGTTTTGTCAAGAAAAAGTGACAGGATGATCCTTGCTCTTCTCCGGAAACTGAAATCGTCAACGAAAGTACTATGGAAAATCCTCGTTTCATGAATATCGGGAAGTGTTATACGCCCAAGGAAAAGTGAAAAATTGGTTAAGTTTCTGAAAAAGTACATGGAGGTGTTAGCATGGTCTTATGCTGATTTGAAGTCTTTCAAGCCAAAGGACATTTAGCGACATTCCTCTCAAGGGGCGATGTCAATCCTTTTCATTAAAAGAAAAGGAATTTTGGGTACCATCCAGGATGAAATTCAGAAAATTTTGGATGCAAGAATTATTTTTCCAATTCATCACAGTACCTAGGTTGCAAATATTGTGCCTGTGCGGAAGAAGAATGGCAAGATACGCATATGCATGGAATTTTGTAACTTGAACCAGTCATCCTTAAAAGATAACTATCCACTGTCGATAATGGATCAAGTGCTACAGGTAGTAACCGGTTTAGAAATGTTGTCTATGCTTGACGGTTTTTCAGGTTACAATCAAATTCAAGTCACACCTGAAGATCAGTTTAAAACAGCGTTCACCACTCCTTAGGGTACCTTCACCTACAAGAATGTCGTTTAGTTTGGTCAACGTCGGTTCCACTTTCTAACGAGAAATGGAATTTACATTTAAAGGTATGATGGGAAAAGTCATCGTAGTTTACCTAGATGACCTAACTATGTTCTCCAAAAGATGAAGTGATCACTGCGATCATTTGGAACAAGTCTTGATCAAATGCCGAGAGCACAAAATTTCGCTAAATCCCAAGAAGTCAGTTTTTAGGGTCACCGAAGGAAAGTCTGCTAGGACATGTCATCAACAGAGAAGGAACTAAGATAGATGTCGAAAGGGTCAAGGCTATTTAGAGCCTTACTTTGCCTACAAGCAAGATTGGTGTTCACTCTTTCTTTGGAAAGGTAAATTTTCTTAGACACTTTGTTCCCGATTTTACTGAGAAGACTCGTCATATATCTAATATGATGAAAGGGTCCCAAACATTCGATGGAGTGAGGAAGGCAGGACATCATTCGAAGACATAAAAACCTCCATCACTCATGCTCTTGTTCTAGTGTGTCTTGACTTCAACAAAGACTTCATCATGTACAGGTGTGCCTCTCGCGCATATCTTGTATCAGCCTATCTTGATGCAAAAGAACTCAAGATATTAAATCCTTGATTAATTTCATGAGCTCTCCTCTTAAGCCTCATGAAATGAAGATGTCATAATTGGAAAAGCATGCCTTTGCCATGGTAAAAGCAGTCAAGAACTTCCGCTACTATATTCTGAATTCTCATACAAGTAGTGTTGGTTCCTGACACGATTGTTAAGTCTATCCTGACTCAATAAGAGTTAGGGAGCTTATGAGGGAATTGGATCGAAAAGGTCCAAGAATAAGATCTAGACATCAAACCAACCAATTTGGTAAGAGGTAAGGGCCTGTGTCGGCTGATGGCTGAAAATAAAGACTCAAAGGTACCTGAAGAGAAAGCTGATCACATTGATGGAGAACAAAATGAACTAGAGAAAGTGGATTCTTTGCCCATGGTTCTATTTGTCGCCACCAACGACGAATGGTATTCTGACATCATGTTCTTTCTCACCTATGGTGAGTGCCCAACTCACCTAACCACTAAGGAAAAGTGAATGGTGAAGCTCAGAGCTATAAGATATGTCATATGGGATGATGGATTGTACAAACGTGGAATTGATGACATTTTTCTATAATGTGTTGACAAGCCGGAAGGTAAAATTGTTGGAAATTTTTCATGACTCAGCCTACGGTGGTCACTTCTCCTCATCCATGACAACACATAAAATCATTCAGGCCAGGTACTACTAGCCGACGCTATTTCAAGATACAGCCACCTGGGTAGCGAAATGTGAACTTTACCAACAATTCATTGGCAAGCCAAAGCTGGCTGCATTTCCCTCGAGCTCCTTATCATGTGACAAACCATTCAGGCAATGGGGAAATGATTTCATTGGAACACTCAATCCTTAATTGAGTGTTGGACATAGTTACGTCCTAACAGCAATGGATTACTTCACAAAATGGGTGGAGGCCATACCTGTCAAGCATGCCACTTCTGAAGTTGTTTGCAACTTCATCAAAGAGAATATTATTGTGAGATTTGGCATTCCACACAAAATTGTTGCTGACAACACTTCCAACTTCTCTTCATGGGAAGTAATTGGTTTTTGTTATGGATACAAAATAACCTTGGCTCATGCCTCTGATTATTATCCTCAAGGAAATGATCAGGCAGAATCTAACAACAAGAACCTGGTAACTATCATACGGAAGTGGTTGATGAAAATGCCTTGGCACAAATCATTGTACAATGATTTGTGGGCAGATCATATCACTCCAAAGATGTCTCTCAAAGCATGTAACCTTTCTAGGTGTTGTATGTGATCGATGCTGAAATCCCTATCTCCGTAAAACTTCTTGCTCCGCACTTGACTTGAACAATTGAAGATGAAACTTTTAGAATTATCTTGAAAAGAGGATTATGTACCTGATAGAACTTGAAGAAAAGTGAGTGAAAGTGGTCAACAAGATCACTAAACATCAAAATCAAGTTAAGAGGTTGTTCGACAAGAAAGCTAAGCGAGATAGATTTTCAAGTGGGAGATCTTGTTCTTCTGTGGGACAAACTGAAGAGAACCGAAAGGTATGCATGGGAAGTTTGACTCTCTTTGGAGAGGGCCATACAAAATCAAGCATCTCAATGGAGAGAATAGTTTCTATCTCTCATATCTAGATGGAACCGAGCTCCCACTTCCCTATAGTAGGCAGCACCTGAAGATCTTCAGGAAGTAGAGCTTGCTCTCTTCTTTGTATAGTTTTCTTGTTCATTTTCTTTTTCTTTCGTTGTGTGTTTGCTTTTTGTTGTTGTGTGTTCCCTTCCTTTTTCTTTTTCATCGCCCTTGTTTTTGACTCTCTATAACCCAATGGATAGGCACATAAAAATCTAGGATTCTCTACCCTTAAGTTTCACTTAAAGATAGTCCCCAAAAAGAGCCAGTTGTTATCCTGCAAAATTGACAAGGGAAATTCGTGAGGTAACTATACCAAAAATTTTGTTTTGACCCCTAGGAAAGTTTGATAACGTTCGAAATAGCCCAAAACTCCCTTTCAAAAAATTAAGTTGTTTCAGGACTTAGCCATTTTTCAGCTTATCCTTCGGTGCAGAAAGTTGTGTCAACACTCACAAAAATGTGCCCTTTTGAATTAGGTGCCATTTCATCCATGTCAACATCCCGAAATTCGTACCCCCTTTAAATCATTTAGCACTGAAAATGTTGTGTTAACATCAATAAATTTATGCTAAGAATTTTCCTAGGCGCAACTTTTCTCATGTCGACGCTCCCAAAATCGTGCCAAAAGTAGTTGGTGAGGTCATAAATGCCAATTTTTCTATAAATAGAAACCTGCCACATGTCATTTTCATGAATTGAAAATTACGAAAGGTATTTTCTCTGCGCGTGTCAGCCATCCTTGTCAGCCCTCATGTGCCATTTTTGAGCTTATGGACCCTGCATCTTTCTTCATCTTTTATAAATCCGGGTGAGTGGCTCCTCTCCCATTTGTGGTTTTCATTTTGTTGTGTTAAATGTTAGGGCTTGTATCAAATAATTAAAATCTAAAGAACACATTCAAAATCCCCAACCCAGCTGAAACCCTCTTTCCCTCTCCTTCCAGCATTTGTAAACTGGAAGGCCCCTACCCCGAAGTAAACCAAAGGTAAACCATCTATCCCTTCGCTAACTTAGATCCAAAAAGAGAAGTGAAAATCAAGAAAATTGCCAAAATCATCAAATTGTTAAAGTCTTTGGCATATGCTTTTCCATGTTACACCTCCCAAAGTTGCACTTTGGCACACTTTGTGCACATGTAACATGAAATTTTTCCATGGCCAGCCAAAGGACACTTACCAAATTTTTTTGAGGTGTAGGCGCAACTCCCACAACATCGACATGACATGTTGTATGCTATGATCTGTGCCCCACGCTTTACCCTTTGGCACTAAAATTTGTCATGTAACACCTGTCAAAATTGCACCCTTTCAAATTTGGTGTAACTTTTCCCATGTCAACACCTGGTGCCACTGCGCCCATGTCGACACTTTCCCAAATGTGCCAAAGCATAAAAGCTCCCCTGAGCCTATTGTAAACTTGTGCCTTGCACCCTAAGGCTTAAAATTGCTCATTCTTCCTTTTGCAAGCTAAACTTAACTATTTTCTCACACATTCGAAGGTGTTCTATTATTCTTCAAACTTTCATTATGAATAACATGATGGTTGACATGGCTCTTCTGTGTTGGACCTTCTTGATACTTCTTGTAGAACAACAACATCCATCCTTAAGCTCACATATGTCTTCATCAAGCAAGAGACCAACTAAAGCTAAGTAGTCAGAGAAAAAAATGAAGTACAAGTACCAGAGAGTCAGAATGCTTAACTCATATGTAGAGTGTGACCTTGACATCAGAGACTCTGAGTTGGGTCATATTAACATGGATGATTTCTAGGTAAGGACCACCAAGGCAAACAATGGCCCATGGATGAATAAGTTAATAGGTAGTGGATTACACTTTGCAGCTGGGGTTCCGGTGAGTTCTGTAAATAATGAGTTCATCATGTTGATTTCTTGATGTTATAATAAAGACACTAGATGTGTCAAAAATAAAAAACATGAGACAAACATAAACCTTACAGCTCATCACTTTGAGATGATCCTCGGCATTCCTCATCATAGGAAATATGTGGAAATAAGTATTGAAGACTGCAGAAAGACATGGGATGATAATGAAGATCAGTGCATGAAGATGATGAATGAACTCTAAGAACAAGAAGCCAGTGACCAGATGGCCACAAACCATCCACTGTAGTGATTTTAATGAAGAGTTGAGTGATACAATCATGTTCTTGAACAAAGTATTTGGGATCCCTGATGCCCATTATTTCCATAAGTGGATCTTTGAGATACCGGATAATATTAGAAAGAATGCACCCGATCAATGCTTTGGCTGAGTTGAAATAATAAGTGATACCATCTCACAATAGCTTCAACAATTTCTAACAACTGATAAGTTCTACATGAATTCCTACGTTGTATATGCTGTTGTGTCAGAAAGGGATTTCATAGGGTTAACTCAAAATGGGGTATGGCCCCAAGTCAAGATATACGAGTTCTACCCAGAGCTAAGGCTCAAAGCCAACATTTCCCAGTTCTCCAAAATAAATGATGCCTTCTTCTATGAGGTAATTTTTTTGTTAAAACCAAACATGAGATGCAATCGAACCAGCCTGAGTGTGATTTCTGCTACAAAGAAATGGGGAGCGTTGTTCACACAATTTCCCACATTCACATACCTCAGAGTTGTAAATTTCAAGGGAGAACCAATCAAGCTACCAAGGTTTGTAGGGTCGAAGTTGGTCCTCCGGGAATTGTCACTTGGCAGTTAATCACTTATCATGAAAAGTGTATGAAGAGAAAGAAAGGAGGAACTCCATTTCCCCTTACAGTTTTCCGATACACTTGCCCTACACTTGCTAAAGCACGTGATATGTATGATGAGCTAGAGCTACTGAATTTAATGCACAACTTCCCAAAGAAGGCCGACCTTTGACTATCGGAGTTTCTTGCCGAAGGCAAAATTGATCCCATCCATGTTCCCGAGATCGAGGACATTTGGATAGACCTAACCCATGAGATAGACATTAGGCGGAAGGATCACTCCCGGCTGGCTCTGGAGGAGATCATCCACTATGGCATTGCCATTGTCCCAAATAAATTCAAAGAGACTGATCAAGAAATTGATCAGGTTTACATTGACATAGATGGGGACAACTGGCCATTCACGGAGATCGATAGAGCTAAAGTGCCAAAGACCATTCAAGAAAGGGTTAAACCCACATTGCAACACACCGAACATTGGTGCAATCAGAATGGCCTTACATACCTTAGAGTTGACTTCACAACTTCTCCTTCAAGAAGTGCACCTCCAAGGCTGGTCCATGTGCCGAAAGGAAAAGGAAAGGACAAGGTGGGAGAACCAAGTAGACAAGAGGTACCCAGCGTTCCCTCTTCCACTACTCCTGAAGATCTTCCTCCTACTTCTGAGAAGCAAGTAGTCAACCTGGTGTCTCCAGGTGATGAAGAAACAACAGATATTCCAATGGATACATCCACCCGGGATGTTATCATAACTGCAACTACTGAGGTACCCAACGTTCCTTCTTCCGCTCCTCCTTCTCCTCCTATCATTCAAGCATCTATTCCTATGGATGTGTCTTCTCCTCTCCCTTCCTCCCTTCCATCTCCCACCTCTTCCATATTCTCCTCTCTTGCAGATCTGTCACCAAATATTTCCTCAATCCTGATGAAGATCCCTTCCATTTCCACGTCCCTCTCTTCTCTGTTAGTAACTCCAGGCCACATAAGCATTGGTGCATTTGATTCCTTTCCAATGCCACCACCGAGTGTTTCAACATACTTCCCTGAGGCCTATACAGTTTCTCCCCTCTCACTCCCATTTATTCTTCTTCTTCCCCGCTCCCACTCCCATAAGTCTTGGTTGGATTTCTAACCATTTGAGCCAACATAAGAGGAAAGTTCCCATTGTGTCCATGGATTTCTCTGTTATTCCAAAAAGGGAACCAAGAAGCAGAAAGTGATAACTCACTTTTCTAAAGGCACTTCAGGAGAAAGAGTCATGGAGATAGCTTTCCCAGATCCCACCAAGAGAAAAGAAGATCTATCTCCCATAGACTTCACGGTGACTCAAGTCACAATGGGGACCTCATCTGAAAGCCTACAAGGGGAAGCCTTGTCTGCTATAGATTCTCTCTGTAGAAGCTCCAAGAGGAAAAAGAGGAGAAAAGGATACTCAAAGAACAAAACAAACATCTCCTACAAGCATTGCAGAAAATGGGCAATGCTCCTCCTGTGACTGCCGCCGAACCCATTCAAGTTCCCAGTTAGGAGAAAATGAATGAATATGTTAATATTGGTGAACAAGGCACAATAATATCATCCTGGATTGAGTGGATCCTCAGAGATGGTAAGGAAGTGCTTGGGAAGTTTACATTGCTCTATCAGGATATAACTCAAGCAAATAAGGAGCTACAAGTAGTAGCAAGTTCCCTATCCGAAGAGTTGGATAACGCCAGGTTGCAGCAAGAAACGTTCCAAGCAATGGTTAACTACTCAGCTGATGACCTATTGAATGTCGGCGTTATCAATCACCCATGTGCACATAATAAGGCTCTCACTGCATTAGATTACCGGGTTGATCAGATGGAATATATCCTGGAGAGAATTGATAAAATCAAAGATGAAGCCCTAGAAGCATGATACAACATGGAGTAGATAGTTACAAAATGGCTCTAGGGATGCTCAGTGAATCATATAACTTGAGGGAAGTAGATGATACATTCCAGTGTTTCAAGGCTATCATCACTCAAGGTTTGGCACTAGAGGTCACTTTCGACCGAGATTCAATCAATAACCTCTTGGCCTGCTGCGATTTCATTGGATTTTTAATCGATGCATGTAAAAATTTCACCGAGTTACCTGAAAAGCTCAAGAATGAGAAAGAAACCTATGAATTCATTCACGACCATTTTAATGGTCCCAACCATGATCAACTTCAAGCAATGATTAGCATGTTTGTAGAATATCGAGTGTAGTGTCACATCAACTCTCCTGATCAAAAGTAAGACACCAAATTTAAGCAGAGGGATGATGAAGAGTAGTTTCTCCTTTCTAGAATATGTTGATATTTTTTGTAAAATATTTAAAAAATCATGTTGGTATACACGATGACCTCATCCATGTTGCACCATGGAATGTTGCCATCCAAAAACTTGCCCAAGTCATCTGTTGACTTTTTAGATATTTTCTAGATAATTTGTAAATATCTTGTAAGATATTTTTAAAGTAGTGGGTTGGCTTTTTCCTTCTTTCCTCCTCTCCTTCTATAGATACTAGAATACTTTTTGTATTCTAGGTGAAATTTTTGTATGAAAAGAGAAGTGAGGAGAGAAAGACTTTGTGTTTTCTTGCAATAGATGAAATATTAATACACATATTTAGAATTTTTGCTTAATGGGTGTGTTATTTGCATCGGATATTTCATAAGTTAGATCTATGTTTTTATTCTATTAGATTCATTCCTACTCTTGTCATCTATGCATCAGTATTGCTTTAATTATTTATGCAAGTAAGTTTGGCTTTGTTTACTACCGGCTCAACGCATAAATCTTTCGACCTTTTCTGTCTTGGAATTCATTTCTTTTCTTCCTTCAGATCTACCCTCCTCCGTTCCTTCCCTCCTACCTTTCTGTTCATTGTTGAACTACCTCTATTGGAATGAGATCCCAAACCCCTAAAGTTATAATAGTTTAGATTTACATAGATTCTATCTTGATAGACTAGCAATAAACCAATTTCGATTTGTTGTCTCAAAGAGGGGCTATGCCCGCACACCGTTGGCCCTGTTTCCCGTGACCTACCTAACCAATGATTTTCAGACCAACAGGATGAACATGTGAGTAATGCCTTGATAAAGGTATCTACATAGGTTGTATGCAAGAATGTTGATAAAGTGACAAACATTCAGTGTGATGGATGAAAACAAGGATAAGGATGCAGAGATAAAGTGCCTAACAACAGAGAAGGAAAGGGTCAAGAAAAAGACATAGGATTTGATCATTATGGCTGAGGAGATTAGAGATGATATTCTTAAGGTAAGGCCACATCTAGAATCTCAAGTTCCAGAGAAATTTTCTTCCATAATGTGATACATATGCATGCTAGTGAAACTGGTCATAGATGAATGTCTTTTGTGTAATCCCCCACTAAAATATCTTCTAGAGTAGGAAAGAAAGGTCCAAGGCCAAAATTTCTAGAAATATTGCAAGTTATGAGTCTTTGTTGCAAGCCTTGAAGGATGAGCTTAAAAATGTTGATCAAGCTCTGAACATGTGCGTGGCGCTAGATGTAATAATTAGAACAAGGACTCTTGAAGAAGATAATGAGGTCTTAAAGGCGATGAAGAATGAGACACTGGGTGCGTGGATAGGCTTTCTCTAGTAGAAGAAAAGTGCAAAGCCCTTACAACATCCCAAGAACCACATAAGGAGAGAATAAAAAAATTTGGGAAGCTTATTGCAGAAGATGGATTTCATGGAGGGGATGATGTCAAGTATGGCTAACGTTGTCAAGGTTCTGTAGAATGAGAGAGAGAAAATGAATCAAGATGAACTGGAAACCATAGTGATAGACATCCCAGATAAGACAAGAGAAGTGCATTGAGTGATTGGCAAGCATTAGAGGTAGAGGTTAAAAGTGAGTATCTAGAATTGATTATGCCGGTAGAGGAACACAACGCTGAGTGATACTTCATTCTTTTTGATCAAGTAATTTGTTATTATTTTATTATTCTTTATTCTTGGAGAGATAAGTGGGGATTACCCATTTCCAGGGGTGGAAATGCATTTAGTGTGGGGTAATGTTGAGAAGATGAAATATAGCTCAAGGTTGAAAGTGTAGGAGGTTTGGAGGCATAGGCCTCAAAGACACGAAGTATAGCGAGAATACATGCATGCCCATGAACAATTGGAAAATATGACTTATCGAATTTATAGGTCAAGGGTATTTTTGACATAGAGTGCGGAGCACACAAAGATATGAAGACTTGCAATTCACACAAGGCTATTTTGGGATTTGCAGCAATTTGAGTGCCATGCAGAGTTTTGGTCTAATAATAGGATATGAACTAGGAGTTAAATTTAGAAGATCTATTATTAACACTTGCATGCTTTTGTATTCTCTTGTAAAGGTGCATGACTATTATTAGCATGTAGCCTATTTTGGAAGGTGCATGGGAGGTGAAGGGAAATTCCCACCCCTATATATATATATATATATATATATATATATATATGTATTTATTTGCATGGTTTAGAGAGCACATTGATACTATTTAATTATAGAGTTATGTTGCTGGTTTTGTTCACGCACATGACTCATGATGACATTACTATGATGTATGAAGCTTATGTGTTTTACTGAGTATTTAATATAATGGATTATATTGGTTGGATATTGGTGTTCTATGTGATTGAACATGGATCTTGCATGATAAATTTCATTATAGTCATTGTTTAGTCAATATTTCCTATGGTTTAGATCTAGATCTAGTTTATGCATTGTGGATTATTTACTATCTATTATAAATATGGATATATACATGTACAATCATGCTAACATTCTGGAAAAGCAACTCTAAAGAGGGACTTGGTACCCTTGCGTGCTTTGGGTGAGTGCTCAGTTTAGGCTGAGTGATGTGCCAGCGTGCCTTGGGTTATTTGCAGTGAATTATAGGCTACATCATAGCTTGAAATAAAGACTTTTCGGAATGTGTTTGGTGAGTTATCATTCATGAAAATGCACATTAAAGATAAATTAGGATGAAGGAAATCTTAGAGTGAGTTAGAAAAGGTAGGACAAGACAAGGCTTGAGAACACTTGGTTGAGACTCACTTCTTGAGGAACCAATGACTGACATAGGCACAATTGTGATGTGATATCATGTCTATATGATGTCATAGTAGGTTTAAAAATTATGTTACAAGGTAACAACGTAACACGCTTATAATGATGAGGACAAGTCGGAAATGGACCTAAAATTATGGAGTGAAGGCTTGAGGTTTATGGTGAAGCATGGTAGAGGCATGAGACACATAATATGACATGTTTTAGGGGATACATGATGAAGAACAAGACATGCATGATGAGTTACAATGTAAACTAGCTCATTTAGGCCTATTTCAAGGAATTAACAAGGTGCACGAAGAAAAATAATTCCATTTCAAGTAAATGAAAGCATGATAGGTGTATAGGGACATTGGCTAGAGTCAATATATGAAGCTACAAGTCACGAATTAACTTTTGGAGGCATGTATGGGGTTATTTTATGACTTCCCTTGAGAACAAGCAAGAAAGCATGCACAAATGAGATAGGTAAAGAAGGTCAAGTTCATTTATGAGACACCAATCCTTAGAACATGTAGAGGGAGTTTTTATAGTGCTGTGGTCAAAAATTTAGGGAAAAAGGAAGAAGATTTTTGAAGTTATGAGGTTTTTAGTAAAATCTAGCTCCTGAATGCTCTTCTCCAACTCGAAGGTCAACTTTGAAGACTTCAATGGTACATAAAAATTGTGCATGGTGTCCAAGCCTCTTCACCATAGTTAAATCATGGAATTAAGTCCACTCTAGATGTGGAATGAATTTTATTGGTGGTATGAGATTTATAAACGAATCTTAACCAAAGTGAAACTACTAAAAACCCTCACAAAACCCTCTCCTTGTAGTGATGGAAGAAGAATTGAGTTTTTGGTCATGAAATGAATCTATGAAGATGATATGATGCTTTGGGAAAGTATAGGACTCCAAGTACTCAAATTTTGTGGCATTTTGTAGCTCATGGTCACCTGGTCATGTATGGTTTTACCCCTATTTTGAATAAAATTGTGATTCTTGTCCTATATGGTAGAGCTTCAGATTAAAATATTCATGTGTAAGCATGAATGGGAAGTTTCCTTTAAGTTCATTAAAATATTCATGTATGTCAAGTGAAAAGTTTTGATGAACAAGGTCAAGTTAGGTCTCCTACCGCTTAAAAGAAAGGATGCAAAAACCAGTCATGTAGTACTTAAGAGATCGTGATGAAAAATCATAATGTTGAGGTGAAAAATGGTCTTTTACACTTGATACAATTTTCATACAACATTTATGAGACAAAAAAATTGTGTGGTAAGGTGATTTTATGCACTAGTACAAATGATTCAAAACTACCATGATAGGATAGTCAAGAAGGACTGAAGAAAGAGCTTGAAAAACATGTTTTTCTCCACATAACCCTTGCAAGTAAAGGCACGGAGTTGTTTTATATGTTATTTGAGAAGTGTTTCATGTAATTTTACATAATGAAAGTGAAGGTATTAGTGGTTAGAGCCATACAAAACAAAACTGGTTTTTGTGCCCTAAAAACTAGTATAAATAGTCCTAGAAATGCTTGTTTATTTGAACCATATACAATGAAATTATGAAAGATATTAGTTTGATGAGAGGCCAAAGGATCATATCCTTTAAGAAATATTACTTATAAGACATGAACAAGAGGGTAAGTGAGTGATCTAACTCACTTTATGAAGTTTGTTTTATGTGCATGGAAAGTCACAAGTACCTTGATCAAAACTAGTATCTCATGGCATGAATGAAGGAAGTGGAGGTTTCTCAAAGCCTTGACCAAGTATAAAACATAGGTCAGAAACATCTCTCCAAAATATTTAGAATGGTTTTAAGTTTCATGCATAATTCATTATAATAACATCTCTGTGATCGCAATGTTTCATTCCTCTATGACCAAGTATAAAGCTCTAATGAATAATGAAGAAGAAATGATGAGTATATAAGTATTTAAAGAGTTATAAAGCTAAATGAGGATTAGTATAACGTGCATGCATGATGGATACACTTGGCATCAAGTTTCTTTAGCTAGAATAAAAAACTCCTACGTTGGAGGATAAGACAAAACAATGTTGACAGTTAGAAATCATATCTACAGGTGCTAGAAGGAATATTTACAGGTGTAGTAAGATGGTTGGTTAGTTCAGAACTCCCTATTGGTCATCATTTGCATGAGGAACATCTTAACAGGTCCTGAAAAGGAAACATATGTAACTAATTCTATATCAGGTGAAATGATTGCAAAGGTGGACAATAGTGTTTGTTGACATTCCTCCTTCCCTATTCGAGTTGAAGTTGAAGAGTTTCTTGGAAAGGTGAAGTGCAAAAGTCTCTTGAATATGTCTCTTTTGAAGATATCTTGATTGTATATAAAAATTATTATTGATGAAAATGAGAACTCATCGGTATGAATACTAGTGTAATCGGGTGACGATGCATGGAGTGGACATAAAAATTTATTGCTAATAGCTATGTTGTTGAAGGTGGATGAAAATATGAAAAAAGAAAACTAAGATGCATGTGATATGTCTCAATGACTGTCATTGTTACAAAAATGTGTATAGTTCGAGAGAGGAGAAGTATGAAGGTGAGATAAGCATGATAAGTGTGTGTTTGTGAGAAAATAATTGTATGAAAATGTTTTACAACAAAGTGAGTTGATCTAGAGATCACAACTTGTTATATTAAGACAAAAAATTAAGAGTGATCAAAAAATTGTAGAAGATTAAGTGGTGTCTTAGAAGACAAGGATTTTAAGCTTATTGGTAAGTTGTAGCTTACGAAAGAATCAATTAGAAGCTTGATTAGAGTTTTGGGAGTTCTTGCAAGAAAGTAGTGGCTTATAGAAGGTCAAGTGGTAGTTTGACTAAATTTTGGAGTCATAGCTTCAATTGGAGTGGATGCTTAATAGTAAAATCATTATAACCTTTATAGGAAAATTTGTCCAAGATAATGCATTGATTTCAGTGGTTTTTATCCCTTCAAGGGTTTCCCACATTAAATATTGTCTCTATGTGTTATCCTATTGATTGATTGTGTATGAGGTTGTCACTTTATCATAGCAAAGTAAAGCAAACTGAATTGTATCTCAAAGCTTGAATTAGCAATGAATCACCCCCTCTCAATTCCTAGAATTTCCAATAATTGGTTTCATATCCTGGTCCTCTTTGAACAATTTTAATAGCTTGGAGGAAATAATTGAAGTAAAAGCATGGGTAACCTAGCTGAAGCAGACCTGAAAATGAAGCTTGAGATTTATCAGTCCCTGGTTGATGGATTGAAGAAGGAAATCAAGATCATGGAATTTGATCATGGCCAAACCCTAAACAAGATGGAATCTATAGTTTAAAGTGTATAAAAATCTATGAAGGACAAATAAGATGATTTCCTTAGAGATGAAAAATAATTGAGTGTCTTGAAGGATGACTTAAAAGGTGCAAACAATAGAATAAAGATTTATGGAAAGAAGGAGAAGTGTACTGAAGTTCTTGATGAAATCCTAAAGAGTTAGAGAGTAGCTGGTGATTAAACAAGTCTAGTATTCAAAGAATAACATATGGAGAAAATAGAGGATGAAAAGGCTAGTCCAATTATACTAACAGGGCGTGAAGATGGCTAAGGAGATAAACAAAAGAAGGTCTAAGTTAGTTAGGCAACCAAATGCATCCAGTATGAAAGGAATTCCCAAGGCTATTGTTTTTCTTGTCATAATTTTGGACATAGATGTTGGAGTAAACATGTTCACACTTGTCTTTGTGAACTAGTTATTTTGCACTTTAAATAAGCTCATTTGAGAGCATACATTATAATTATTTTTAATTAGTTTGTGGGATATTGTTTGTCTCTCGTAACTCATTAGAGTTGTTGAGCTATTACCTCCACTCCTTGATTTATGGAGATGATTTAATATCCTTTGTTTAGTGTTTCCTTCCTATTATTTGGGTAAGGATTAGTCTTGTAAAACACTATATATTGTGTGTTCTCGAATGAGAGAAAATAAGCTTGAATATTATTTCTTTTGTTTTCTCTGCAACTTGCCTCCTTGTGAAACTGTGTGATTGGATTTGTTGCTAAGATCTTGTGTTGCTCCCCTTCATGGTACCAGAGCATTTGGTTGTTGCATAAATCCTTATCCCAGTTCTGTGTAATTGTGTTGCCGAGTCTTTTTATTCTTGCTTTCTTGTTGGAGCTGCCTTTTGTTGCTACTGTTGTGGAGTTTCTTTGGCCTTGTGCTCCATACTAGTCAGTGTGCCTAGTTACATGGGTATCTCGCTCTTTGTACTTTGGTGATTGATTGGCTCTTCATTCATTTTTATGGATTTTTTTTGGAGGTTTTAAATATATTCTTTGCAGCGAAGAGAACATTTGGGATTGGAGGCGTCAACCGCACAAAACCACCTATGTGCAACAATCTCTCAGCTTGCCACGTGGAGATTATATTCAGCTGAGAAAAAACGTAGGTTTTGGAATGTGTCGTGAGTTTATTTCATTCAATAATTTTCTACATGCACAACCAATGTTGATTGGCCAATTAAATTATTCTTTGCAAAACTATACTTTTGAAAAAATTATTTTTTCTAAAGTTTTGCTTAAATAATTTTTTGGCTAATAATCCTATTTGGGTTAAATTAATATATTTTTGAGGGCTGTTTATAAACGGAAGGCATACATAGAATCTACATCTTCTCCCGATTCTAACGAGTGGTCACACGACCACCTTTGCCTCTAATTGTCCTATTTTATGGGAATTTGAAAGCTTAAAAAATTTTCTCGGTAACTTGAAATCGAGTGCCATTTTTGTAAAAGTGCATGTTTTTTCGACCCCGTTCTATTGGTTCAATTTTTAGTACCATCTAAGGAAGTACTATTTTCGGGGAGAATTGGTCATTTTCCGCCATGTCAAGAAGTTTGCCTTCTTCGTTTGTGCCCACAAACATCATGGATCTATGCCTATTTGAACCATTAAATTCATCCAACTATCATGTTTGGAAGCCAAAAATGGAACAGTTGCTCAAATCCCATGGTTTGTGGCACATTTTTCAAGATTTAGTGCCTGCCTTTACCAAGTGAGAAGGACAAGTATGGTTATGCATGCAAGCAAGATGAGGCCTTGGGACTTATTTCACTCAATGTAGCGGATAGCCTTCAGTTTCATATTTCAGCTGCCAAATCTCCTAAAGAGGTATGAGACATTTTTGAAAAATTATTTGGTAAAATTAATGAGTTCAAGTTACTTCAACTGGAGATGGAGTTTACAACTCTGTCACCTTCTGATTTTCCTCTCATAGAAGATTTCTTGACTAAATTCAAAGAAATCATAAGTAAATTAAATGGTGGTGGTAAAGAAAAAATATCCCGAATGTATTTTGTTGATTCTCGTTGAAATTGAAAGGTCCTTTTCTGTGTTCACTTCTACTTTCTTTTCAACTATGGATGCTCTAGGGGATGCGTTTAAATTGCCAACATTTGAGGTGTTTTGTGAGAGGTTATCTCATGAAAAAACTAAGTTAATGGCACTTGATGCCTTTCCAACCTCAAACCAGGAACTTTTAGCAAATTCTCCTAAGGGTAAAGGGAAACCTAAGTGGAAGCTAGGACCTAAGATTTTAGAATCTTCCAAACCCTCTTCTACTACCACTGATAAAATTTCTAAAGTCCCTAAACCTTCTAGTCCTGGAAAAGGGAAAAATAATGTCAAAAGAAAGGTGTATGAACCTTGTCCTTTCTGTAGTAAAACAAACCATCCAGAATCATGATGTTTTGTGAGAATTGAAGCACTTGAGAAGATGTTGAAACAACATAAGCTTTCTATTCCTGCACCTTCAACCTCTTCCAATTTTGGTAAAGGGAAAGCCCTTTCAGCTTGGGCCTTCACTCCATTGGATGATAGATGGGTTTTTGATTCAAGTGCCACACATCACATCACACATTCAGAGAATTTGCTAAGTTTAGTTTCTCCTTGCAAGGTTTCTTAGATTATGGTGGGAAATTCTACTTCATTAAAAGTAATGGGTGTAGGGATTGTTAACATGCCAAATGGTTCAATGCATGATGTTCTACATGTTCCCGCATTTCTAACAATTTGTTGTCTGTTTATCAAATTTGTAATTCAGGGAAAGGAAAGACTATTGAATTCTCACCTGATAAAGTTGTAATAAGAGAATTGAATGATCCTAATGATATTGTAGCTACAAGTGTTGTGGATATAGATTCTAGATTGTATCTCTTTAACAAGTTCGAGAATTCTGTAGGATATTCTCTTATTTCTCACTCATATTCTGTTAGCAAGTTGTGGCATGAGAGATTCGGCCATCTAAATTATATATATCCAACTATCTTCTCAGAACATGGTAACTAGACTTCCTAAAATTTCTTCTACGGATGGTGTTTGTCCAAGTTGTAAGTTAGGTAAACAACATCAAGATCCATTTCCTAAAGGATTGGCTAAGAGAGCTAAGGCTCCTCTCAAGTTAGTACACAGTGATTTGATGACTCTTCCTTCTTGTTCTTTTTCTAGTTGCAAATATGTATTAACTTTTATTGATGATTTCACGTGGAGAACATGGCTGCATTTTCTTCAATATAAGAGTGATGTTTTCAAAGGTTTTAAAGAATTTAAGGATTTTGTTGAAAAACAATCATCTCGTTCCATGAAAAATGTTCGCACTCATAATAGGGGGGAGTATATTAGTAATTCATTCAGGATTTTTATGCGACCATGGAATTCTACATCAAGATGCGTGCCTTACACTCCTCAATAGAATGGTGTTGCAGAATGGAAAAATAGGAAACTCAAGGAGATGGAAAATTACATGCTTTAGTCAAAGAACCTTGCACCTAAGTTTTGGGCTAAAGCCATGAATTGTGCCAACTATATTCAGAATCGGATTCCCCATAAATCTATTCAAGGGATTACACCTGAGGAAGCATGGTCTGGAGAGAAGCTTGATGTTTTTGATTTTTGAGTCTTTGGAAGTCCAACTTGGGCTCATGTTCCTAATGAAAAAGGAATTCCATGCAACCAAAGAGTAAGGAACTCATTTTTTTGGCCATTATGAACACGTGAAGGCATACCACCTTCTGGATCCTTCTACTCGAAAGTTCATTTTGAAGGGATGTTCATGTTGATGAGATAGATTCTGTTGAGATTCCTAATGAAGATCAACATCTGTCTCCAATACCTCCTTCACTTGACATGGATGACATGCTTATTAATGATTCTAATGATGCTTCTAAAGAAGAGGTTGCTCCTCCAGCTCCTTCTTCCCCTCCTTCTCGGCACAATGGAATCCAAAATGGCTTCAATCTACTCTGTAGGAGTTGGTAACTTGGTAGGAGATCCGAGTGATCCTCGATGCACAAGATCTGAGACTTCAGGAGATATTGCTTATCGTCGTACTCAGTCTATGCCTTTAGGAATGGATCTTATAAGTGAAGCTATCTCTTCTGATCCTGTTACTTTTTTTGAAGCTTGTGGAAACTTTGAATGGGATGAAGCTATGAAAGAAGAATACTCCTCTTTGATGAAAAATAATACATGGGAATTGGTTCCTCTTCCTAAGGGAAGGAAAGTGGTAAAATGTAAATGGGTCTTTAAGACTAAGTATGCAGCTGATGGATCTATAGAAAATTATAAGGCTCGTCTTGTTGCTAAGGGATTTTCTCAAGTCGAAGGGGTGGATTACTCTGAGACTTTTTCTCTTGTAGCAAAGATGGATTTTGTTCACCTTGTTCTTTCCCTTGCTACTTCTCATAGGTGGTCAGTGTATCAAATGGACGTGAAGAGTGCCTTTTTGCATGGTGATATCCATGAGGAAATTTATATGGAGCAACCCCTTGGTTTTGTGTAGGATTCTTCACTAGTTTGTAGACTTCGTCATTCTCTATATGGTCTCAAACAAGCTCCTCGAGCTTGGTATGAGAAAATGGATGAGTTTTTGTTGTCTATTGGTTTTCATTGGTGTGAAACTGATCATACTAAATATGTGGGTAAGTGCAGCAAGTTGGGGGAAAAAAAAGGGGTCATAAGTGGACGTCATATTGCAAATAACAACATAATATCAACTTGTAGGGATTATTAACAATGCATTGAGTCAAAATTAGAAAAGCTTATATAATATGAATCGTAGCATCCATAATCTAGTTTCTAAAATACTATTTTTTTAGAAAATAGAATTGTTTAGTTATATTAAAGACTCAAAATTCAATGACTTGGTAGTTTTTTAAAAAATGCCTCTAAGATTGTAGTCTGTTTTCCCGCGATTTGGATGACCAAAAATTGATATATATTATTTTCCTTTGGTGATAAATTAGATGCCGCTATCTATCTTGGGATAGATTTTATTTTGTATTTTTTTAGCAATATTTTATTTTTAATGATTTTTTCTGTGAAAGTGGTCTGAAAACATAAAGAAAACATAGCACTTTTCGTTTTCCCACCATAACTTCATAAAAAATATTGAAATCAATTATTTTTTTGAACATGTATATAATTTCACCACGGTTGGGATGGTATAAGTTTTATCACATTATGAAAAGTGAAACAGAATTTGAAGTCTTAAATGTAGACATAAATATTCACGGGAAAAAGTGTCTTAAAGACCTACTATTAGTAAAAAATTATAAAATGATATTTATCCTATTCTATTCACTTTAAAATCAATATTTCTACAAATCTAATAGTCTCCCCTACGCGATGGTACCATTTTTATGACATATTTTTGACTTTTTGGCATGGTTCAAGTCCGCGGAAGACTAAATTTGATGTTTTACTATTTTTGATGTAAAATTCAGGATTTGATGTCCACTTAATTATCCCCCAACTTGCTACACTTACCCATGTCCTAAAATTTGATGATGAATTGTTAATATTGGTTTTGTATGTTGATGATCTCATCCTTTTTGCTTAGCTTAGTTTCTATGATTCGGGACATTCAAAACAAATTGAGTGCAAACTTTGACATGACAAATTTGGGATTGTTGCACTATTTCCTTGGTCTTCAAGTTTCTCAGTATTTTGAAGGCATCTCTATTAGAAAGAGGAAGTATGCTTCTAATTTGTTGCAAAATTTCCGCATGATTGATTGTAAGCCATCTCCCAATCCATTTCAGTAAGGTATTGAATTAACTGTTAATTGCAAGTCTAACCTTGTTGATGCCTCTTTGTATAGACAATTAGTTGGGAGTCTTTTGTATTTGACACATACCCATCCCGATATCACCTTTTCGTTAACCTTGTGTCTCATTTTTCACATGAGCCTCATGAGAGTCACTGGAAATCCGCAAAGAGAATTTTGAGATATATAAAAGGGACATTGAATTTTGGCATACATTATTCACCACAGGGATCTTGTGAAGTTGAAGGCTATATAGACTCAGATTGGGGAGGTTGTTGAGACACATGACAATCTACTTCTAGTTTCTTTTTTCACCTTGGCTCCGGTCCAGTAGCATGGGCATGTAAAAAACAAAATGTAGTTTCTTTTTCATCCACTAAAGCTGAGTATAGAGGTGCGGTAAAAGTAGGTCAGGAAGTTCTTTGGCTTCACCAAATACTTGATGAGTTTGGATTTCCACAAGAATCTCCTTCTATCATATGGTGTGATAATTAGAGTGTTATTCAAATTGTGCATAATCCTATTGAACATCAACATACAAAACACATTGAAATTCATATGCACTTCATCAGGAAATTGATTCAAGATGATGTTGTTGACTTGAATTTTGTATCTACTGATTGATCAGATAGTGAGATATCTTCACTAAACCACTTGCTTCTCCTTGATATATTCTTCTACGAGAAAATATTGGAGTCAAGGAAGTTGTACTCAAGGGGAATTCAACATGAAGTCCCATATTTCCTTCTTCTTTTCTCTTGTTTGTATGGGGTACCTTATTTGGCATAGTAGCTAGGACCCTTTCTTTCTGCTCCCTTGCATTCGCTTATGGGAGGGTGTTGGTGTAAACATGTTCACACTTGTCTTTGTGAACTAGTTATTTTGCACTTTAAATAAGCTCATTTGAGAGCATACATTATAATTATTTTTAATTAGTTTGTGGGATATTGTTTGTCTCCCGTAACTCATTGGAGTTGTTGAGCTATTACCTCCACTCCTTGATTTATGGAGATGATTTAATCTCCTTTGTTTAGTGTTTCCTTCCTATTATTTGGGTAAGGATTAGTCTTGTAAAACACTATATATTGTGTGTTCTCGAATGAGAGAAAATAAGCTTGAATATTATTTCTTTTGTTTTCTCTGCAACTTGCCTCCTTGTGAAATTTTGTGATTGGATTTTTTGCTAAGATCTTGTGTCGCTCCCCTTAAATAGAGCAAAGGAATGTATAAATCATGTCATGGATGAACATGCATGGAGAGATTGTAGAGATGAGTGCTCAAGGAATATAACCTATTTTAACTTCAAGAAAAATGGAAACATTGCAATATATTTCTTAGATGAACCATCTGGTCATCTTTGGAGAGAAAAAGAATCAAGATGCATGAACAAGATAATATGCTATAATTGTAATAAGGTTGGGAACTTTGCTAAGAAGTGTAATATTCATAAACCTACCAATTCTAGGTGGAATCTCAGTCCACATCTATTGAAAAGAAAGAAAAATTTCATTTGTTTTAGGTTGTTATGACTAGGGACATTTTGCAAGACATTGTCATCTAAATGAAAATTATAGGGACATCAAACAGACTTCATCCTTTTAAAGGATAAGGTAAAAAGGTATCCAAGAAGAATACTAATCCTAATAATGATTCCAAGACAATAATGTCTAAGAAAGCCACTAGGAAGAAGAATATGAAGTACATATATAAGTTCAAGGAAGTAAATTCTAGAGTTGAAGAAGAAAATAATACAAGAAAATAGAATGGGCAGATGATGAAAAGAAAAGGCAATCAATGATAGTCACAGGAGATCCTAATTCAGACAATAATTTAGAAGGTGTAGAAAAAATCCAAGAAGAACTCTTAACCTTACTTGTGATAGAACAAATGTATGATAAGCATCATGTATGTTTGTCAGGTATCCAATCGAGAAGAAAAAAATATAGGAGATGGAGTTGTCACACCAAGAAATGCATCCAAGAAGATTGACAAGGTATAAAGAGAAAGAAGAGAAAGGATAGAGTCATCATGTTTCTTTGATGACTATCTACTGTTCTAAGGTGATCTCACAAGGTGGTGTGCCTTATCTAGACTTATAGAAGGCATGTATCAATTAGAAGAAGAAATGCATGTTCTTGAAAATAATTTATCATCAATAGAAGTTGATCAAGGTATTCAAAATTCTACCAATCTATAAAGAGTCACAAGGTATGTCCATGTAGTTCCTTTGAAATTCTCATGCATATTCAGTCTGTAAATGGTGTTTGAAGGTCCTAATTGATTTTTCAAACAAATTAAATATCTTGAGTTCTCAAGTGTGTTAGGTCTACTCCTCATTAGTCCATCAAACTCCAAGAAAAGTCTTCTCCATGTTGAAATTGAGTAAACAAAGTGAAAGGTATGTTTTTAAACACCTCTCATGAGGTCTCTGTGTTTGTTCATTCAATATAAGATCTTGAAGGAAAGTATTCTAAGTTCATGTCCTGGTATAGGTGGTTCCCTATTAGATCATCAAGTTTTTCAATGATGTTAAGGTCTATTAGAGTTAACAATAGGTGTATTTGAGTTCTAATAGAGTGTTCTAGCCATGAAATGTGTAGGTATGTTCTTGTCATGGAGTTGTTAAAGGCATTCTTGGTTCATTGATATTGTACATGGGATGTTAAGCTTCATGAAGTCTTTCATGGTTTTCACTAAGTCAGTTTGAGTCTTAAGAAACTATGTATTTCCCTTCTAGAAAACTTAAGAACTTGTGATCACTATGAGAGTTATAACATCCTAATAGAGAAAGAGGCACAAAGAAGTCCATGTGGAAGATATTTACTATGTCTTGAAGACATTCAACTTAATAAGGAGATAGAAATAAGATTGTCGCTATCAAATTTTTATTGAAGGAACATTCAAGATATGTGGAAGGTTTCAAAAGTGATAAAGTTTATTCCAAGAAAAATATGGATGTAAAGGTGGTCACAAATGCAGATTATCAACTTCAATTTAAGAGGCTTGAAGATCTAATACACTCTAATAATGTCATTAGTGTAAGAGATAAATGATGCCTTTCAAGAATTATTGTTAAGATGCATAGCACTTGATATGGAACCACAATTCTAGGTTCATGAAAGAGATGTATCAAGATGAGTTATGCCCCATGAATATGATATAAAGAGTTGTTAGGCATTGTGATACAACCAGTTTGAAAAGTGAATGTCACGATCAACATATACGTGTCAAAAATGTACATGACAACTTAAGGATGGGAAAGACTACCTTAAACAAGACTCTAAAATAGCTTCTAAAATTTGGTCAGAGTTGAATTAGCACAACACAAAGATTATCTTCTATTAATCAACATTTGTTGCTCAATTTTACAATATGAGGAGGGATATTATATAGCCATTGGAATAAAAAAGCAACCTCCTACAAACTAGGAAGTCACACAACCAAACAACCCATTAATAGTTTTATGGGTATAACAAAAATATATTGTTGAAACAATATAACAAACCTATATTATTAATAATGAGTTATAATACGACTCATATTAATAATATTACAATATACACACATAATTAAATAATGTGAGCACTATATATTTCCTAACAAAGTTAATAAGGTATGCAGGTTGGAAAGAGTTACAAGTTTTAAATGATGCATTAGGCACATTAAGTAGGGTTCAAAGTGATGAAAAAAATTTGGTACTATTGCTCCACAATGTCTTGAATGAAGACTCCATCTTGAGCAATATATAATAGAAGAATATAGTTCTATGCAAAATATCTCTGGTAACTCGGACCAATAAAGGAGGTGAAAACAAACTTGATGAAGAAGTTCAAGTCTTGAGAGAGAGAGATAAATGTGCTTGGTATGACCATGCAATCTATAACAAATTAGTTGGGGTTTGTGCTAAAAGGAGTGAAACCTTGGCATTGAGAGGAATAAGGATCATCTAGAGGTCCATTTAAATCCATTAATTACCTCTCAACACTCGGTGAAGGTTTATCTACTCGAGAAGACCAATACATAGATAGAAACCATTGTTCCTTAGGGTATAACAACACCTTTTGAAATAAAAATCAGAGTATGGAATTTATCTTGACCTATTGTAAATAAATTCACTTGGAGAAGATCATAAAAGACCTTAGGTATAATTTTTAGGTGTTGAAATGAATTTTTTTCATTTTATGGCCATTTTCCTCCTACCGGGATCGAGTAAAAACCTGCTTAGGGTTTTGTGTGAGAAAGGATTTTGAAGGACTTAACCTCAATCTAAATAGCTATAAACCTTAAGAATCTATATTTATAAGATCCTAAACAAGAATCAATAATAATATTGTTGAAGAACCTCTCGATTATCTAAAAAATCTAACAATCATCACACAATCTTGTAGCTTTTCTTTGAAGGCCTAATTTGAAGCTTAGGACTATAGATTTGAAGCATTTTTAGCAAAGGAAGTTATAGTGAATTATTATACAAAAAAGGTAGGTCCAAATGGGTACTTAAATTGGTGATTATTCGTAACTTGAAGCTTTACATCAGGAGTTATACTTGAATTTGAACTTGAGAAGGGTTGGTAAGGAAGAGTTAAGCCTAGGAAAGGAATAGTGGAGAAAGGAAAATTACCTAGAGAGTTGAGCTAAAATTTTTAGCCCACACCTATAGGAGAAAAAAATCTATTTCAAAAGTGGTGTTAGTCTCTTACGGATGTTTGTGGTATGCTCCAACCACCAACTCACGTAAGGGGCATATTTAACAAAAAGAAATCAAATTGACTAACTCTTGAAGATTTCAACCAAGTTGATGATGATATTATCATGATATAAGGTAGAGAAACATGATGAAATTTCTATCTAAACCAATTTGAACACTTTGGTTCAAAAACTACATCCTTAAAGGTTGCCTAGTTTTTAGAAATATGTGAAGGTGTAGGGTCTAAGGACTGAATTTAGTTGATTTTCTTCATTCTACTTGTTTGAATGACTGATTGAAGGATGTGCCATGAAACCATATGTGTATTTTGATTCATTAAGTTTATTGTGCTAATGAATGAGGTTGAAGAGGGACTCTAGAATTTTACTCTTGAAGTGTTGATTCAAAGCTCAAGTAAGCTTTAGAGGCCTAAAATTACATGCCACAAGTATGTTTATGTAGTTTAAGGTAGAGGAAGATGTTTTGTTTAGATCTCACAAGGCACAAGTCTTGGAGAAAAGAAACTTAGGGAAATGTAAGACTTTCACAATAAAATCACATGAATCATGAGTGTTAATGGATAAACTAGGAAGCTGTAAAATGTTAAAGGCTTGGAATATCAATCTATAGGTATGAAAAGGAGAGTCAAGGCAAGGGATCTGCTTATGTTCCTCAAGTTGGTGTTTTGATGTTAAGGAAGTGAGAATGGCGGGGAGGGTTGAATGAATTTAGGATTACTTAACGGGGAGCAAGTTCATAACACAATTAGTTGAATTGAGACAAAGAACAATGAAAAAGTACTTTATGGCTATGTTGATATTGTTGGCTCATCAACAAGACATGAGATCAAAGTACGAGACTCTAATTCTTGCATATATAGACATATATGGTTGGTATAACCTTAGATGGAGGTAGAAATTAGAGTTTCATGAGGAATATGATGTTCTAGAACATGACAAAGATTTCCTAAAATACTCTAAAAGTCTAGTTTAGGGACCTAAGACCTAAAGGTTTCTTGTAATTTCAATCCTAGCTTTGAGTTTCTAGTGACAAGATAGACATTTTCATGAATACAAAGGATGCTATTACTCTAAGATCAATTATTGGCATGTGTATACGGTTTAAATGCATCATCTTAAGGGGAGAAATAGTGAATTCAATGCACGATGAAGATAAAAATAGAGCTAAAGAAAAAGAGATAAAAGGGAGATCTTGAATGATGAGTTTAGTTGATTGTTTCCAACAAAGATAGGGTCAAACAAGATAATGAAGGAGGAGACCATGAACTAAAGACATGCACTTTGTCATTAATGAAAAAAGGGGAGAAGAATCAAGAGGTTTTTCATCAATGAAAAAGGGGAGTTTGTTGGCATGTGTTTGGTGAGTTGTCATTGATGAAAAAGGCACATTAATGACAAAGAAAGATCAAGGATAGCTTAGAGTGAGTCAGACAAGGCAGGACAGGACAAGGCTTGAGAACACCTGGTTGAGACTCAACTTCTTGAGGAGCTAGAGAGCTGGAAGAGGCACAATGGTGATGTGAGATCATGTCTAGATTATGTCATAATAGGTTTAGTAGGTATGTAATAAGGGAATTAGGTTAGAATGATAAATACATAGGAGCATGAGTGGAATTAATGTGACAAGCTCGGTTCGAGTAGGCCTCATCCCTAGGCCTAGTTAACAATTGGACCTGAAATGGTGGAGTGAAGGCTTGAGGTTGATGGTAAATCATGGTATAGGCATGAGACACATAATAGGACATGTTTTAGGGGTGAGATGATGAAGAAAAAAAAATCATGATGAGTTACAATGTAAACTAGCTCATTTAGGCCTAGTTCAAGGACTTAGCATGTCAAGTAAAAGAAATCATGGGAGGTATATAGGGACATTGACTAGAGTTAGTATATGAAGTTACAAGTCACACATCAACTTTTGGAGACATGTATGAGGTCGTTTCTATAACTACACTTGAGAACAAAGAAGAAACCATGCAAAAATGAGATAGGTCAAGAAGGTACATCTGAATTTATGAGAAACAAAACCTTGGAACATGTAGAGGGAGTTGTTATAGTGACGTGGTCTAAATTTTAAAGAAAAAGGAAGAATATTTTTGAATTTATGAGGCTTTTAGTAAACTCAAGCTCCCAGAATGCTCTTCTTTAACTTGAAGGTTGACTTTGAAGACCTTAATGGTACATAAAAATTGTGCATGGTGTCTAAGACTCTTCACCATAGTTAAAAAAATGAAATTAAGGCCAATCTATAGGTAGAATGAGTTTGATTGGTGGTATGAGATTTATGAACAAATCTTAAGTGAAACAGATCAAAGCCCTCACAAAACCCTCTCCTTGAAGTTATGGAAGAATAATTAAGTTTTTGGTCATAAAATGGGTCCGTGAAGATGATATTATGATTTGGGCAAGCAAAGGACTCTTAAGTACTCCAATTTGGTGTCATTTTATAGCTCCAATTAGAGACGATCATGTATGGTTTTACCCCTTTTTTGAAGAAAATTGCCATTACAGTCATATATTGCAAAGATTCAGATTGAAATATTCATGTGGTGGCATGTATGGGAAGTATCCTTGAATTTCATGAAAAGTTCAAATATGTAAAATGCAATTTTTTTGACGAACAAGGTCAAGTTAGGTCTCCTACCATTAAAAAGTAAGCATGCAAAAGAATTCATGTAGTCCTTAAGATATATTGATGAAAATTCATAATGTTGAGGTGAAACATGGTCTTCTACACTTGATACAATTTTCATATAACATGTATGATCCAAAAAAAATTGTGTGGTAAGGTGATTTTGTGCACTAGTACAAATGATTCAAAAGCGCCATGATAGGACAATCAAGAAGGACTGAAGAAAGAGCTTGAAAATAATGTTTTTCTCCATGTAACCCTTAAAAGTAAAGGCTTGATGTTGTTTTAGAGGTTGTCTGAGAAGTGTTTCATGTAATGATACATCATGAAAGTGAAGGTTTTAGTGGTTGGAGCCATGCAAACCAAAACTAGTTTTTACGTCCTAAAAACTAGTATAAGTAGTCCTAGAAATGCTTGTTTATTTGAACCATATACAATGTAATGATGAAATATATTGGTTTTATGATATGCACAAGGATCATATACTTCCAGAAATATTACTTATAAGTCACAAATAATAGGATAAGTGAGCGATCTAACTCACTTTATGAAGACTATTTTTGTGTGTGGAAACTCACAAGTACCTTAATCAAAACTAATATCTCATGGCATGAATGAAGGAAGTGGTGGTTTCTCCAAGCCTTGAAGGTGGACCATAGGTTAGAAACATTTCTCCAAAATTTTAACAATGGTTTGAAGGTGCATGCATAATTGATTAGAAGAGCATCTTTGTGACTGTAATTTTTCAATCCTCAATGAAAAAGAAATGACGAGTATACAAGGAGTTAAGGAGTTATAAAGCTAAATGAATTTTACCATAACGTGCATGCATGATGTATAAAATTTTCATCAATTTTATTTAGCTAGAAGACAAAACTCCTACGTTAGAGGATAAGAGAAAACATTGTTGGTAATTACAAATCAGATCTACATGTGCTAGAAGGAATATTTACAAGTGTAGTTAGATAGTTAGTTAGTTTAGGACCCCATCTTGGTCATCATTTGCATGAAAATCATATTTTTAGGTCATGAAAAGGAAATGTGTGTAACTGATCCTATGTCGGTGAAATGATTGCAAAAGTGGGCAATTGGGTTTATTGACATTCCTTATTCCTTGTTCGAGTTAAAGATTTGAAGTTGAAGAGTTTCTTGGAAAGGTGAAGTGAAAAAGTCTCTTGAATATTTCTATTTTGAAGATATAAACATTTGATTAAACATTACGGTTATTGTTGATGAAAAGGATAACTCACGGTATGAATGCTAGTGTAACTAGGTGAAGGTGCATGAAGGAGTGGACATAATAATTTATTGTTGATAGCTATGATGTTGAAGGTGGATGAAAATATGAAAAAAATAAAGCCAAGATGCATGTGATATGTCTCCATGACTGAAATTGTTACAACAACATGTATACTTGAGAGAGGAGAAGTTTAAAGGTGAGAGAAGCATGATAAGAGTGTGTGTGTGAGAAAAGCATTGTATGAAAACATTTTGGAGCAGAGTGAGATGATCAAGAGATCAAAATTTTTGTATTATGAAAACCAATTAAGAATGACCAAAAATTTTAGAAGACTAAGTGGTGGCTTATCAAATAGGGAGTTGAAGCTTCTTGGTAAGTTGTAGCTTACAAAAAGAATCGAGTAGAAGGTTGATTGCAGTTTTGGGAGTTGTGCAACCTCCTAAACCTTATGATTGATTGTGAAACCTCCTAAACCATATTTTATACCAAATTTTTATGAGGAAACATGGAGGATACCTGATAATATTATTAATGTAATATATACCTAGTTTACAGAGCTATGGAGTTACAATGCTTATATGCAATGTACAATTAAATAAACAAATGGTTGTTGTACATGCACAACAATAACCCTCATGAATATAAAAAATTCCAAATATATGGTTTAAATAATATAACAAAGTAATAACCACTATTTACCTAACTAACCAAATAACTACCACAATAACTTATTCTACCGCAATAACTATTCATTACCTATGGTAAAATAGGAAAACTAAGTTACTGATGGAAAATTAATCGATTGTTATAGGTTTTACCTAAAAAATATGAAGAGGAGTGGTATTATATCAAGGAGGATCCTCAGGTAATATTTGCAAGATATATGAGGGATCAAATAAGTTTTGCAAATTGAGAGATGAAACATGTTAATAATGGATGTGAGAGGATGATGGTAAGTGGGTGGTGAATTTAGGGATTGTTTGAGGAGAGGATCATGATAAATTCTTAGTTAAATGGAATGAGGAATGTGTGATGTAGGAAGATATGTAGAGGAGAAATATTAACTCAAAGAGATACCTCAAGTAAGACTCCAATACTACATGAGTGATAAAAATATATTTTCAAGATGAGATGATGTTGGTTTTTGTGTTGATGTGATATATGTGGTGATCAAGGAGGATATAAAGTAGGAAAGAGATAGCTCAAGGGTGACATCAAATAATATTCCCATGCTACATGGATGATCAAATAAGATTCCCAAGCTGAATGGTGTAGATTAGGAGATGATGGTAATGAAAAATGGTATGGTGAGAGGAGGGTGGATATGACACGGGAGTAACCATTGGGGAAAGGGGGATTAATGATGAAGGGTAAGGTAGAGTAAGATGTGGCTATATGGATAGTTATAATAGATGATCAAGGAGGAGGGATGTACAAAGGAAATTTTGGCAATGACGATGGATGAGGATATGTAGGATAGCCAACCCACCTTAAGGGGTATCCTCAACTAGTAGTCACATGTTGTAAGGATGGTAAAGTAATATTCACAAGTTGAATGTGGGTGAAATATAGTGAGATTAGGTTTATGAGTAATTTTAGCTAGATAAGATAGGTAGAAGAGGGATGCTGAAAAACATGCCATTTATCGTACATGAAGAGCCATATTTTATGAGCATATTTATTTTATTGTAGCATACACTAGGATACACCATGATATAAGATATCACAATGATCTTGTTTCAATATATGTTGAGGAGTGACTCAGAAAAGTATTTAATGAGTAAAAATAGTGAGTGGGTTAGTAATTTGGAGGTATTTTTGGAAGAAAAATGTACAAAATGAGTAGACACTATTGGTGTGTATTATTTTCCACATCATTAGGTGAGTCATCTCACGTAGGTGAGATCATAGGTACACATGTCATTTAGGAGTCATTATGAGATTCTCTTATGCATCAGTGCGTCATATGTGTCATTGGGAGTTACACTTCTATTCTGGGAATGTAACTCCCCCTCTCCACTCGAGTTGTCATGACTTTAGCATTAGGGGTTACTCAGTACCTCCTATATATACACCCTTTTGGATCTATGAGTAGAGGAGAGTTTTGTGGCTTATCAAGGTTCTACCCATTTGTCAAATCTTTGCACATACATTCGAGTTAATGATCACTCCTCTCGATATCTCTTCACGTTGTCGTTCGCACGCGTCCGTTGATGTGCATGTTGTCCCTGTGATCCTCGCTTGTGGGTTTTAAACCCTATTACATGGTATTAGAGTGGATATTATGGATTCATGCACTCTTCGATGTTGATCGTGCATTTTTCAGCTCAAGCATGATATCCATTTCTCATTTCATGTTTCGCAATGGATATTCTATTGTGCTCTTCTTGCATTGATTTCAGGGATTTTATACCTTTGTTCAGTTTTTAGGTTGTTCATGGTTTCTCAGCTTGTTTTTCGAGTGTTTAGTGTTCGTGGGTTTTTAACCTTTAGGGATTTGCATGATGTTTTGGAGGTGTTTCACAGCTTCAGGTTTCAATTTATAAGTTTTTTGTGCTGGTTTGAAGTGTGTGTCTTTGGGATTTTTGAATTTGGTTTAAGGCCAACTCAGCCCTAACTCGCCTTTGTGCACTCACCCTCCTACACATAGCTTTACACTACAAAATTCTGGCTCCACTCACCTTTGCATCACCTCCATCTCGTGTTTTTTTCTCATCGCACCGTGCATTGCATGCATCTCAAAGTTTCTCCTCTGTTGCGTGTTTGGAGTTCCCACCACCTGTAACTCGTGCCATGGTTGAAAGAGATTGTTTATTCTCTAGTAGCTCTTGCCTAGCTCTCTTACCAGCTCCCGAGTTTATCCTCGGCTCTCATCTGCGACTTGGTTTGTGGACTCGGTTGCATTTACCAAGACTCACATTAGATAAATTAGATCACTTTGTCTAACTCAATTTTTCTCACAATTGTCACTTCCATTTTCTATTTCTTAGCTCACTTCCTTAGTCTTCAAACTTGTGGTTTCCTTGACTGACAAAGCAGGCTCAAGTCTACAAATTTGCGAGGTTCTTCACATCTCTAATCCAATGCTCACTGCGAGAAACTCAGAACCTTCTCATATCTAGTTTAAACATGTTGTTCCACTGTGCATTCTAGGTAGTTTTCATTTTCTCTGGATCTGCATGCACTAGTTCGAACGGGCCCCTGGTTCCAAGTTTTGCGCTCGGCCTAGTTTGGATTAAATTTGGTGAGTGGCTATTTTTAGCTCTATAATGGGGATCTTTAGTTTGATGGTTACTTGGTTTTCTTCATCATGAACTTAAGTCGTTACCACCACGTGGCTTCAACCCCATATCCACTCATCAATGGTTTGAAACCTTGACCCAGCTCATGGACTCGGCAAGCATTGACCTCTCTACTCAAAACCGACTCCTCCGGCTCAAACTGCACAAGCTGCATGGTTACTACATTCACCAACCTATACGTGGCTTGCACCTATTTGATCAAATGTCAACTGTTACACCTGACCCAGCTCAGTCAACAAACTACCAACTCCATGCTTAGGATCTCAAGTTTCAACTCGAGCCAGCACAACAACTCGGTGCCTCTACATGGCTTGGCAATGTGGGCCCCCACATCCCTTTTAGAATTGTTTATAGGTTAAAACAATCCCTGTTTTTAATGTTTTGAGGCAAAAACATTCCATTATTAGCATTGTATTATTTTCTAGGCTTTATTTGCTTTTTAATTCCCTTCCTACACATGTCAAAGATGGAGGGTGAGGTCCGGGGTTGGCAGGAGGCTAATCCCCCCTCATAAGAAAAACAAAACCTACCTAAAATTTGATGCCATTTCCAATGAGTACCCACACGATACCCTTTGCACCCATTTCAGAACTTTTTAAATCCGTTTGTAGGATTTATTGGCATTTTCCATCAGTTGCGGGAATCATTTTCTTGCTATAACTTTTGACTCGCTTCTCGGTTTTGAGTGCTTCTTTAGTCAAAGTTGCATGATTTTTCACACATTACGTGATGACATTATTATTTTTGTAAACTCAATACTTTATAAAGTGTCACATTCTAGGGGTTCACTAGTACTCTTGGGTTTTTACACACGAAGCATTATCAAGTGAGTCGACGTCTTGCTTTCGTGCACCTTACACTTCTTGCTTCCGCATCATGGAGAGTGCTATTTCTAGACTTGATATTCATAGGATCACTTTACATCCTCCACCACTTCTCACCGGGAGAGGGAACTATTTAGCTTGGCGTGCTTCCATGGAACGTTACTTTGCTCACTAGGTCTTTCACCCTTCTTACTTCGGCTAGTTACTACACCCACTAATCATCGTCATATGGAGGACGTTTTTGACACTTGTGACCATTTTTTTGGTCACTTGATGATGAATTTCTCCAGATCTCTTTAGTTTCACGTGGCATACTTAGATCCACCCCATCGTGTCAGAGAATTCTTGATCCCTCTATGGAGACCCTTCACATACTTCCGCCATTGTTGCTCTTTTGCGATCCATTGTCTCCTCTTGTTCTTCATGTGATGGCAGTTCCACTGACACATACTCACTTGATTCTACTTCTGATGACGAGGATTGTGCACCCAATTCTGATGCAAAGAGTACTATAGAGGAATCTTCTCCTCCTCTCATTATTCCAAAGAGTGTTGACACTTCCCACATCTCATTAGATATCGAGTAGTATCCTTCACAATATCATACAGTCATCACACCCACCTCTTTTTAACCTTTAGTGTGTGAGGCCCCTTCCACTCCTCTACCTTCATTGGATGACTCATACCTATCTGACATTTCTCCTCTGTTTGTTGAGCCCCCTCATTGGGACGAATATCTGCTTGACCTTAGTCATCTTTTTCACAAAGTATACTTGTGATGCACTACAATTTCATCATCCATCTACAAGTATTTTAGAGGATTTCATCATCTCCGTTGTTGGGAGTGCCCCTTCTAGGAATCTTACCACTTCCACTTTTCGAAGACCTTCATTGATCCACCCTTGCTTGTGGATCCATTTTCTGTTGTGGGGGATGTTTTGTTGCCTTCACATCACTTGGACATCCTTTCTGTGGGTGTTCACTCTTCACACTCTGATAGTTCTACACTTGTGACATTATCTTTGGTTCCTTGGCACTCTCTTGCTAGACCTATGTCACACTTTCGTGGACCAAACTCAGATTTCTTCGTGCTGTTGCCTTCAATTTCCTTCATGGAGTGGGAAGACTTCTAGCACGTCATTTTTTTCCGTCCTAAGGGCGGGAACACGGTTCGGTGTGGTGGCTCTTCTTTAGTCCGGAAGCGAGAGGATATCGTCATCGAAATTCTTCTAGGAGACCTCCTAGAGTCAGAGAGTTCGAGATCTCGTCCATGACATCTTATGCATTCCTCTCATCTCCCTCTTCTTCTTTATGATATTTCCTCTTTGTATATGGGTACCTTTTCAGGCTCATCTATATCTAGGACCCATCTTTGGCATCTTTCTTAGATTAGAGAGTGTTTTTTTCTCTTGTGGTGGATGTTTTTCCCACTGGGTTTTCCTTCACTACTTGGGACTTCTTTTTTGTACGTGGGTACCTCATCAGGCTTTGTGTCGGGACCCATTTCTCATTTCGACTTACCACCTCATCCTAAGTTACAATGAAGGGGGGTGTTGGTGTGTATTATTTTCCACATCATTAGGTGAGTCATCTCACTTAGGTGAGATCGTAGGTCCATGTGTCATTTAGGGGTCATTATGAGATTCTCTTATGCGTCAGTGCGTCATATGCGTCATTGGGAGTTACACTTCTATTCTGGGAATGTAACTCCCCCTCTCCACTCAAGTTGTCATGATTGTAGCATTGGGGTTACTCAACACCTCCTATATGTACACCCTTTTGGATCTATGAGATAGAGGAGAGTTTTTGGCTTATCAAGGTTCTGCTCATTTGTCGAATCTTTGCACGTACATTTGGTTGATGCTCGCTCCTCCCGAGATCTCTTCATGTTTCATTCGCATGTCACTGTTGATGTGCACGTCGTCCCTCATGATCCTTCCTTGTGGTTTTAAACCCTCTTATAAACACACACACACACACACAATATTTATCTTTATTTTTGCAATATGAGTTACTATGGTATTCTTATGTGTGTGTGCACTTTTGAGTTTTATTATGAAATATATATATATATATATATATATATATATATATATATATAATATTTGGGAGATTTGTGTGACTATAAATGTGTAATTCCATAGAATATAAAATATGAAATGGTAAGTATGAACATGTTTATTTATGTGTTGGGATTGTCGTACAATAATTACAAGTACTTAGGAACTCAATTAATAACACAAATGTGTGTGAAATAAGCATGGAGAAAATTGGCCATTTGAACAAAGTATAAAAATGCTAGGTGACATACTAGAACTTCTTACATGATCAATTGTGTGCTTATGTGAGTAGATTACCTCTTAAGGAAAAACTATTAGGAAGAAATAATTGAAGATAGACTAGCTAACACATGGGTATGCATTGGAAGAATATTTTATGGATTATAAGTAATGAAATTTAATTTTAAGTCATACATTTCTCTGCTACCAACCAACAATATATAGTCTGAAAAGATACTTTTTTATTCTAGTCACAACATTTCTCTACTACCATCCAAGCATCCATATCCCCGATAGAGATACTAGAAAGACCCCTTCGAGAGAGTTTTGGATATTTCTTGAGCTTGTTGATTTTATTTTTGTATTTATTTTTTGACAAGATATCCATCTTTGTCTCTCTTGGGGGTTCAGAACCACTATATCTTAAAGAAGGAGATGGAAGTGAAAATGGAAATGTCATTGGATAACATGCGACAAATAAGGCCCTATGGCTTTTGAAATAAGATTTTAAATGTGTGTATAGTGTATGGACATCTCAAAAGATGAACTCATTCTTAAATTCACCAAGTGTTGAAGACCATTATGAAAATGTCAAAGTTAACCATGTGGAGACTAACTCACATTTGTCTAAACCAAGTGTGAAAGGCCTACAAACATTGACACATCTATATACAAGTATGGAGGTGGGGGAAATTTTATTATGGATGGATGTATATATACATGGAAGAAAAATGGAATGGCTAGTGCACATAGATAGTAACATGACTCTTTTTTTTTGTGTTTTTGAATATTTAATATTATTTTTGTTCTTTTATACTTTTATATTATTTTTGTGATTTTGAAAGTATAATATTTTTGGGGATTTTTCATAATTTTGTATTGTCTTTTAAAACAATTTTTAGGCATAAAACCATTAGAAATGCATGAAATTTAATGCCTTCGAGTGTTTTGTTTCCATTTAGATCAAATAGTTTATAAGAACCAAACTGTATTTTGAATGATAATATAGGGTCCAAACCAAACAAGGGAAACATTTTCACTTTGGTTAGGTTCTTGAAATGAATTTTTAAATTTTATTTATGTACAATATCACCTAAATCAAATTCATGGATATGACTTTTTTAATAATATGTTGCTATGTGATCATGATACACTTGGATGTGATCAAGAGAATTGACATGCCTCTCATCGATAAGGTGGAGTTATGTAATACACTTATGATGATAGTAACCATTAGTGATGATTTATTTAAGTGTATCTCTTAATGAAGGGATATAAAGCTTAAGGGGCATGACAACATTGGCCCCATAAAATAGGAAAAGGTATAGCCCTAGTAGGAACAATAATGTTAGTACAATACAACCAAAGATAATAAGGAAATTGTGTGTAATGTCTATGAAAGGCATTGAATAATTTTTGAAGGATTTTATTTATTTATTTATTAAAAGGATTTATTTTATCATTGTCTTGTTGATAGTATGGCATGGAAAACTATGTTGTATTTTGTAATTTTCACACATAATCGCTTTAACACATTTGTTATTAATTGAGATTTTGTTGTTAAAATTGGCCTTGATAGGGATACCAAAATGAAAAATATTGTTTTATATGATGAATTTAACTATTTTTGGAATTTTTGTACATTCAAGGTGTGTAACATCAACCCATTTCATAAAATATTCAATGGAAGTAATGATAACAATTTGGCCATATGAAGATGGAGCAAAAATTGACTAATAGGGTCAAGTACTAATTGAGAGAAGGGATAGATGGACCGAAGAATTTATAAATTTTGTGTGGGAGCATGAGATATATTTGTAAATCTTTGGAATTTATCATAGTGTTTCACATACATGTACAAGAGTCTTTTTGAGAAAATTTCAATAATAGCCTATGCAGAGAATACTTAATGCAATGTACATACAAATATAATGACCCCAACATATAACATCATGCATTTTTGTGAGTGTAATGAAAGTAAATGGGGTAGTAAACATCATAATATTACAAAATCATATCCACATTTTTAGAGGATGTACCCAACTAGGATAAACCGAGTGTCCTTTTGATGAAAGGTATGACATCTTACTTTGGTAAGGACAGGTGGTAATGTATTGAATTTTAAGTATGTGAAAAACTCCTCATATCAAATAGAAGGTGGTGTGGTCATGGTGCTAAAAATGTTAAACACAATGGTACAATCGAAAGTCGAAACATTACATGTTATAAGCCATGAGAATATGGTGATGTTATGGTTGTTGTGAATAATTAACTATTTTGTTATTGGTGTGGTTATGTGTTGTTTTTTACACCCTAAAATGATGATAATTATGAGTAGCATCAAAGGTGTGTGTGGATATTGAGAAAAAATGGACCCTTGTCCATTTTATTAGATACAAGTATGGGACAGAAGTGAATTCTTGCTTAGAATGAAAACCCACTTCTTTTTATTTGGTATGTATGAAATTTTCTCAAAGTGATTCATTCATAATGTGTTTTGCAGACACCTTAGGCTCAATGAATGGAAACTTATAAATTTTCCTCTCTCCTTAATTGGTTGTCCTAGGGATGACATTTGTGTGGTTACACTATGTTGAGCCTTATGGGAGTTTGGAGATGATGATTCAAATAGAGAATATAAAAATTACATCATTTGAATCAATTATTAAGTTATATTTTGAGAAGATTATTGATGTATTCACACACTTTAAAGGATTTAGTACCCTAAATATGGCCAATATGGGCCACATAATTATTGTGATGGGGATATTTTCATGTGAATTTTTATTCATCAACTTGACATTCTCGAACCAACATTTTATTTTATTTATAGTGAAGCTTCAAGAATCTTCTTTTTACCTTTTATTTTCTTGATAGAATTTCATAGTTTGAATGTGGTTACTTGGCCATTTATTTTTGATTATCGATAACTATCGATTTTGTTTATTTTTGTAACTCAAATATTTATGGTTTTTTAGGCCACTTGGCTAGTTGTTATTAGGATTTTTAATGTGGATTTTATTACTTGTTTGATGAGTTGGTTCTATCTTGTTCATAATGTGTATACATGTTGTATGGGGGTACACCCAAGGTGTCATGTTTGCAAGCTTATTGATGTGTGACATGCCCTTGGTTTTGAGTTGACAGGATCAATTTGTGTAAGACCATGGATTGACTCAACCTCACTTGGATAATTGATACTCAATCCTCTATGGCTGAGTGAAGTTTATGACATCGAGTCCTCATATGGTGGTGTGAAATTTATGTTACTTTTTCCTATATGGTTGAGTGAATCTATGATACATAGTCCTTTATTATTGAGTGTATCTTATGATACTCAACAGTATTTGGTAGATTGGTCCTTATGATATTCAATATCCATTAGTGGGTTAAGCGTGATTCTTGTTCTCTTCATAGTTTATGATGTTGATGCTTTCCACTTAGATGGATATGATACTCAATGCAAACTCCATAGTTATTTCTTGATATTTTTATACTTTTTCAGATTATTGATTACATGGGGATAATGTAATTTTGGGCAATGTGGGATTCACCAAAAGACATACTTGATACTCTTACTTGGTTATTTTGGTTCCCTTAAGGAGAGGTTGAGATACTAGACTATAGATTATGTTGACAAATATTGCTATATTTGGTCTCATGGGCACTAAACGTAGAGAGATATCTTATTTTTTGTTACGGGGTCCTTGCTTTATAGATGTGTTTTGACATACCTTTGTTATGTGTGTACTTACACTATTATATACCTTTTGTATGAAGTCTATGATATGCATATTGCCTTTGGTGATCTATTACTTTCCCCCATAGATACGTGGATAGTATTTTCCTCCCATGTTTGAGTTTTTGTCTTGTTTGGGTTACATTCATAAAAAAATTGTTAAGGGGTGTTTTCTAGAGTTTCTTGTGTTGAGATTTGGGCCTTTTATAACATTGTTATCTCATGTTTTATTGGGAAATCTAATGAACATTTAAGGTTTAATGGTTTAACAAAGAAAATATTAGGAGCATTGAATCAAGAATATGGTATAAAGGAAAATAAGTGAATGAGTAGTAAAATAAAATAACTACCAATCTTCACAGAACATAATTGATTGAAGATATTTTTCAAAGTTTGGTGTTTCCTTGTAGTCTCTCTCAAACGAAATATCCATTCATTAGCGATAGGAGACACTATGTGTTTCCTCCTCATTTATGAGTGCTTATTCTAATCTTAGTATTATGTTGCATCGGGAAGATGATCATATAAGGAGGGAGATATAGTTCTCATATTCTTACTAGCTCATTAATATCACATTTAAATACCCCAACTTGGTGTTTAGGTGTGTGCGTATGGTGTAAATTTTTTAGATATTTGATCGAGTTCCAAAGAAAATGATGTATTTATGTTGATACATCTTGAACCCCACTTGTGTGTAGAGATAATACGTCGATTGATTGTAAGATCCTTGATTCCATATTATTTGTTGTCTTGAGCATGAGATTTTAAACTCCACTTCAAAGGTTATTTGAGTTAGATCATGGGTGTTTGGGAAAACAACATGAATTTGTGTTTTACGGGTCTTTTGGAGAAATATTTGGTTACATGAAAAAATATGGGGTTTTCATTAATTCTCTAGGACTAATTCCCTTCTCTTGGGAATAAGGAGGCTCCCATTTATTGAAAGCTATAAATATTGTACACTAATTCTATTCTTAGGGTGGTCAAAGACTAGGGATCACATAGGAACACTCCACTGAACTTGTGGCAACAATGTATGGAGGAAAATGAGTGTGAGGTATGAGTAGGAGAAGAGAAATGGAGAAGGGATTTTGAGTAATAACTATAAATGATGAGTTTATTAACTAGAAAACTAGATGTATTTATAGATTCATTGAGAATACACCAATATACAAATTGAGACAAAAAAGAATCAACACAAAGTTTAATTGCATTATATTCATCAAAAGATTCAATTTTTCCCTAGTTGTGTAGGATTACAATGCTCTATTGGAGTAGGAGTTGAGAAAGAGAGGAATACATTAAGCAAGAAATAGAAGAAATACAACTTGCTATAAGAGGAGCAAAAATCCTTTGGAATGGAGGAGCTATCATTATATATATATTTTTAGCATGAATTTTCATATTCCTAATGTGACTCTCCATATTCGTACTTTTTACAATGAAGAATTAGAGAAAAATTTAAGTGAATCCGAAATTAGAAAAAGTGGATTCTCAATAAATAAATAAAATTCACTTAAGTGCACTTTTCGAGAGAGAGAGAGAGAGAGAGAGAGAGAGAGAGAGAGTAATTCACCAAATTCATTCTCTCAAGGAATCAATATTCTTTCCAATACTTTTCTCCAATTATCAAATGCTTCCTAAATATTCTATACTTGTTTGATCATATTTGGGACATCATTGGTTGCTTTAGAAATGGTGTTGTAGATCTTGGCCATTTCGTTCACCGAATTTATGCTCACATGTTGAGGTGGAACAATTGATCTTTAATGTTTCCCACAAATAGCTCATTAAGCTCAATAGTTGTCCTCATATTAGTTTCATTCTTGACATATGGTGGATAACCCATGTCATTTAGATCAACATAGATTTTTTATTTTAGTATATATTTTTCTAGCATGATGGAAGATAGGTCATTACATGCATCTTTGAGAGTCTTCACTTTCCATTCGATGGTTCTTATCAAATTCCATACAATACCATATTCTATCTGAAGAAATATTCCTTGAGAAGATAATGTTGATGTATGATTTGGTTTGAGATCAAATGTCGGGGATCAAGTCTTCCTAATGTGATATTTTAGTACTAATTACTTCTAGATTATCCTTGATTTCTAAAGTCACCATTTCGATATACTCATTCACTTTATTAATCTCATGAATGAGATTCACACCATTCAAAAAAATATTATCTACCTAGGATTGAGTGAATTTCCTTACTTATTTTCTCAATGTAATTCATCCACAAGTGCCTCCGATCGAGACCACAAAATGGTGAGATAGTTTGAGTAAGAAATGAAATGAACCATATGGGTCAAAGAATGGTGAAATGTATGATGATAGAAAGAGAACACTGTCTTCAAGTTCTTCTTGTGTTTTCTTTCCTTTTTCCACCCTTTCAATCATTCTTGTGACCAAATATTTCAATTTTCACACATTACCATGTTGAAAAATTCTCATATTGGGACCCATTTATAGCTCATAGTTTGGAAGTTTCATTTCTTCCTTGACTTTTCACACGGGGTTAAGACACTTCAACAAATTGTGCTTTAGATGTATTGGTCACCAACCTTGACATAGTCTAAGCTTTCCTCATTATGTTTCTTGATCTCAACAATTTAGACACTATGTCAAAGTTTTGATTAATAGAACTGACAATAATTCTCCTATTTTCCTCTACTAGTGGAGAAATCCATGAGAAGGAAGAGAGAGGGTAACAAAAAGAAGGGGAAAATGTTTGTCTTGGGGTGGAAGAGGGATGATGAGGAGAGTGGATTGGTGAAAAAGCATGAATGATAGGAGAAGGTGAGTGAGAGAGGGTATTTCTTGTGAGGAGAAACATGTAGAAGTGATAAATACCGAAGGATTTCTTCTTCGGGTACCACAAGGCTATATTTCTTAGGGGAAGTGGGAAAAATAACTTTGTTTCACAATTAATTTTGAAATGGAAGAAAAAGGAAGGCTTGGTAGTGTGATGAGCTTGTGAGAAGAACTTGAACTTGGCGTGAATGCTTTGGAGCCTTTGATGTAGACCTTGGGTCTTGAAGATCCTTCAACCCTTTGATGTAGACCTTGGTTCTAGAATATGCTTCAACCCAATTTCCATTCAATGTTATTATTTCTAGAAGTTATTTTAAATAAGTTATAAAGGAGAAACTTCTCATACCTTTCAAGTACCATTTCCATACAGTCCATGATATCAACTAAATATCTCCTTGACCAATCAATATAATTAAAATTATAATTTTGTACATGTTCTATTAAGTATGGGTCAAACAAATCATTATATACATCACTTATTCCTTTAGTCACTCATTTAATCCTAAATGATTTCATCTATTGAATGATCATTCTTATATAGTCTCGTTGACGTAATTTAGAATCATTGAAGTAATCATAAATTTTTTTTCTATCTCTTGCTAATGAAGGTCAGAAAAAATAGTTATCATGTTGCTTTTGAAATATCCTTTGCTATTAAAATGGACTCTTTATTATGAGAAACCAAGAAGTTTTTGCAATAATATATGCCGACTTTGACAGGAAGTTCACACCTTTATCTTTTATCTCTTTCATCCCGACATGTACAATGTCAAGTTGTCTACATAACTCTATTAAGACCATGTTTTATCTTGCATATATCGGGAGTTTGTATGGGCACCCATAAAATCCACTGACTCAAATTTAGGTAAATGGTTGAAATTGAATGAATTAACTACCATAAAAATTTATGATGTCCAAAACATCCTTGGAGATTCTCAATATAGTATTACCTTTTAGTAACCTAACTACGAACATGGTAAGAGTGTCATTGACTAGTTTGTAATGATTTAATCTTCCCTTATGGGTGATTTAGAGATGATAATAAGATATTATTATATCCATAGTCAACTAACTAATAATAGATAATCATGGCCATATCCTGGATGTAATGATGGAGTACACAAGGTATCTGACTATATAGAACTTGCTATTGGAATCCACACTCAACAAGGTGTTATGGAAGTTACCACTAATAATCTAGCACCAGTCAATCCATTGAGATCCTTCACAAATCACATTTATAAACTCCGCCATACAAGGTTTGAATTCTTTTGTGGAATATTCTCCCATGAATCGGCTCAAGGGGAAAATTATATCTAATCTTTATTCATGAAAGTCAAATCTTACTAGAATCTTGAGAATATTCGATGGACCTTTCTTCTGTACCTTCAACCAAGATCTTGCCACCATGTTATGGAGCTTAGAATCTTGATTCTTTCATTATGCTAAAGCATCATCCTTGGTTAGGACAACTAAATTCTTGTCTCCGAATCCTGAAGTTGGTTCCAATGTGAACAGGGTTGATTTGATCTAACAATGTGTTGAAAGGTAAAATGTTCGGGTATTTTACTTGGTAACCTTATTGAAAAGTTTTCCCCTTTTGGTCAAAATTGTCAAAATTACCAAATTACCTATTTTCAAAAGGAAATATTTTAGGATCCTCAAATCATTTCAGGAGCCTAGATTGCAATAAAAAAATGTCTCATATATTTCTTCATGAAAGTATCATTTAGAATCTATTATTTGAGCTTCAAAGTGGTCTTGGGAAAGCTTTCTCTCTAGCCGCTTTTTGAGGAAAATGAGTGTGTGAACATTAAAGAAGGGTCAACTTTTGGGAAAGGTTTCAGGAACTCTAGGTGGTTTTGGTATTTTAAATCCCATTCATTAGAAATATTATAGGTTTTATACATTATGTAATATGTGAGCAAAATTTTTGGGATTATAAAAGGTGAAACCTTCCCAACACCGAAAAATAATGGTATTTTTAGACAAGGAACATTCACTAAAGGTTTTGGTCACCTAAAGAGGATTTGATATCCTAAAAAGGGCCAGGTTGAAGAAAATTTAACCCTCATTCATGACCCAAGTGATGGTTTGGTTCATAATTGTTTCAAGCTCCTTTAGTGGTTTAGTTCATTAGCACATGTTCCTAGGAAAAAGTGGTGATTTGAGAAAAAATTTGTCAAAAAATAATTTTCAAGTTTTATAAATTCTCTCAACAAATGTTTTGGTCACTTTCCATTCAAAATCATATATTATATGTTATGGAATGGTTAAGTTTGGACCTTGAGGAGAAAAAGTGCACTTCGTGTCATAGTTTTATGTTGACATGATGATGTTAGAAAATGCACCTGACATAATTAAAGATCTTGGAGGCATTTTGGAGGTGAAATTTACTTTTCATTCTCCAATTTAAAACTCCACCTTCAAAATTTCACCTCACTCTCATTGGTTGACCAAAAACAAGCAAAACGTAATGAGAAACTATACATATGAAGAGAGGATTTTGCATGTCGGCCCCACTTTCTCTACCCTAGGTGCATTTTTGGAGTTCATGTGCACTAAGGCACACTTCAGAGGTGAAATTGGACCAAAGCGTTCCACCCAAGGATGGTGGAGGTGCAGTTTGGGATGGGAGTTTGTAAACTTGGTGGAAAACTCACTTTGCATTTACAAAGTTCAATCTCCACCTACACGTGCAAAGACCATTCAAATCTGCACTTCCCTAAAAAAAACATGAAAATTGAAAATTTTCATGGAGAAAACCATGAAAAATTATTTTTCCTCCATGGAATCCATTAAAACCAACTTGGATGCCCTAGCTTTCTCAAATAACTTTTGCTCATTTTTGGTGATCCCGTGATCAAAAAATCTCAAAACTTTGCCAAAGTCATCTATTTAAAAATTCCTTTAATATGATATATCACTTGGGGATATAATATCATGATTTATTTTTTATTGAAGAAGGAATTTTCTAGCCAATAAACTCCATTTGTGCCCATAATAGCTGATTTTGTTTTGCATTTTCCTAGTGATTCGGCTAGCCAAATTGTCTAAAATTTGGAGCAAATGTTATTCATAAAATAATATTTCATTTTATCTATATCTTGCATGAATATGTGGAGTATTTTTTGAGATATGGAGGAATGAATTTTCTATCATTATTTTACAATCTTAAAATGTATTTGATTTTTCTTTGTGACTCTAGGATCCAAATTTCTTAAAATTTGAAGAAAGTATTCCTCTAAAAAGTAGCTTTCATTTGATCCTTTTCTTGCATGATGAAGTGGATTATTTTTACATATATGGAGGACGATGTTTTCTCTCAAAGTATAATCCCCCATTCATTCAATTTTTCACTTTCCGTTGATCAAGATGAGAGAATTGTCTAAAAATTGGAGCATATCTTCCTTTTGCATCATATTTGAAAGGAATCCATCTGCAAGTGATTTGAATGATTTATTCACTAGTAATCACCACATAAATTTCATGACCAAAAACATCATTGAAGGTGGTTTAAGTCACTTAGATAAGAAGGAAAATTCATTTGTTAAGTTGAGTTAGCATGAATAGGAGGTGTTGGATATCAAAATTTCACCCGTCATAAATCAAGATGATTCGAGGGATTCGAGGAAACATGAGTATGTTTCTAAGTTGTGGGACCTTGCACTTAAGACATAAAGCCACATAAGGTTGACTTCCTCGCTTATTTCTACTGCTAAAACTACTCCTAGGAAGGGAAATGCAACTATATAACTCTACTCTATGATTCTAAGGGACCAGGGTGAGAAGGAGATGCATAAAATGAAATCCTAAGCTAAAGGGAGGTGATAACACCAGAAAGAAGGGGATGAACACTCTTAGATGAGTGAAAATGAGGTAAAATGAAGGAAGGAAGGGAATACATTATTGCAATAGTCTAAAAAAACATTCAAAATCTCATTTCCATGGAGCACAACAAACAACATTGCAAGAAATGTAAAACATGCACAACATACTAATATTTAAAAGGAAATACAAGTAAAGGCAATAAAACATGAGCTAGGGAAAAGATAACCACAAAATAAAATTTTATTTCTTTCAATGAATGCATAATTGATTATAATGAGAGGGAAAGGAAAGAATCCACACGTAGTGAGCCAAATCTAAGGCCTGAATCTCAAAATGTAAAGGAACACTACTTTGAATAATTATCTTGCAATCTAAGAGGGTTCAACCTTTACAAATGAGCATTATTCAACAATATATAGAAGAATAGAGAGAGAAGAGGAGGGAAAAAGATGGAAAATAAGATTTCTAATCATAACCACCAACAACATATAATAAATTCTTGTAAATCCACTTGGAATTGTGTCAAATCCACCTACCCACATCAATTTTATTTTGGAAGAAGGAAAGGAGAAAAATCCCATAAAATTTGGGTGGTTGAGTCGACTGGAAGAGTGCATTAATGACCTGAGTCACATTTTCCAATTTTCCAATTTTCACCTACTAAATCCCACCAAAATATGATTTTAGAAAGCCTAGAGTGTAGCCAACACCAATAAATTCCCAATAAGATCGACACGCATGATTTCAAGCTTTGTGGAGGAAGTTATGTCAGCTAATTGTCTCTTGGTTTTGTCTCTACCATGTGTCACACGTTCATTCACCATAAGGATTCAACACACATCTATTAATTTTATATTTGTCTTGCAAGTCTCATTTATATGATAGGTCCCCAAAATTAGAGATGTGGCATGCTAGGATTGGTGCGGAGGTTGTTGCCTTGGGTGCATGTGTGGGAGAAGGAGGTGCGAGAGAAAGTAATACATAATAAATCCACCAAAGCACGTGTGAGAAGGTGTGCAAGGATAGAAATAAGGGATGGATACTTGTTAAGGAATTCAAGTTTACATGGAAGGCAAGGTCATCTGACAAAGGAGTATGTAAGAGTTTGAAAGAAGGTGACACGTGGAAGTGCACCAAAAACGAAATAGGTATTGTAGAAAAGGATATGTGAGTGTGCGAGGAAGAATGTGTAAGGGAATAATGTAAAGAGGAGAGTGTGCATGTTTGGCTATTCTTGGGACTCGTGAATAAATGGAATGCAAGAGGAACATGTCGGGAATTTACAAAATAAAAGACAATTCAGGGTTCTACATGAAATAACACACAATAACTTGAAATTGAAAGTGGATACGCAAGGACTACATGCGAAGGGGAAATAAAGGGAGATAACATAATAAAAGGGAGGAAGGTGAGACGATGCCAACAAGAAATCAATGGAAAGGGGAAGAACACAAGAAGAATGTGAAGGTGCGCATGAAGAAGCTGAAACCAAGGAGGAAAACCAATGGTACATACAACCTGAAAAAATGAACTAGAACCGGAATGAAATTGCAAGTTGCTAAAATAAATAGGGGGTTATTTTGGACAATAGGAGGATTTTTAGAATGAAACATATAGTTGAGTCAATTGAAGGATTTTATGATGGGAACAAGGGTTTTGGTGTATTTTTATCTCCTCACCATTATCCTTTTAAGATGCATGACAAGGAGTACTCCTATTCTTCACAAAGACCTTGTCCATCCAGTGATTTCTTGGCTCTATTTCACAAAGAGGAAGTGTTTCCTTTTCAAATGATTGCTTTGTTGTCACCAAGGATTCTCATGAATATGTGGTACCATCAAATCCAAGAAATATCATGGTTACTAAGTCCATGACATGTGTGGTTTGAGTTCATTCTTCATGATGATTTTAAGATGAGTGTTTTCTCATGTGAGAGACAAGAGATCACGTTCATGAAAAGGAGTTAATATTTATAATTGTAGACACCAAAATTGGGTCACACTCCCTTGGTCCCTTTTTGAATAGATAACTTAAAAATATTCACCTAACCTTGACCCTTTTACCCCACATTAATATTATTTTAATTATTTATAATAAAGGTAATACTCATCCTCACTTCATTCATTATTTAATTACCTTATTTAAAACTAACTTCCACCTCACCTATACACCTCATCATAAACCTATTCTTAGCATGTTTCCCTTTTACTAGGACTCAATATCCACTCACCATAACTAATTGAGACTTATTCCTACCTACCTTAATTAACTAAGACTTAGTTCAACCCCACAATCACATGCCTATTTTTCCTCTAACCAAATTCCTGGTTATCTAAGTGAAAAATACTGTTTGATCCACGAGAATAAACAAAGCTAGTCAAGAGATTGCCAAGATCTGTCATTTTTAGTAAACCTAGGATTTCCCGCCTTAGCCAATGTCGGTCAACCCTACACCGACGCTGGTCTCCCTAAACCATCATCGGTTACCATATATTCAATTTGGTAACCTTGTTTGAGAGGTTGGTCACATTCTTGAGTTTTGGAACAAAAGAGATCTACATGCAAGCAAAAACTAGAGCCCTTTCGTACATCCAGACACCATAGCCAACACCAAGATGGATCGAAGGTATTTACATTCATGGTAGCATTTCAGAAGCACTTCCGTGACACTGAGCACCATTCCATAGATCAACCATCACCATCATCTAGCCATCAAATCTGCAAACACCAGTAAGTGTATCTCTAACCTACATCATTTCATACTTATTTAGATTACAAAGTTTCTTCATCTCTGTTTATCAACATCTATTTGCATTTTTCATCCCACCCTTGTTACCTTCCTATGAATCCAACCATTCCATCACCCAAAATCATTTAATCACCTATACTTGATTCCTGAATACCTCTGAGTACCCCCAGACCGTTACAAACCTAGCCATTTTCCTCACACTCACTGTCTTACCTCAAAAAGTTCTCAAAACCTAGTTTATTGAATTTCTACCATCCCGCCTTAACCATCGTCGGTTCCCTCTTAACCATTGTCGGTCATACCTCACCGACGTCAGTCTCTATATTTGGTAATCCTACCAATAATGAAACTTAAAAACCTACATCCAAGAAACCCAAGCTACCCAGAATCTGACCCTGACCTGTTCCAACACCTTGACTACCTACCCTACTTCCAGATCTGATCATAACCTAGCCTATTATATTATATTTTCTTATTGTATTTGGATGAGATACCTAAATCATATCAACTACAGTAGGACATTATTTATTTATGACATTTCTTACATTAAGTTGTATTAAACAGTGGGTTGACTGCCACCAAGGAAGTACCACACTTCCTAGATCTAGCACACGCTAGGTAGCCCACTGGCATATATTATTTAACTCTCTTTTGTGGTCTTGTTGTGTATTTTAGGTAGTTCCTCCTAGCCAAAAGGAAGCTCTTGTAGTCAGCATTGGATCAAGAAGTTAGAACACGCACATGACCTTTAAACCGACCATCATAACATGTATTCCTCTTTGGCCCATCACCTTATCTGTTTCATCAAATCCATAAAGAAAGAGGTGAAACATTTTGGCATGGCGGTGGGACCCATTAGGGGTCCTTTCACATTTCATTCATTTCGAGGTGAGATTTGTGTGTTTGTTTCCCTTTTGAAAAGCTTCCACATTAATTTTCTTCTCTGGGATATTCCCCCTCTTTCTATTGTCTAAAAGTAATCGTGTTTTGGTGCTATAAAAATAATATGTCTTTCTTTCATTAGCATTGCATTAGTGAAAGAACATCCCTCTTTCTATTCGTTACTTGTTACATCGAACATCACGTTTTGATCTAGGTTTAAAACACTTGCATAGCATTTTGATTTTTACATTATATCGACATTAAAGCGAGGGCAACCTATATGCTTTGGAAGTCATTCCCAACTCGATTTGTTGACACAACTAAATCATATAAAGCACATTCTCTTTTCTCTCTCTTTTCCAAACTACACAAATTGCAATTTACACATCTTCTTAAACAAAATCTTACCAGAAGAATCTGTCAATGATCACACAATCAGAGGATTGATAGTGGGCACCCAACTGGTTATCTTTGTCTAGTCACCCATCAGAGAAAGGCCCACCCCCACCAAAACATAACCTAAAACCTCACCTTTAGAATTTCCTTCTTTGTAGGAAGCCTTCCCAACCAAAAAATCTGTTCTAAATTCATGAGTCAGTCTTTTAAATAGCATAAGCTAAACACACTAAATTCACTTGTAGGATTACATGTTTTTTATTATCTTTGTTCTTGACTTGCATTTTGAGTTGTGAGGTCACGTTTCTTCACTTCCTTCTTCCTTTGACACTCACCATCATAGTTGGTGTATTCTGACTATTTTTAAGTGTGTCAGGACTAATTTTTACCATATTCAGACTTTTGGGTTGGTGCTTCATTCAACTTTAATTCACAAAAAGAAAATGTTTCTTCATTATACAAATTTCACAATAACTAGCATTGGTTTACATCTGATCATCATCTGTTTACTTGACAGTGTCGGTTTCCTGTGCTTTTGGTCAGTTTACCCAAAGAGCACTCATCTCATCTTCTTCTCTATTTAAAATCTCTGGACATCACCATATCCAATGCATTATGATATTATTGACTGAATATAGCTTCCACAGTTGAATTTCCTCAGTTTCTGTCTCACTTGCTCGAATTGTTGCTTTCCCACAACAACCGAGGCATTGAGTTCTTGTAACCATCATCGGTTACCCAAGAATCGACATCGGTTGGCCTAATCGACATTAGTATTTCTATTTTGATTTTAATCAAAGAACCTACTTTTTCACCTCTCATAATCAATTTTCTTCCATCCCTGTGGTTTTTTGTGTCATGTATAGAATACAATCTTACCAGGTCAACACATATTCACATGGTGTTAACTCGCAACCAAACTAACACCCTCGTATTTCATGCCACTGTCACCACTCCCACTTAGTCCATCACTTTGCCATCCATTTTGTCACCTATGGATCTAACACAACTTATCCCCATTACTACCAAAGTGATGAGGAGTTCACAAGACTCTTTGATTAGAACCCCACGACCCTACAATACTATATCACTAACTCATCCACCCGGACTCCTCATGATAGTTAATATACAACATGCCTATATCTATCCCTCCTACTCTTACCCCCACCTCTCGCATAAAATAGTACCATCTCGATGCTACCGTCATCCACTTTACCACATGTGGTGTCTAGCTAGGTATCACAACTATTATAACTCGCAACATCTATGTCATCTATTGTACTAAGCGACATCAATGGTTCCTCTTAAAGCTACCTTAAGTATATCCCCATCCGCACACTTGCTACCCGACATATACCTATTACATTGTAACCACCTCTGGTGTTGGCAACCTACACCCCTTTCTAGAACCTCATCCTTTCTATCCCGCAGTCCTTACCCCAATCACCACTAGAGTTGTTACAACTACCCCACCCACTTACACATACTACCAAAAACCCTCGACCTCATCTATTGCTTATTCGGCTATGTTCCACTTACATCTATTCCTCCTGCGTAGTTCTCATACTCAGCACCACCATACACTAGCATACCACCCATCTCATACATTCAACATCAACCTCCTTTTTTAGTAGGGGCACCCATTCATCACAACCTACCAACGAACTCATTAAGATGATAATGGAAAAGATGAAAAACTTAGAAGCATCTTTTTCTAGCTCCCATAATTCTTTAAATTATGATGAAATCTGTAATGAGTCTATCCATCCATCTATTCCCATTCACCTCTACCCTATGCATTGGGAAATGCCTAAATTCAATCGATTCAATAGTAAAGAAGACCCACAACAACACTTGTGGTCGTTCAAATATGTGTGATACCTAATCACCCATGATGATGCTTTGCTCCTATGAACCTTCCTAATGTCCTTGATAGGACTAGCATTCCATTTATTCCTTTAATTAAGTTTTTAATCGATAAGGTAAAAACAAGGATCATCTCCTAGGGGCCATTACAAAAAGAGGAACAGAAACCCACGAACAAGAAAGAAACGGAAAAGTCCAAGAAAGGAGTTAAACATGCTTAACTCTTACATTGAAGATCATGAATTTAAACCAAAGAGAGAAAAAAAGAGAAAGGAAACCAACTCCAAAACTTCAAAGCGTAGAAGTTCACAAAATTCTCGCCAATGATCGAGAAAACACTAGCTAATTTTTAGGAGATCCTTCACTTCTACCATCATGAATGTCTTTGATATTGACTCCCTCAATGCCCTTGAAATTTATATCTTCCTCCAGTTCATCCTTATTTTAGTTCCCTCCTCCATCCTTTCCAACCTATCACTCAAATTTTTAACGTGGTACTCCACTCCGAAACTTCTACTTGGACTTCACTTGAAAGCAGAGACAATTTGCTTAGAAGTGTTAATGACATCCAACATAGTTTCCCTATGACCAACATTGGTTTCCTCCATCACCTGAAGCACACCCTCTAAGTACTGAAACTTTCTACTCAAATCCTTGAAACCCTTTAAATTACCATCCCAATTCCTTTTTCTTGAGGTGCTTTCTTCCCCATGACCTTCCTCGCCCTTATCTTTACCGAATCCTCCCCACATTTTTCCATTTCCCATCCTTCATCTTAGTAAGGCATTCTATAAGAGTGAGGTCATACTCTTCACCTTATCTTTCAAAGAGGAGTTCGAATAGGTTTCCCATTTTCAAACAATAGAAGGATGAGCCCTTCATGCAAAGGCATCTCAACTTTCTCCTGTTGGAAAGCCATCAAAGAGTTAGTCAAAGAAATAAATAGGAAGAAAGGGATGCTCACCATGACCTTATGGCGGAACATATTCAGAAAGGTCATATGATGGGTATAGATTTTTCAGTATTTTCCTTCCAGAGTTATACAATTCATGATTTGAAGGCACACATCTCACCATATTCCTGGAATACACAACCTAGTGATACCATCTCGTAAAGAAAGAGCACCTTTCCTTACCCATGAAGAACAACTCAATTTCATGTTCTCTATAGGTTTTGTCCTTAATTTTTGAGCCCACCCATTTTCATGCTCGTCACTAGGGAAATGGTGGACTCGGAAAACCTCTATTTCCATACCTCTAACCTAAAAATTACCCTCTTTCCAAGATTTTTCAAAATCCTTTAATATAGGGAGGCATCGTGACCATGTAATTTTGCTATGAAATTACTGAAACCCCCAATCTTAAGCTTGTTCCACATATGCTGATTAAAAGCTTCAATGCTCTAGCTAGCAGGTTCAACTCTAATCCTCTCACCCCCATCTAATCCTATTCCTTTAATCAAGTAGCCCAAGCTTTCTTAGACCATTTTTCCATTAATGTTATCAAGAAAGTCACCATGACCAATCTCTATTTAACCTGATAGTATGAAGATGAATCTATCGTAGATTTCATTGCCCGCTGGTGGAGTCTTATCGACCAATTAACATTCCAGCTACCTCAGATTGAACTTATTGAGTTTTTCACTAAAGATTGTGCCAGACACATCTCACCAACTCTATAGATACAAACCTTTTGAACCTTTGATGAAGCATTCACCATGGCACGAAAGCTGGAAATTCATGCCATTAAAGAAAAGAAAATATAATTATGAAACAAGAACACCCCATTCAAATAAAACTATTCTTCTTCATCTTCAAAACTTCAAAATAACTATATAAAGGAAAAATTATCTCGCCAACACGTTAGTCCTCAAGGCGGGTCAATCTCATCCTTCTAATCGAGCCCAACCTTCTTCCAATATTTCCCCTGTCTAGGCCTTTTAGCTCTAGTGGGAACAATGGAAGTACACTTCAATTGGAGAGCCCTATTCTTTAGTCTCATAAAAGCTTCTTAAATTTGGATCCATTACAGCTTCCTCCCATAAAAACTCATACATGGGTTTTGATCCCGCCCATCCTATGCCTCGCATGGTATAAAGAACACGACTACTGTAATTATCATTGTGTTAAAGGCCATAGTGATGGTAATTGCATAAATTCTAAGAACATTGTCCAAGATATGATAGATAATGGATACCTCGTCGTGGAAAACCCAAACATGCCAGAAAATCAAAATTTACACATCTTTAAATAGTCGTTCCCTGACCATAAACCATCGTCTAGTCAAAATAGTGATCCTTCATCCAACAATAAAAATGTTCATGAAGTCCATGTGGTTTTTGATATCGTACTTCTGTCCCTCAAATCCCACCTATTTTGTCTATTGAGGAAATTATGGCACAAGCCCCTCTACCCATAGAGGAGCATACCTCTTCCACTCCTTCACCCACAGAGGAGTCCCCTTCATCTCTTCCTTCACCCACGGAAGGAACCCACACTTTCTACCGATGCCATTTCACCATCTACCTCACAACCTACTGAACAATCAACACTTTTAATTCTCCCATCCACATGAGAATCATCATCACCTTCTTCTCCACTAAGGGATAAGTCTACCTTACCCCATTTACCATCTCTCCTACCCACGGAGATTCCTCGACATTCCACTACCTATGGGAGGAAATTATTCCTCAAAGATCCCGTAACCCCATTGACATGATCTCAACTCTTTTACCTACAGAGTATGAGGCTAGCCAATTCCTTGTCTCATAGAAATATTTTACAGGATCACCACCAAACCAATTCCATCCTCTTATTCCAGTAGTCCCATTTTCATAGCTAGCCGATCACTTGGATTATGTTGATAGTTCCACGGTATGGGGACATCTTTGGCTCCCCTTTTCGACCCAAATGCAAATGTTTCCTGAAGATACTTCCACGATCTACCCAAGGGTATTTTCAGAAACTAGATTGGCATTGACCATGCCTATTGAAATGGCTTCTTCTTCATCATCCCTACCTACATCTAAACCTCTACCCACAACTAAATCTGTTACTAAACCTAAAAACCTACCTACACCTCTCTCTCACCGTATCTAGACCCATTACTACCTTGGGTGTCATGCCGACATCAAGCCTTACTCACCCACCTATCAAATTGGACTTAACAACACCATCTCAAACCCACACCAACATTATTCCTCTATTTAAAAAGAAAACCAACCTTCTAGGACACATACACCAGCCTCACCTACCACACCTTTGTCACCCCCTCATTCCATCCATCCTAGGGCCCCATCCATCAACCTTGATCAAACAATCTCCTACCCAAGGCCACCAAGAGCTAAATAACCTATTACTACATCACAAGCCTTTGTTACACATCATTCACCCAAAAACCAAACAACTTCACCCTCACCTATGAAATTCTTTCCACCTATACCTCCACCATTACTATAACCCCAAAATTTCCTAGATGACTTCAATCCATGCCATCTACCCAACCTCTACCAATCACCTCCACTGCAACTTGGTTGCCCCCTGTGGGTAACCCATCCTCCTCCACCATCTATTTTACCTTCTCGCATCCCATACTCCCTTATCCCCTTTACCCAAGAAGGTGCTACCAAAAGATAAGAACCCATTACCCTCCAATAAGGTAGTCAAACCAACAAAACCTTCCATCACTAGCTCTTCTACCCCACCTTTACCTAAGCAGATGGCAAAAAAATATAAGACCATACCACTTACCAAACTAGTAGACCAACCCATTCCCCCTCCTATAAAGCCTCTTCCCTCATGATCATCCACACCTTTACCCAAACCCACACTCACTTCCCATTGTGATCCGTTAGCGGGGTCCTATGCCAACATTTTAACTAATCTCTTAGATACTTCCATCATCACATTACCACCGCTTCAACCTTATGATCCTATCAAACCCAAACCAAAAGGGTTTGATGAAACCAAGATTTGTGCCTATCATCGTGTGCCAGGACATGATGTAGAAAATTATAACGATCTAAAGATCGTTTCTTCTCCAACTTTTTCCATCGAATTTTTTTGAAGATGATGACCTTCTTGATGAGGACCATGTTCCACCTTCACTTGTCACCACACATCATCATCCTCTACCCATTCAGGGATTAGTATCTCCACCCCAAAAATGATTTTATCCACCTCCAAAATTTGAGATCAACATGGTCTGTATTAGAGAGTTGGCCAAATCATCACCCAAATGTCAGTGCGCCCTACTCATTTCACAAGGCTCTTATCCACCACTAGGGTTTTGTCCCTTATGTCGTTATACATTTCATGGTACCCTCTCTATCCACCTCCCTTCAGATTGACATGGTTCACATTGCCACCCACTCTTAGAGAGACAAAGGCAACAAAAAATAAACTAACCCATAAACCAACCTCGTTCCCAATATACCATCTACACCCACACCCAAAATCACCATCCATGGACCTACATACCCTATCTTTGAGGAGGTCACCCATAGCACAAAGATAAACCAATTACATTAGTCTCCTCTAAAGATGCATTTGTATGATCTCATCCAAACTTTTGAACCTCATAGACAAGCCCTTATCGAGGTTTTACAATCCATCAAAGTTTTACCCAATGACCCCACACCAGTGGCATCCATTATTACCCCTCACCACATGGCCTCGCTTACCAAATCATATCCTTCTTCTACCTCTATTCCCACTCCCCAATTCTCCACCCTCATCTTATCTCGATGAAGAGATTTCACCTCTCCAATTAGATGACCCTGATCCCACCATTTTCATTTTTGTCTATATCGATAACATATGCGTATGGTGCATCATGATCAATGGTGGTGCTAGCATTAACATCATATCCTCCCACATGTACAATCAAATGTGCATCCCTTCTAATTGTATACATAATAAGCCCATTATGATGTGCTCCTTCAATGAAGCCATTACTTCCACCCTTGGCACCATTATCCTTCACGTCCGCGTAGGCCCTCGCATTGTCTCGGAACTATTATATGTCTTAGAGGGGGAGTTCTAATATAACCTAATTCTTGGCAGACCTTGGATTCAAATCATGGGTTATGTCCCTTCAACTTTACACCACTGTGTAAAATTATAACATGAAAGACATAACTATACCATCCTTGCCAACCCGTCGCCATTCAAAACTTGTAACATGTTGTACTAGCCCAATGATGTATTTGTACTGGTCAAGGAATCTACCACTACCCCCACTTCTCCTTCACCCATGACCCCATCCACCAATGTTTCCACCACCTCTCCCACATATAACTCTTCTATTCCTACTACCACCTTAGCCTCTACAGTTGAGCCCTCTGCTTCCCAACCAACCGCTACCCCTCCTACCCAATCATCTAGTGAGTCGTATATCCCCACCACCCACATATTGACTACTGATCCCTTAGAAGGTTTTTTAAATGCCTCACTTTGGGGGAGTACCGCCTATACAATATCAACACGTTTCTCACTCCGTAAGAGTATGGGAACTTGTGCCAACACCCTAGTCATGACTACCGTATAAGTGAGGTTTATCCTTATTGTCCTCCCCACCTTCACAGAATCTAACGTATGAGGGACTTGATACTGCCACTTATTCACCCAAACCTCCATCCCAAACACAACCATTTTCATGTTACTTCCAATCCCTTACTAACCACCGCTTTACCCACACTTTCCTTCACCGTTGTACATGGAAAGGCTTTGGTTTCAGTTTTTACGAAAAATTCCGCCATACTATCATTTCATGTACCACCCATAAACACAATGATCGTAGTGGTATTGGATTTGTCGCACCCCCTTCCAAGAAGGCCCACATCAACCTCATTAAGGAAGACAAACCTTCTTCACCCCATTCACCAATGTCACCACCTTCACCCATGAATTCCATAGATCCCGAATCTATCCCTCCTATTTTTTTTTTTTTCATAAACATGATTTCCCTAGGACCTTTGATTTATCAATGCGATGGTGAGGATCCTTCTTATCTTCCCTTCCTATATCTTGATATGATTGATGAAGATACACCTTCTATTAATGTCGTTCCATGTCGATGATGATTATATATCACCTACCTTAGTACGGAAGATTCTTATATTCACCGGTCGTTACCTTCTGAGACGAAAAACATGTTGAATAAATCGACTATCAAAATCAACATTAATACTCAGGACGACCCACACATTCTAAAGATAGGCCAATCTTTAGATGTTGCTGAACAAGAAGATTTTACCTCTTTCCTCTAGGACCATAACAACGCTTTTGCTTGGTCCTATGCTGATATGCCCGGTATTGACTTAAACATTGTGGTCCACAATATCGTAACCATTCTTGATGTCAAGCCCATAAAACAAAAGCTATGAAAAATGCATCCTTGCATTGATCTTCGTGTCAAAGAAGAACTTCAATGAATTCTCTTGGTTTCCTTTATCCTGCCCATTGACTATCCCCAATGGATTTATAACATCATTCCTATCACAAAAGCAACAGGGGGACTCCACATTTGCACGTATTTCCGTGACCTCAACATTGCTTTCCCTAAAAACAATTTTCCTCTACCGCAGACAATTACAAATTGGTTGTTCTCACCACCGCCATGAGATGCTATCACTCATGGAAAGTTTCTGTTTATAATCAAATATTACTCATTCCGGAAGATTAACATAAAATTGCCTTCATTACTCCTGGGGACCTTTCGCTATCGAGTAATGCCTTTTGTCCTTAAAAATTCTAGTGCTACATACTAGTGAGCCATGACTTATATATTTTATTACATCATGCATCACATATTGGAAGATTACGTAGATGACCTTCTTGCCAAATCCAAACATTGGTCCGAACACCTGATAGTCCTTAAAGTCATCTTTGATCGCCTCATCAAGTATTGTGTTCACCTTCAACCTATGAAGTGTGTCTTTGTGGTGCTTTCAGGAATAATCATTAGTTTCATCATTTATTTGCGTGGAATATAAGTTGATCCTTATAAATTCAAGGCTATTCTCGAAATGCCTCCACCTACTAACCTCCATCAACTTAGAAGTTTGCAAGGTAAGTTGCAATCTATCTATTAGTTCATTTCACAACTTTGTGATTGCTGCCAACCATTTCATCATCTCCTTAAAAACAACATCTCATTTAAATGGGATGATGAATGCCAAAAATCCTTTGACACCTTAAAAAAATACCTTCCTCAACCACCGGTGCTCATTCCTCCTAAGGATGACCAACCCTTTTACCTATACATTTGTGCTACTGACCATTCCTTAGGTGCCATGCTTTCTCATCATGACGAGAAGCACATGGAGCAAGTGGTTTATTACATAATCCGCACTTTTGGACTATGAAACCCAATACACCCATGATGAAAACTTTGCTTAGCCTTAGTATTTTTCACCACTAAATTGTGCCATTACCTACTCAACCACAAAACCTTTTTCATCACTAACACTGACCTTTTACATTACATGTATGCTAAACCCTACCAACATCAATGTGCTACACACTGGCTCATGCTTTTTGTATACCTTGACCTCAAATTCATCCATCAAAACTTATCCAGGCCAAGACATCGCTGAAAAAATTGCATACACACCTCTTTCTAGGGATCAACCCTCTAACTTCAATTTTCGAGATGAATCCATTGTTACCCTCTCTTTGGACGATACCATCTACTAGATGACTTTATTCTTTGATGGTTCCAAATGTCGCATGGAGGTGGTGCAGGTGTTATCCTCATTCCTTTTGATGGTGAACCTACGACTTTATCTTTCAAACTATATTTTTATTGCACTAACAACATAGATGAATATGAAGCACTTATATTAGGACTTCAAACTGCCATCTCCTAGAGATAGTAAATCAATTAATATATTTAGTGATTCCCAACTGGTTGTAAACCAAGTCAAAGGTATATACTAGTGTCGTAATGAAATACTACAAAAGTACAAATGTCACATCAACATAATTTTGACTACCTTTAACCGTTATGAACTTTAAACCACCCCACATTCTACTAATAAAGTTTCAGATAACATGGTCTACTTGGATTCTCATATACCCGCTTTGCCCGCAAAATCCAAAATATTTTTCACAATACAAAGGTTGTAATCACCCTCTTATTTACCTCACAAGGTCCACTCCATCGAAATGCTGCTCCCGACCCACATGACCTTTGGTATAATTAGTTTGTAGACTACCTTTCCCTTTCCATGCTACCTCCTGATCTACTTTGTAATGGACAATGTGCCTTTGTTAAAAGTGTCTCTCGATATGTCATCATGGGTGGTATCCTTTATAAGTGCGGATTTGATGGTATTATCTTACGATGCCTTACAATTTTTGAAGTTCCCTACACCATCAACGGAGTTCATGATGAAATTTGTGGAGGTCACTTTAGTGGTTTAGCTGTCACTAAATGCATTCTTCACCTCGGCTATTATTGGCCAACCCTAAACCATGACTGTCGTGACTATGTCAAACATTGTGTGAAATTCCAACAACATGCCACTCTTCATCACACACCTAGTCATTCCTTAGAAGTCACTCGAGACCTTTGGCCTTTCTCTCAATGGGGTTTGGATCTTGTTGGAGAGATCAATCCTCATTATTTACAATTCCATCAATGGATTATAACCGCTACTGAATACTACACTAAATGGGTAGAAGCCATTCCCCTCATTTCTACGAAAGCCAAGAAAATATGTGAACTTATTAACCATCACATCATTTGTCGCTTTGGTGTCCCTCACCGCCTCATCACTGATAATGGAAAGAAATTCAAAAACAAAACCCTATAAAAGCTTTGTGATAATTTTGGCATTCAACTCAATTTCTCTTCACCTTACTACCCACAAAAAATGGCCAAGCAGAATCAACCAATAAAACCTTGAACAAAATTCTTATGAAAGTAGTTGATGATACTGGGAAGGATTGGCATATGCACATTCCTTTCTCCTTATGGGCTTACCACACTAGTATTCACACTTTGATAGTTTCTACACCTTTCTCTCTAGTTTATGGTACTAAGGTTGTTTTTCCTCTCAAATTCCAAATTACATCTCTCCACATCTCACTACAAGACATGCTCAACGACGATGAATTTCACCAGGACCGTTTAGCACAACTTGATTTTTTAGACGAGTGTCATCTTAATGCTCTTGACCATCTCCAAATCTACCAAAAACATATCAAATGTGCCTATCATAAACGTGTCCATGAACCAACCTTCTAGGTTGGGGACCTCGTCATGAAGGAAAATTGACATGTAACCAAAGAAGAGAAAAGTAAATGGGGCAAATTTTCTCCTAATTTCCTTGGACACTATATCGTTACTCATGCCTATGGATCAGGTGCTTATAATTTGTCTTGATTTGAAGGTGAACCCAAACTTGATCCCCTCAATGCCTTGCATCTTAGACCATTTTATTGTTGAAAGCAAGTCATATATCACCTTCTATCTATTGAATGCTCGTCCTTTGAGCATTGCTCACCTTCCATGTTACCCGTTTTGAGGATCAACAAATAAACAAGAACCATGTGATTACCCATCACCTTTTATCCTTATATTTAATTTGAGTATCACGAATATACTCATGGTATGATTCTCATGGATATTTTTCTTCTTTTTCAAAGATGGAATCCCATGGTCGTTCATCACTTGAAACTATCTCTTTCATAGTTAACCTCGTGTGCTACGGTTTTGTCTTCTAAATAGGAACGTAATTTTCCTCTATAGTCTTATCCATGAATTTAACATTCAAAAGCAAAATTAGATTCCACTCCTTGAGTCAAACTTCCGAGAAAAATATGACTCCCTCAAAAAGAACATCTGTTTCTCTATCTCGCCGCTATAAATAGATTGCTCCTCGAAGGACAACTATATCAAGTCATTGCAAAAATACAAAAAAATGTTTAAAAGCTTCCCACATTGATCAACTTCACATAGACCTCAAGGAGATAATATACTCATCCCATATATATTTCCCACATTGATCAGTCTATTAAAAACAAAAACAAAAAGAATAAAATGATAAATTTTTCGTCATGGACTTGCCTATTTTTTATCATGGATTTCTTGCCAAGAAAACAAACCATTGTACACTAAGTTATGCTAAACCATCCACTTTCACCTCATTTCTTGTTCACCCTAATTTTCTCTCTCTCGATTAAGGGACTTGCCGCAATTGTGACATTTTGTGATCATGTGACTTTCTTCACACTGTGGAATAGTCCATTATGCAAATACATTTTAGGGTCTCACGTTCATAAGCTAATCTTTGGTATGATAGAATTATTCAGATTCTTATCAATTAGGTGGCTCTTTTACCACCTCTTACCATTTACCCTCCTCATTACTTATTGATTATCCTATACAGGACTAGACCATCAACACCTACATTTTAAAATATTTTCACTCTCACCTAAGACTCAACCATGCCTATCACCTAAGAATCAACCATGCATATCACCTAAGACTCAACCATGCCTATCACCTAAGACTCAACCATGCCTATGACCTAGACTCCATCATACCTAAAACCTACCAACCCATTCCTCTACCTCATCATATTCTTCCCTAGCTTATGGGAGAACTACATCGGCCTGAGGCCCCTTTTCATTGGGGCTATGTAGGTAGCTTTTTGAGGGCATGGGGCCTTTGGAGGTTAGCTCGGCCACCCTTTACCCTAACCAATTTCCCCTTCACTTTCCTATTCACATTCTACCTTAGTTAGTTTCCATTTTATATCAACAATTGGAAATTAAACCAAACAAGCACCAATTAACAAACATTTTTACCACTTCATCAAATCATTCATTTATCATTTTTATATTTCCACCATAGAAAATATTTGGAAATTTAAACCATAACATGCATATATATCACCATTTGTCTCCCATGTTACCGATAACTTGGACATTAAATAAAAATTAAAAACAAGACTCTGCCATGCCTAAACCAGCCTGACTCCAACATGCCTAACCGGCTGACTCCATCATGCGTAAACCGACCTGACTCCACCATGCCTAAGTGACCCGACTCCATCATGTCTAAACCGACTGACTCCATCATGCCTAAATTTACGACTCCATCATGCCTAAATTTCCCCGACTCCATCATGCCTAAACCAACCTAAATCCATCATTCCTAAACCAATCGAATCCATCATACCTAAATTGACTGACTCCATCATGCCTATTCCACCCGTTTTCACCCATATGCATATAAGAAAGGAAAATGTTACAACATAAGCATAACATCATAACATAATTATCACCATCTCTATAAAAATCATCAGAATCGTGTGTACATACATATGTGCATAGTAGAGAAATCAATAAACATGCCTCTCATATACAGTCTTAACATATTTGGCATGCAGGCTGGTATAATAATCAAAAGACTCAAAAATCTCATGTACATCCTCACTATCTTTGACATGTATGCTGGTATGAATAACAAATGTACAAAAATATATATCTTGAATAAATATGGTGACTAATCATCACCCCACTAGATGTCTCAGGCCGGTCTCATCTATCTCCTCCTCCTCTCTTCTAGCCTAACGCCCTACCACCATTTCTCCACCCTGTACGGGTCTAGCCCTCGTCTCTTCCTAGCTTGTAGCTGGGTCTTACCTCCATGAGCTAGTCACCTCTCCCTAACCCTCTCTCGGGCTCATCGGCCCCATGTACTCTCTTCACTATGTGTGTGAGATATGGTCCTCTCATTCAAGGCTTGTTATACCCTGTACTCCACATAGGAAAGGATTTCTATCCCAAAAATAGTCCAATGATCATGGTAGTACCTAACCTCATTTACGAAATCCTTGAACCTGGCCATCAGTACTATTTGCAGTGGTGCCATCGGTCTCGGACCCTTTACCTATACCATGAGACCACGTCCATGAGCTCGTGTTGTGACCTAGGCCTGTAGGGCCACAATATGAGCATGTACGGTGGCTAAGCGGCCCTACAACCTTGTTATCTATGGCTATAGTGTGGCTACATGTCTTCCATCTCCATCTCCACCCTATGTGGGTGCTTGTCCCTGGGCAATATGGGCCTGTAAAGCCACCACTGTGCCTATAATGTGGCCACTTGTGCCTTAGACCCTATCAATTGCCCCTATAAACCTGTAATTTGGGCCTGTAAGGTGGCAACCTGCCCCTGTAAAGTATCCCTCTGAACTGTAAGGGTAGCCAATTCTAGATTCCTGGCCTAGGTGGTGTTGCTCATAGTTGGACTACCCACCACTTCCTATACCTATCTCGTAAACCCGACATCATCAATCCGCCCAGTCCACCGCCTGCTCCTCCTGCCTAGTTGGTACTTTCGGTTGTGGTAGAGGAATAGGCCACGTCATCCCTCATGTATTAAGGGAACGGTGGCATAATGTCCTCAAGCAGCCCAAAATACCATATGATCCTATCTACAGTATCATCTTGTGTTCAACGACACGATGCCCCCGTATCCACGAGTAATTGTAACTTTTCTAGCTCCACCGCCATCTCTACCGGTATGAAGAGAAGCGAACATATAACCTCAAAATGATGTTAACACCAGATAATCCCTCTAACACCCACCTATAATATGCCACATTGTGAGTAGCCCCAGTAGCCATGCACTCTCCAAAAAATCACACCTAATGCCTCGTACCCAACTTGAACCAATCCAATATCGAATGCATCTGGGCTGGAGCATACCAACTGGATGCACACATATGATGTGCTCATATGCTCAGTAGTGGAGAAGAAAGGTACAACACAAACTGAACCTCCACAACCTCCCGTAGGCCCATAACTCCCTGTATAATTGCACTAAGTATGTTGGTGCCCAGAAAAATGGGTCCTATCCTCCATCATGTCATGGAGAACCCCCATCAGCACCCATGGGAATCTCCCACCCTCTGCATCTGGCAAAGCACAAAACAACACACTACCTCTATGATCAGGACCACTAACCTCATCTCCTTAGGATGGGCTGCATACATGTCTCCATAGCTCAGGATTGCACTATGGAACCTCATCTCTACCATCACCTCTCCAAAATTGTCAACATAAGCTCCTATTATGCCTCTAGATAAATAGAATAAACCTATATCCCCACTATCGGTAACCACAAGATCTTATACACATCCTTTAGGGAAACTATGATCTCACTCATCGGCAGATGAAATGTGTTAGTTCTTTAAATCCCATCTATCAATGAGTGTGACCATCAAGCTCAGCTCCTAAACTATGTGCATGTATCGTTTGACCCCAATAAGGCCAACATCTGTAATGTGATGCCACTCCTCAGCCATCACGCTCCCTCATATCACTAGTAACAAAGGCGGTACTCTATCTCTCATCCACAACTGGTCCCTTTTCGCACCTAACAAATCACACCATTATTAAAACTTGACCACACTTAACATATCACTTACTCGACTAACCTATTCCTAAAATTCTTACTATTTATTTCCCCGCAACCCTAACAACCTACCCCTTTCCCCCATCCCACTTTCACACCCCTAAACTCGTATCATATATACCTTTTACCCTACCTATTCTCAACACACTTACCTCACTACCTCTCTTTCTCTTTCCCTCCCACCATAACCCTTTCTTGACCTATTTTTCCTCAAAATTTGACCAGGCCTCGAATCGATGACTAATATCAGGTCCACCATGATAGACATTGGTCGCCGCTATTTGAACAATGCTAGCTATAGCTTACCGACATCAGCCACCCTTGATTGACATCAATCACTTTCACGCCGACCAAACCCGCAAAACCCTCCCCCATTTTTTCAAAAATTTGACCATACTAACCTATAAACCTACCCTATCCTACCCAAACCTCCACTAGTTTTCCCCCTACCCATATTTGACCCACATTGGACTTCCTACCCTTCCCATTTCATCAATTTTACTTCCAAATTCAAATTTAATTCCTACCCAAAACCATTTCTACCCAAACCAATTTCTACAAACTATTTCAACTAACAAGCATTGAATGGGATCAAATCTTACCTCATCTTGGTTTTGTCGGTGTGGTGGTACATCTAGCCATTGTACTAGTGGCCCACCCGAGCCCTCTCCTACCTCTGCCATGCCCTAATCTACCCCTCACCTCCAACCAATCATAATCGACCACACCACTCTCATGGACCCATCTACTAGCTCATGTCACCAACTCGTAATCTCCACCTCATCTCGGTACAATGCCTTGTCCTTCTCTCTCGAAAAGGTACAAAAGGTTAAACGGATTTGTCGTTTTCTCCAAAGTCACAACACAACAATGATTCCATAAAATATGGATTTTTTTTTATAAACCAACCCGAAGGTGATCGACGGTTATATTTGTGCCTTAGGCAATCGGCATCGGTCATCCTATAACCAACATCGGTCAACCCTTACACCTATTTGGCCTTGCTAATATTCCTTTTTTTGCAACCATTAGTGATCACACACCTTTTATCATTCCGGACACCTATGGAACCATACCTACGAGCCCACACTACCCCTACATTTCCTTTGTTGCATCTTTGGATTTGTTATTTTACCTATACCTTGGCCTTACGTGTCATGACCTATTTTCTGAACTTGACCTACTTGGTATGACCATTGACCTTATGTACTCACTATACCTTGTGATGTTGTTACCTATGTTGTTTTAGCCTAACAACCATACCTTGCCTATTGTCATGCCGTTTATCCCAACCAAACCTTTGGTGTACTAGAACATACCTAAACATTCCTACACCTGACCTACATTGTGTTTCTGGACCATATCATATACCTTGGATACCTGAATCACTTCACCCTTGTTTGGATAAACCTATCAACCTTGGATACTGTAGAGTTTGCAATATCTTCAACATGTTAACGTGTTGCAATATATACATATGTGTGCATTTAATTTCCATTACTCATGACCCAATTTTGACCCCAGCCTATTACCTATTACTTGAGTTAACCATCACCCTTTCCCATAGTACTCATACCCTTCCCCACCTATCTTCACCAACTACACATTTATCAAACCACTCACTGATTCCATATTACACTTCATAAATGCGGTTTGAGAGGGATCACCTTCAACCACACATAGGCCAATCACTTCATGTCTTTGTTAGTGTCGCTTACCAATACAAGCTACGTAAAAAGGGGAAAAATGTAGACACAAAATTGGGTCACACTCCCCTTGGTCCCTTTTCGAATAGCCAACTTAAACATATTCACCTAACCATGACCCTTTTACCCCACATTAATATTAGTTTAATTATTTATAATTAAATTAATACTCATCCTCACTTCATTCATTATTTAATTACCTTAATTAAAACTAATTTCCACCTCACCTAGACACCTCACCCCACCACCTCACCTAGACACCTCATCATAAACCTATTCTTAGCATGTTTCCCTTTACTAGGACTCAATATCCACTCACCATAACTAATCGATACTTAGTCCTACCTACCTTAATTAACTAAGATTTAGTTCAACCCCACAATCACATGCCTATTTTTCCTCTAACCACATTCCCAGTTATCTACGCGTAAAATCCCATTTTTATCCATGAGAATAAACATAGTTGGTGAAGAGATTGCCAAGATTTGTCATTTTTAGTAAACCTAGGATTTCTCACCTTAGCCAACACTTGTCAACCCTAAACTGACGCCGGTCACCCTAAACCATTGTTGGTTACCATATATTCATTTTGGTAACTTTCTTTGAGAGGTTGACCACATTCTTGAGTTTTGGAAGGAAGGATATCTACATGCAAGTAAAAACCAGAGCCATTTCATACATCTAGATAGTCATAGCCAGCACCAAGATGGATCTGAAGGTATTTGCATTCATGGTATAATTTCAGGAAGAACTTCAATGGAACTAAGCATTATTCCATATATCAAACATCACCATCATCCAACCATCAAATCTACAAACACCAGTAAGTGTATCTCTAACCTGCATCATTTCATACTTATTTAGATTACAAAGTTTCTTCATCTTTGTTTATCAACATCTATTTGAATTTTTCATTCCACCCTTGTTACCTTCCTATGGATCCAACCATTACATCACCCACAATCATTTAATCACCTATACTTGATCCCGAATACATCGAGTACCCCCAACACTTTGTTGTAAACCTAGCCATTTTCCTCACACTCACTGTCTTACCTCAAAAAGTTCTCAAAACCTAGTTTATTGAATTTCTACCATCCCACCTTAACCGTCATTGGTTCCCTCTTAACCGTCATTGGTCATACCTCACCGATGTCGGTCTCTATATTTGGTAATCCTACCAATAATGAAACTTAAAAACCTACATCCAAGAAACCCAAGCTACCCAGAACCGACCTTCACTGTTCCAAGCACCTTGACTACCTACTTGAACTCCAGATCTGATCACAACCTATCTGTTATATTAGATTTTCTTATTGTATTTAGATGAGATACCTAAATCATATCAACTATGTAGGAAGTTATTTATTTATGACATTTCTTACATTAAGTTGTATTAAATAGTGGGTTGAATGCCACTAAGGAAGTACCACACTTCTGGATCTAGCACATGCTAGGCAGCCCACTGACATATATTATTTAACTCTCTTTTGTGGTCTTGTTGTGTATTTCAGGTAGTTCCTCCTAGCCAAAAGTAAGCTCATGGTCAAGCATTGGATCAAGAAGTTAGAACACATGCACAACCTTTAAACTGACCATCACAACAAGTATTCCTCCTTGGCCCATCACCTTATCTATTTCATCAAATCCATAAAGAAAATGGTGAAACAATAATCTACCATCAATCACAAAGATGAAAAGATGAAAGTAAGATTTCAAAACACAACAAATATGATCATTCATGATAAGGTGTGGAACATCATCTCTTATTCCTAGACAAGTCATGCTTTGATAAAAGAAGTAGTTAAGGAAGGTCCTATTCAATTGTGACATTCATCTCTATAATGAGGGAAGAGTGGAACTTTATCCTTGATTGTATTCATTTGAGTAAACTTTATTTTTATTATTGTATCTCTCTAAAATTATATTTCTTTGTTGAGGAACAATTTTTGTAAAAGTGACTTAAGTCACTTAAATTTTCTATTTATTCATTGAGAATGCACTTTAAGTTGAAAGGTCACTTGGGAATGTGAAGAGCCATTGTTTCAACTATAAATTGTAATGTTCTCTCCATTCTAAAGGAGAAAGATAATTTTTTTCTCCTCCTATAACAAGTTGTATTTCTTCTATTTATTTCTTAATGTATTCCTCTTTTTCTCAACTCCTATTCCAAAAGAGCACTGTAATCCTACAAATCAAGGGAAGGAATTAATATTTTTATGAATATAGTGTAGTTAAAATTTGTGTTGATTGTGTGTTTGTCTTTATTTACATATTGGTGTCTTCTCATTGAATCTAGAAATACTTATTGTTTTTGGTTAATAAACTTTGCATTTTATTTATTACCCAAAACCCCTCTCCATTTCTCTTCTCCTACTCGTACCTCACACTCCTTTCCCTCCATACATTGTTACCACATGTTAAGTGGAGTGTTCTATATGATCCTTGGTATTTGACCACCCCAAGAATAGAATTAATGTACAATATTTCTAGATTTCAATAAATTATAGCCTCCCCATTTCAAGAGGAGGGACTTAGTCCTAGAGAATTGGTAGAAAAACCCATATTTTGTCCTTGATAAAATGTTTCACCAACAAAATGAACTGTTAGAAGCTTTAATTTCCAAACTTATAGGATCATAGTGTTATTAACAAGATAGGACCAATTTAGTACATTGAATAGACAATGGGAATCCCACATCGTGATAAAATTTCCACTTGAATATTTGATCCACCATCACTATTCTTGCCATCCAACATCCTTGTCTTTAGGTCATTAAAATCCATGAAATCCATGTTGTTTTCTCCAATGTTTGGTAATTGAATAACTAGAATGGAAATAGGTTCATATCCAAAATAATATAATCTGCGTGTTTAGAATAGGAAAGTTCAAAAATGGAATACTAGTATTTTGAAAAGGATAAATTTGAGCTTATTTTTGAAGGTTTTTGTAGGATTTTACATGGTTGACAATTGAAACATGAATTCAATCAATCGATAAGAAAAAATCAAGGGAATAAATAATTCATAGATTCTAATGAAAGGTATAAGGGATAATAACATTTTCTCGAATTTGAGGCAAATCCTCCATGGAAATAAACAAGAAATGGCAAAAAGGGTTCGAGGAACAAGTTGTTGATTTTAATGGAGTGTGGGCTGAAAAATTAGTTTATAATACCAAGATAAATACACTTCCAAATGACATGAAACTTGATTAATTATAAATTTATGGTGGATTATAATAAGTTTTCCAAATTTATAGAAGATCTCTTACGGGGATTTGAAGGAAATGACAAAACAATGTTTAGTTGTAAGGTGGGTTTTTGAATGGTTTTGCAAGCAAAAATGGTTTCACTTGCAATAATTGAATCCATTCACCTGATAAAGTGATAAATATCTAAAAATGTAGGTATTTTAAAGGAGATATTAGAGGAAAACGTTCAATAGATTCCTTCACATCATTTGCAAACAATAGTCAAATCAAGTTTTTGAGTGGTTTATGGAAAACAAGGGTTCAACAACTGCAATTTTTAGATGGAGAGAAAAAATAAACCACTAAATCATATTTCATATTCCTTAAATAATCTTTAATGTTTTTCCAATGGATATAATTCATGCAAATTTTGAAGGAATTTCATTCACGGGAGCTCAAGATATGAACAAAACAAGATTTAACATACCTAGGAACAATCATAGTTTGATGAAGTTTGATAGGAATAATGAAGATTTAATGGACTTGAGATCATGAACATATCTCCAAACAACAAGATTTCTAAGACAATAACATATCTCCAAACAAAAAGCTTTACAACATGCAAGTTATCTTCAAATCTTTCTTCAAAACCAGAGCTCCCAAAAAAATGTGCCCCAAGGAAGAATGCAAAAAGGTTCAACAACCCAAAACAAGAAGAGAGTTTGAAATATATAGAAGAGGGAAAGAAGAGGATGATGTGGATCCATGTAGGATGCCACATCATACATCCTCACATTCAAACACAAAAGACAAACTCAAACTCCAAGGCTCAATAAAGAGGTGGGTGAAAAATGACAAGTTACTTGCACACTCAAAAGAGCCCACACCTCAAGGGACAACCATTAAATTAAAATGTAAGAAAGTGCAATTAAAAACATGCACAAAAAGAATAAAATGCATTATAAAAGTCACAAATCACATCCTCAACCATAAGTATGGTTGGTAACATAAATTTAGAGGCATGGGACAAGTTTTACTTGTCCCACAAAGCCTCCAAAAACTGCCCCCAAGGACAAATTCGAATTTCCATGGAGGTGGAGTATTTCTTACTCCAAAAACAGCCTTACACAAGCTCTTACAAAACTTACACATCACTTACAAATTAAATACAACAGCCAACAACTCTTATAATTACTTTCCCATATCCCAATTTAATTTATTTAAATTTTAATCATATGATTCTCACATTAATCTATCACAATTAATTAATTAAAAGAAGAGAACACATTACAAATAAAATACATACAACAATAAATAAACATTAACCATAATAATAAAATACACAACCCATGGTCACATATAAAGATGATTCCCCCCATGGGAATCTCTAACAAAACAACACACAACACAATAAAACAAGTTGCCATGGTGACCATGTTGAATTCACCTAGAATTCCATTTTGGTTGGTCTCCAATCCCCCGATGTTTTGTTGTGATATATTTAACCTGAAAAATACAAATACCTCCTTCGGCCTCATGGCCATATCAGAACATCCAATATGATACAAATAAAATCACAAAATCAACTATATAATAAATCACAACAATCATCGAAGTAACAACTACGTCATTTGCATTTTTAATCAACAACTATATCAGCATCATAAAATATTCATTTTCTAGATCTATTCATAATATCCAAAATCACATATCCGACAACATCCATAAAATATCCATGTCCAATAATATATCATCATCCACATGTAAGGTGTCTCTAATAATCATCATGCATCGTAATCAAATCTAGATCAATAATAATCCATGATCAAATGTCTAATCATCATACTAAATCCAACACTATAAGGATGTCCATCATAGAGTCTACAGTATCATGATCAGAATAAAAGTGTCGAAGGAAAGTGGGCACTACATGTTACTTCAATATAGCCAAGGGTTTATAGTGTTTGAAAGTTTCCCATTTCGATGCCTCCATAATTTTATCTTAAACATAATGGAATGTAGTAGGATCAAAAATTATTCTAATGGATTTAGTCTATGTTTTTAAAACCATCTAAGGCTCTTGAAACCTTTTACAAAAGTTGATCTCTGTAAAGGGAAAATTGGACAAGTTTAACCAATTTTCTTAAGAAGTGACAAATTTTTTTGTAGGGGTGTCAAGTAAAATGTTTAAAAATTTTACATGCCAATAGGGTCATAGAACCCATGAACCATGTTTATCTATACAAATAAAAATACAAAAATAAAATAAAATAATATTAATTGTGATCTTGAAGCATGTGATTACTTTTTCTCTGGAGGGGACACTATTTTTCCACCCCATTATGGTTTTTTAATCCTGAGTGCACTTTAAGTAATAAAACAAAATTTTGGAAAATAATTAAAATGAAGACAATAAATAAATAAGTAATATATTGATGTGGAAAGTGGATTTTGTGTGAATTTTAGGGATTTTTTTGGTCCTTATGTTTTGGATTGAGTTTGGGAAACCTCCTCCATCTAGGAAATAAATCTAGTTGTAGGGGTTCTTGCTTAAATGTATGTAGAGTTTTGGGCAAGGTTATTGGTGAGAGAGCTAGCATTTGAGAGTGGAAAGGAATTAGGGGGTGGGATCATTAGAAATATGGGGCAAGCTTTTTGTACACCATTTTGGGTGAGAGGAGAGTTATAAACATATGAATGCAACATGTTTTTAGGTGCCAACATCAATCTCATCTCATTTTCTGCATTCTCCAAGCCTATTCCATTTTGGTGTATATTTTTCACATGAGGGGGTATTTTAATAACACTAGAAACTCGCCAAACACATGCAAATGTAATGTGGACATCTAGGGAAAATGTGGAGGCAAAAATTCATCCAAATAAATGTGCTCGTATAGGTGGAAATGGTTGCAAGATATGTAAAAAAGGTTCATTGAAAAGGATTTAGAAACTTTCAAGCAAATATGATTGGTAGGTGTAAATCCAAATTTGACATCATTTTTTCAATATCATCGCTATTTGGACTAAAATAGGATCTTGGAAACATGAGATGTTTAACAATCCAAACACATTTCCCAATGTCCTTATATGGTAGTAGAGTAGAATTCATTTCTCCTCCATGTCCTTAAAATTTAGTACATGTTTTGAATCTATAAAAATAGCATACAACGTTCATATTCGAAGACAATTTATCCAACTTTGCATAGATCTCTTGTGTTTGTGATGTGATCTATCTTGTACACAAAAAAATTGTACAATTTTATGGCCCTTAATCCAGATACAACCAAGAATTTTTAATTCCTTTATCTTCCAACATTCCACCTGTGCACTTCTAAATATATTTTTGATAGAAGAACATAACATACAACACTATGAGGAACCAACTCTAAAAGAAGATTGAATTTGATCAATTATAAATCCATATTATTATGTGTTTTACAGGAATCAAGGAAACAAATTCACACAACCATAAAAAGTTTAATTGGTAATTTTAAAGCCAAATCCCACAACTTTTCCGAGTATCCTACCTACCTATGCAAAAATGAGAGCTTTGAAATGAGATATGGCTGCAAAATGGAATAATTATAGTTGCATGCAAACTATTTGATGGAATGCCTAAAAGTGTAGTCTCATGGTTCATATAGGTGGACACTCTAGAAAACCTTGTACAAAACATTTCCATTTAACATGCATGGATTTATTCCTCCTTTTAGTATGCTTCTTATATTGTTTATTTTCTCTTCATAATTGCATCAAATTTTAAAATCAAATAAAAAATATGTTCTTGGATTAATAAAATGAATTTTTTTGTTTAAAATGTCAAGATTTAAAATGTTTCGCATCGCTAGAATGATTGGTTTGGGGTGTTTACCTCTATTTACAGAATTTGTATGAAACTATTTAAAAACTTAGATGAGACGATTTTAGAAAGTGTAAGTAGTATTTGTAAGTCATATGCAATTTTTCGTAGAAACACTACCATTAAACACCTTGCAAAAGTTAATAAAAGACACTTTAAATTGACATGAAAAATCCCTCCCGACTCTTGTAGAGGATAATTCAACATTTGACTATGTTCACTAGTGAAAAGAGTGTCACATCAACCATCAAACAAACCTTGGATGATCATTTAATGATGTGTTTCTGAGCCCGCTTTGTTATTTCACATCTTGGGACACTTAAAAGTCATAAATTTATTTTAGATTTGGCTCATGGTTTAAAGATACATATTAGGAAATGGATTTCTAGAACCACGTACCTCTAGAGTTTCACCATGATAATTACAATCAAATTTTAGTTTTGAGAAAACTACTTTGAGAAGAAATTTTACAAGTGGGTTTTATAGGCCACTTGTCATTCTACAACAAGAAAAAACTGGTGCATTTACGATAATCAACTCTAGAAAGGATGTCAAACATTTAACTCTGGTTTATGTGAATGATTTCTATGAATTATGAGGGTTTATCTATATATCGGGGTTCATTTTAAGAGACCTCCAGGAAATCGAAGGTAGAAAATCACGACGAATGTCCCCCGAACCACTTTCATGAGACAATCAAATTTTATGGGGTTTGTGTGCAAAATTTTTCTGATAGTATTTTTCATTTTCAAGTCATTCAAAAGTAAGTTTATTGTTGTGCGACAACACGTTTTTTATCGTGCAACAACAACCTTGTTGCACTGACAACACCAAAATTTTTGTTGCATGAATCCAAAATTCAAATCTCCCATCATGCATTTGTAACCTCCTGTCATGCATCAAAAAAGAAGGATTATCATGTGTCAACAACCTCTTGTCATGTGTCAACAACTTCCTGTCATGTGTCAACTACCTCTTGTCATGCGTCAACAACCTTCCCTTCAAGTTCATAATACTTGATATGTCTGGACCTCAATAAGCTAGTAGTATACTACCTGACGAATCACCTAGGTTTATATAGGAGATGTTTTTAAATGGTTAAAGAATATGACCCCTAAAAAAATATAATGTAAATCTTAGGAAAAGATGACATCGACTCCTGCTCAAAGAAAAATTCACCTTTTCAAATTTTCCTAGAATTGAATATTTTCCAAATTATGAATATTCACCACTAAAAAATCCCTAGTATATATAGGGGAGTGGTTAGGAATTGAATTTTTTTGTGTGTGAGTTTTGGACATTGGTTTTGAACTCACTTCATAGCCACTATGGCTAAATTGACCACTTATGTATATGCACAACAATAATCTGTAAAACTATCATGAGACCCCATTTAAGAATAATAATGGATGGGAAAATTTTGTACACCATCACATGATTGTATTGAACCTCTATTTGTTACTTGTATTGAGAAATTTACTTGTGGGAAATTTGGTGTTTTTCTCTCTCTTCTCTCTAAAGTTGAAAACATAATTAAACTAAATATGTATTTCTTACCCTCTCTAACTACATACAAAGAGTTTTGATATTGTTGTGAATGGAAAATATGCAATCATAAAACATGTTAGATTGTAGGAGATTGCCATGTCATATTTTGGGATGACCATGCTTTTGGTTGCAAGTACCTGCGTATAGTAGGAATCAATGGAATTATTATTATGTTATGATAACATGTACCCATTGAGATGAATACATTTGTAAATTGGAAATAGTAACATTACTTAGATGTGGACTGATAAAATACCATTATTATATTAAGAAAGATAAAATATTAGTGCTTTTGTGATGAAATGATAACAATACTTGTCTATATATGTTGTCGAGTTATATCAATCAAAGTGCTTGGTATAGAATATGTATGTTATAAGTGGATAATGTTGTAGTAATATTTCTTAACTAAAATGAGCACATTAAATTGTATACAAATTTCAATGGTTAAACGATGGACATATTCATTTTTTGATTTACAAGTGATTAGAGAACTAGGAAAAAAGTAATGATAAGGAATGAGAAAAATGGAATATTTTTATATGGATAGTAAATACTGGTAACTTTCATTGTAGTATAGACATTGAATGAAATTTATATAATTGATCTTAGTTGCATTAGCTCATGTTAGCACTAACTACAAAAGTAGAGAAAATAAAACTTCAATATTAGGATATTGTTTTGAACATGTATGCTAAATGGTAAAGAGATACAAAACACATTGTTGGAATTTTGCATATGGTTAAACCCCATTAGGATGATAACCAAAAATCAACACGAGGATCCTAACTTAGTAAATATTATGAAGGAAATCTATAGATCACTTGTTAACCTTATTTCATTTGTCCTATATGGCGTAAAATAAATAATGGCTATCCAAGAATGACATAAGTAAGAGACCCGGTCTCGTTAAGGGACCCTCAATTTACTTTTAAAATATGTTCATGGTCACTACCCTCACATGAATTCCCTGTAATCCTACTAGTAGGTATTTGTAGGTGTGTAATTTTTTATGACATAAATTATTAAATGGTATAGTTTTAAATTTAAAATCATGAGGAATGGAAGTGTCTAAACAACACAATCAGTGCGGGGCTGACTTTAGAGAAATAATTTAAAATGGAGGTGTATATATAATTTAGTTACATGGTTTGTGGGTGGAATTAAAGTGAATGAAAAAATGAGACATTAAAAGTTATCAAACAAGCACTAGAAAATAATAGACTCGAGGTAGGAACCTCACATTAGTACTTCAATTAAAATCCCTATTTTAGAACCAAAGGTAACTAATTAAGACTTGTTATTTATATAGTAGTGGAAATGATTTTTATTGGGTATGGATGTCCCTTTGTATTATAAATTTTTCAATTCTCATATCGAAACCTTTACCCTAATAACTCAATGAACAAAGAAATCCTATGATACCATAATATAATAGTAAACCATAGATTATAAGGGTAAGATGATCAAAATCTTTTGTCATGAGAGGGAAGTTGGTGATTTTTACCCTCTTTATTAATGGATTGAGGATAGTTATTTTCTTGGGGTCACTTGTAGTCATTTTTACCCCTATCACAAAAGAAAGGAACCCCATGTGTGCCGACCTATCACCTAGCGGATGTTGGGTGCTCACCCGAGGCACGCGTGGGTGCCGAGTCTCTCTTTTATGTGAGTTTAGTGGGAAACATCATCTATGATTTGTGTTTAAGAGATTTAAAAAGGATTTAAGACATACAAGAACCATAGAGCTCAGAATGGCCTCTAGATCCTTGCAACTATTCCAAACAGTACTTAACAGATTATATAACTTGTACCATAACAAAAAGAAGTATATGAGAATCCATACTGAGCATAAAATGAAAAAGAACCTATGAACAAGATATATGCATCAGAATCATTGATATTCATATATATATATATATATATATATATATATATATATATATATATATATAAGATAACCTCATTACATTCATGGAGCCATTACAGAGTGTCACAGAGAAGCAGACCATAGTCATGCATTACAACTAGACTAATGTAACTATGCTACCAAAAAATAAAAATTACAATCCCCTTGCCCCATACATCCTTTCCCCAATACAATTACCCACTAGTAGAGTTCTTGTAGTATTTCTGCAGAGCTTCGCCCACTCTCTAAGTATATCCTCTTCTCTTCTCTTTGTCCCCTTTCTCTGCAGCACTTGTATTTATAGCCTTTTTGGACTGCCAACTCATCCTCCAGTGCCCTCAGATCTGATGCCAAGTGTCTGAATGTGGTCCTCCATGTGAGCATGCTCCTCTAGGCCTGAGCTTTCCACTTTATACCATGATGTGCTTCTAAACTATTCTACGCATGAGCATGCTCCTTCCTAGGCAAACTGTTGCCAAAGTTGACACCTTATCCACGTGTAAGCTGGGTCATGATTTTCACATGTTCTGCCCCGAACGTCCAATTTGACTAAGTCTTGAACCCTTGGTTTTTTCCATGCACATCACGCATGCCACGGGCTTCCTTAAACTTTTTCTTAAACCCTGCCTTGTGCGCTTTGTCCTTGTGTGCCTTTCCTTAACTGGGACATTGCGCGCCTACGCACCTTTTGTACTTATTCAATATTCTAGGGGCCCAACATCACCCGAAACTATTCCTGTTCTCCATCCGTGGGAACACTCCTCTTAGTGAGAGAAAGAATACAATAGGATTATGCCTAGAAAAAGAATAAGGGGATGAAAGAATGGGGAAAGAAGAAATAATGGGAGAGTGAAAGAATTACTACAATAGATTAGGAAAATCCTTTTGCAAGTCAGCCTCCAATTTATTCCAAGCATCGACTTTATCCTGCGCTCTCTGATAGAGGTCACCGACCAGGGCGCTCACCTCCCTAAAATTTAGCCCATCTCCTTTCATGCTCATTGTATCAGTGATCTTCTCTAATTCCTTACATATATCCTCTAATTCATCCATTCTTCGTGTGATACATGGATATATCTCCTTCAACTAGTTTTTTATTGAAGCCCTTAAGGTTTCAATGGCCTTTGATTTCTTCTCAACCTTGGAAAAGATTTTTTCTTTCCACCCTATTCCCCTTGTTTTTCTCCTAGAACTCCTTGAGTTCCACTTCATGAGTGACGAACAGGGTACCTACCACTTTGTCTCTGTCCATGAGATTTTCGTACGTGGCCTCAGCAGTTCGAGAAGCGGCCTCGCACATTAGTAAGCACCTTGCTATACTCTATGACAAGTGCTATGATATTCAACTTTTCTTCCTTCTCTAGGTGCGTGACCTCTTCCTCTACAGACTCCAAGGCTAGTTGTTGTCTTTCCATGGTGAGGACCCTTGTTAAATCCTCCAGCATCCCAAGGTAGATCCATAATTATGTGCGGGTGAAGTTAGATTCAGATCCTTTAATAGTATGGCCATGTTGATGGATTATACCTTCTTGTACACAACGCTCATCTTGGCCCTTTCATCCTTCAATTCTGGCTGCCACTGGGCGCTGAGTAACTTTTCCTAGCTTAGCTCCCTGGTTTATATAGCTAGCTCTTCCTCTTTCTCCTTCTTCTCCCCTTCTAGATCCATAATCCAATCATTTCACCTGAAGAGCCTAGCCTCTATCTCAATGGAGACTTTGTTAAGCACGTTACATAGTTGTTCATCCGAGAGTTGTTGGGTATCCACCACTGGGTTATCTTCTCCTAGTCCTAAAAATGTTACTATTTCCCCATGGCTTACCTTAAACTCTAGCTCATCAAGGTGGGACTCAATTGCCCAAGAGATCATCTTCTTTTCCGTGGGTAGGAAACCTCCTTGTCAAAAGATGACATGCATACAAGCTCCTCCACTGGAAGTGTACTCTGGAACCGTGCATGAAACACCTTCTTGGGGTCATCAATATAACCCATCTCTGGCCTCCCCCTTTGCGTGTCTTCCTCTCGTGTGCATACCCTTGGGTATACTTACAGTTAAAATAGGGCCTTTAGTGCTGCCACGTTCCTCTCCTGCGCTCTCCGCCTTCTCTTTTCTCAAGATCGGCTTAGCATCGTGTTCCACTTTGTCCTCTTCCGTGGTCTCAAGGTCCCTTGTATCCTCTTCTTTTTCCACCTTGGCCATTTGCTCTTGTGCCGAGCTTGGAACCTCTTACTTCTGCACGCTAGCCTCTTCATCTTTTCCCATGTCCTGGGTGCTTCCTCCTACCTGGATATCCTTGTGTTGCACAAAAAGGAACCCTTGTTCTTCTTCTCTGCCTTCCTCCTCTGAATCATGTATATTGAAAATAGGTGGCCCTTGATATTTCCTAGGGTCCTCTTCCCCACTTACTTCTTCTCCACTACCATCCTTCTCTCCTATGTACTTGCCCAAACTTCCAGCTTCTTCCGAGGTGGTCTCCTCTTCTACCCTCTACTTTTTCCTAACCGGAGATTCCGGTGTAGGTGACTCTATTTCTTCTTCTTCGATGACTCCTTATCTGATGGCTCTTCTGGCTCTGGAGTCTTCTCTTTTACTATGGGATTTTTCTTGTGCGCGTACATGCTAGTTTTGGCGCTTGTCCCGGGGGAACCTATTGCCTGTGTTTCCACCACACTTGGGATTTTCTTTTCTGGTTCCTTTTCCTCCTATTTGGGTGCGGGTATTTCCTCCCAATTGGATCTTGAGGTATAGATACCTCATTCTCCAGATATGTTCCCTTCTCCGACTTTGGTCTTATGCGAATGTATACGAGTGTTGTGGATCCATTCGTAATGGGTAGAGTCATGTGCCTTGTCATATGAACTTCATGCGATATGTACTACTCCACATATGTGCACTTGTCGAGGTACACCAACCCTTTGTGCATTTCCCTATGGTCTGGTCCAGATTACCAAGGTCCAACTTAAATTTTTGGACTCCTTGAACCTGTTTACTCTCGCTTGGAAGTATTGAGATATGAAGGCAAAGGGGAGCTTGCACCATGGGCTTGAGGTCCCATCTGATAGTTTGAATCAGCCCAAATAGAAATGCTGGTACACAAAAAATTCCACTTCTCCCCTGGTGGTTACTGGCAGTTGTTTGGGAATTCTCCATTCTACCTCAAACACATTCCTTAGGTGTGTGTACCACTTTTCCAAGTGGACCTTGTGCATTGTTGTCATAGTGTCACAAGTGTATTTCTCAAACCTTCTGGCGGGTGAGGGATTTTCATTAGGGTAATCCCATATGAACTTATTTGATGCGTCTGGTACCCCGATCTCTAAAAACACAATGGTTAGCAGCACATTTCCAAAAGGATCCTATCACCTTCCTTCATGCAGTTGATAATTTCATCTGCGATGAATGTAGACAAATTATTTATGGTGCCCTATGAAATCTTTATGCAAATTTTCAACCATGTCTTATTAACTTGGGTCCATCTTTCTTGGCCATTTAGCTTTGACACAAAGTGTGCGGCCATCTTCATTACTGGATCCTTGATGTCTGCAACATCATAATACCTTAAACCCTTTTTGCATGCAAAAGTGGCGATAGTTTCCTTAATTGCTTCTTTGTCAGTCAAGTCATCCTCCAACCCGTCTCCTTCACATATGAGGCCTGTGAAATATGAAATTAGCTGAGGAGTTATGTGCATCTTGTGCCCTATGAAGTGGAAATAGTCCTCATGCATGTGCGACATCAGCCATTGATACAATCACTCAGTTTTCCAAGTAGGGCAACTCAAAGAGTTGTAATAACCCTACCTTCTCCAACTTGATGTTCACGTCATCATTATAAATGGGTAAACCCTCTAGTGTCCTCTTGTTTATTGGGCACACTAATTCCAGCACCAACTCCTTTTCAATTGTGCTTGTCGATGATTATAATCATTTATGGACATGTCCCTAAGATGGGACTCCCACTCCTTCCCCAACAACACTCCATCTGGGTACTGCATTTCTACATACCACTCTTCATTTGTGCTTGCTTCAATTTCTTATTGCTTTCCCTTGCCCTTTCCCTTTCCCTTCTTGGGTGTACTAGCTGGTTTCTTGGGTGCCATTTTCTAGGTCTTCTTCCCACTTCAATCACTTCATCTTACTCTGTTCTTCCACTCTCTCCAACCTTAGATCTCGAACTTGTGAAGAAAATTTCTTAAACTCATGCCCTAGTTCTTTAAACCCTAATTAGGATACTCCCTTCACAAGATGACACCTTCTCACAACTTCTCCTATGCCCGTGAAATCCCTTCCTCTTGGTTTGTAAATGTGAACTAGTTACCCACGCTTCAATATCTCCAAATTTTTCTTCACACGGATCAGTTTTTTAGAAGCCCTAGTTTGCAAAGGTGCAAAAATGCTTCGCTATCCTTATACACAAAGTGAAAAATGAGGTGCCTCAACCCCTTTATTTATAATTTTTCCCTTTTTGAGCATTAATTGCTACTTCACCTACCATTGTACCTTTTTCATTTAATGCAGATTTTTAAAACAAAGCCTGTCTTTAGTGCTTTCACTCACGCGCCCAACCTGCGTGGACAACCCTCCAACCTTCTGGCATGAAACCAGTCTAACATGATAAGAGAATCTTGCACACGTGTAACCAGCGCCGAAGGCACTTCTTTTCTCCTAATTGTTTCTCTTGCCTACCTCATGTTGCTTAATGCACTTTCTCCTCCTTTGTACGTGGGATCTATAAGTAGCTTTATCTTGACACCAACCATCCTTTTTCCATATTTTCTCTTCATACACCTCTTTCACCTGGGCCATTCAACTAGGCTTTTTAACACAAAATTCTTTGGCACTTTAACCATGCGCTCCTTCACATTACTCCACCCCACACTAAAATGATGTGTGGTCCTCTGCACACTCACAGATTCTCAAAAAATAGCAATAAGGTTACTGGCACCCAAGGCGCAAAAAAAAACAACAACGTGAAAGGGAAACACAAGAAAAGAAACGCGTAAAGGAAAATTCTAAACTAACTGGAAAAACTACCTTATTTACAAACACCAAGAAGACTTATTTATAGTAGGGATTCAACCTACTCCCATTGAAGTGTCCAGGAAAATTTGTCCCATCCAAAGCTTTCAGAATCGCACGTGCCCGAATCAAGGATGTACGAGATTGTGTAAGGACCCAACCAATGGAATTTCAACTTTCTAGGATGGCGTAGAAATTTAGAATCATAAAGTAAGACCATCTGCCCAACCTCAAACTTCTTGTTTCTTATGTGGCAATCATGCTAAGCCTTTTTCTTTGCTTTCTCTACTATTTGGCTCCACCTGGCGAGTGATCTGTCTCTCATCCAGCTTCATTAACTCATCAATTCTTTCTTCCAGTGCTTTCTCATCAACCAACCCTCCTGCATGTGTTATTTGCAGAGAAGGTAACATGAATTCAACCGGTAGAACAAATTCCACACCAAACACCAACTAAAATGGTGTGGCTTTGTTCAACCTTTTATAAGTTGTCTTGTAAGCCCATAACACTGCTGATACTTTTTCATCCTAGTCTTGTCTTCGACATCACAAATTTTGGTCAGGGTATGACTCAGTATTTTGTTAAATGCTTCTACGGTTCCATTTTCTTGTGGGTGATAGGGTGTAGTCTTGTGATGAGCCACCATGAACTCTGCTAACAGGATCCTCATGGTCTCATTCAAGAAATGCGTACCCCTATCACTGGTTAAACTCAAAGGACATCCATACCTTGTGATAATGTTCTCCCACAAGAATCTTGCCACTATGGTTGTGCAATATTTAGTTGGGGCTGCCTCTACCCACCTTGTCAGATAATCCATGCAAGTGATGACATAGCGTGACCCAGTCCTACGCGCCGTTAGTGCAATAGGGCCTATAAAGTCTATTGCCCACTTTTCAAAAGGCTCCGTGCTAGGGATAGGGTGCAAAGGCATTTCATCTCTCTTTCTTGGCTTGCCAATGCGCTGACAATGGTCACACGCTTTACAATAGTCTTTACAATCCTTGTACATGGTTTCCCACCACAAACCTACCATTAATATCTTATGCATGGTGGCATCACCTGCATAATGTCCACCTGCACTTCCTCTGTGTGATTCCTCCATGATGACGAGGCACGTATGCTTTAATACGCACATGTGCAAAAATTCTTCACGTCCCAACTTGTATAAATCTCCAATGATCAACATGTAGGGCACGATGCGTATGGCTAGTTGCTTCTTCTCTAATGCCTTCATTCCTTTCGACACCACACCTTCCTTTAAAAATACCACAATTTCCTCAAAATTCGAGGGAGCGCGTCATAACCTAAATAGTTGTGTGTCTAGTATTGTCTCCTCAATACTCTGTGTGTCCTCCCCTGAATCAATTCTTGATAGATGATCAAGTCCACAATTTCTTTTCCCAGGCTTCACTACTATGGTGAACTCAAACTCTTGAAATAAAAATACCCACCGACATATGCGCCCTTGTAGAACGGGCTTGTTCACCAAATACTTTAATTCCATGTGGTCGGTGTAAAACATGAAGGGTGTTGCCAGCAGATACTGTCGAAATTGAAAAGTGCATAGATCATTGATAATGCCTTGTGCTCAGTCGTGGTGTAATTATGCTCTGCTAGTGTCAACTTCCTACTTGCAAAACACAAAAGATGATCAATAATTCCTTCACCTAGTTGTGTAAGCACTGCTCCAATAGTGGTTCCTAAGGCATCTACATGGACATGGAAGGGCTTGTCCCAAGAGGGAAAACATAATATAGGCATGCTAACAAGCCTATCTTTTAATGTATCAAAGGCCCTATGTTACACATATCCCCAATGGAAGGAAATTTTATGTCTGAGAAGTTCTTCTAAAGGCGCGGTGATCTTGGCATACCCCTTGATGAATTTCCTGTATTAACCCATATGCCCAAGGAATCCACGCACTACGCTCTAGCTAGTAGGCTCCCCTAACCCCATAATAACTCTAACTTTAACGAGTTCTACCAGTAAACCCTCCTTACATATGATATTCCCCAATAACATGCCAAAGGGTGTATAAAATACGCATTTCTTAATATTGAGGGATATACTCAACTGCCTACACTTCTCAAACATTAACCTCAAATTATCACAATGGTCTTTGACTAAACCATACACTGTCCAATCATCCAAATAGACCTGAAGAAACTTATGGATGAATTCTTGGAATGCTTGCACCACGATGCATGAAAAAATAGTAGGCGCATTCTTCAACCCAAAGGGCATGATTGTATATGCAAAACTTCCCCACTTAGTGGAGAAATTTGTCTTCTCTGGTCCTCCTTTACAATCCAGGACTTGGTGGTACCCTAAAAATCCATCCGTAAAGGAATAGATTTCACGCCTAGTGACTCCTTCCAAAATTTCTTCAGTGAAGGGGGTTGGAAAAGGATTGATGACACAAACTGCATTCAACTCCCTATAATCCATGCAGATCCTAATCTGCCCATCCTTCTTGATGTTGATTACCATCAGACTTATCCATTCCAATTCTTCCACTACTTCAATGATCCTAGAAGCTATCATTTTGTCTATCTCCTCCTTAACCTTTACGTGTAAATTGGGATTCATCCAGTAGGGCCTCTTCCTAACCGGGCGCGCACCTTCCTTCAGTTTTATCTTCATCTCCCCCAAGGAATGGTGAATTCCTTTGAGCTCATGGTACCTGCGTGGGAATAAATCCTCAAATTCACACAACAAATCAATGATCTTAGAGACTTCCTTTGCCGACTATTAATCTCTAATAATATCTTCCTTAGGCTCTTCTCCTGAACCGATGTTAACCTTATTTTTCTTTAAGGGCTCATGGTAGGCATGCGCATGAGTATCAGCACTATCCAATACCTCGCGCATCCCTACAAAATGGTTGACATCAAGATTTTGTACTTCCTCTCCATCAATCACATACACCAACTTTCCTTTCTCCTTTTCCAAACACACGTGCTCAAGCTATAACTCTTTTGTTTCCTCTACTTCTTCTTCAAAGCACACCTCTAAACCTAGTTCACCTAGTAACTCCAATAGCCTATCTTCCACCATGGAACTATCCCCCATGGTAAGGTGCTTGATACCTTGCAAGGCCTTATCAACTGATGGCTTGGTACTCCGATACTCAAAGGTTTGAATGAGGTCAATCGTGAGATCCTACCAATTCCCTGTCTAGTGGCATGTCTCTGAATGAATGTACCATGTGCGTGCGTAACCCTGTAGTGTAGAGTACAAATTGTGTACCAGAGGGATGGTGGAAAAGATTCCACACCTTCTCTCTAGATCCTTTCACACTCTGGATATGGAAAGAGGTGGGATCCTTCCCATGGTAGTCCTTGATGGTGGTGGGCACATTTCTCCTAGAGAATCTGACAGAGACAGCAATTCTTACCTCTCGCCATTCCAAAAGGCTCTCCTGATGTGTAGCCCACAATGTGCAGTTGTGATGAGCAAGACATAACTTAACATCCCCCTTCATTCCTTCTCATTCTTCGACTGAGCTTCCATTTCTGTAAAAATATCTCAGGGAAGGCTCCTCATAAATACTTAGGTAGATCCTTTCCTCCTAGGTGCCGGACTATACATGCCTTTGTCATGTTGGTCACCGACCCTCTCAACTGCCATCCCATCAATTCATAAGTTCCATGCACCCAATTATCACATGCTAGGTTGGTGGTATCACTTACTGACTGAGCATCCTCAAACTAGATAACTTCGTTGGTAGGATGGATTATCTCTAGGTCCCTGATTGAGCGCACATATATCCTATCCAGAACTTCTTCCCCAAAGGTTCAATATAGGGTGTCAACTTCCCATCAGCTAGGGGTATAATGACCTGTTCCTCCTTATTTTCAAAGCTGATGTACCCTTTTTTGAACCGAAGGTCTACATTGTTCTTGTAACACCATGGGCACCCAAGTAGTCCTTGAGAAATTGTCTTCCTTAGCGAGCGCCAAGACTTCGAAGTCCCCAATAAACTTATCTCCCTAGATAGTGATAGCTACATCCTTTAAGACACCGATGGGCATCACCTTAGTCTTGTTTTCCATATACAACACATTTGAAGATGGCTATAACGCAAGTCTTCCCATCTGATGCCATGCATCCAAAGTTAGAACATTAACCTCTGTGCCTGTGTCAATGAGGATATTGCTAAGGAGCCATCCATCTACAACTGCATTCAATGTGATATCCTTGTCATAGTCTAGGCTATGAGGGGGAAGGTTTACGTACAAGACCTACCTCTCGCACTCTCCTCTGGCGCGTGGTACCTTCTCTCTCAACCATGATCTTAGCAAGGGAATGATATTCTCTTGCCTTAACATTTTACACACCTCCTTGACCTCATCCAGGTCATCCTTTGGCACCTCGACTCTCCTCCCTTGTTCCTCCCTTTTGGATTGTTCCTTTAGACACTAGATTTCCCCTTGTAAACTCCCATTGACATCCATGGTGTCATGATATACCTCCTTTGGGTACTTTCCATGAACTACTTCCTCCCTTAAAACCGGGTTCCTCTGCCTTGGTATCTCTTTTGTGCGCGTGGATTTTACCCTTGTTGTTACCAAGACAGTCTCTAAAAATACATCCCATGTTACCCAAGGCATCCACTTTATGTCTACCTTCTTAATATTGACCATTGTAGTGCCATTGTCTTTCCAAAGGTCTTTGCTTGATTCATGTGCTCAAACAACTCTGGGCATTCCTCATACTTATGCTTCTTTCCACACCATGAGCATTACAACAAGTCCAGGTACTCTTGTTTGTAATGCTATGTAGATCCATAATTGAAATAGGTTCCACATGGGAACTCACTCCTTCCTCCTTCACGATTACAATGACCCATGGAATCCTCCTTGAAAACCTTTTCCACGCGCACCTCCATCTATGTGCTCCTCATAACGGGATCATCACCCTTGGAACTACTGGCAATGTTGGTTTGGCGCACCCCATGATCAATGGCCTCATGGATCTGATCAATGAGCCTACAATCCTTAGTATCATGGGTTGTAGAGGTGAAAATCTTGCAGTAACAAGACACATTCTTTTGGATTGCATGTGTAGTAAGGGGCATCTACTTGCATCATGGTCCCCATGACAAATTTCACAATCTATTGCCACGGCGCATATTGTCCTCCGAGGGAAACTATCCTTAACGTGCCCCTCTACTTCATAATCTGTGCACCATAAACCACTATGAGTCTCATGGGCTGAGTTCATAGAATTTTTTTGAACTACTTGGCCATAGCAGCAATCTAAGCCTCCATGAATGGGCTAGTGCCAGTATCAACACTACCAACAACCTTGGCATATAGAGTAGCTTCCAATGCCTTGTGTGGGTCTGTAAAAGTTTTATGAGATAAGGCCCTTCTAAAAGGGGTGATCAATCCTCCAAAAAACCATTGAGCATGCTGCAAAGGGTGAATATCATATGATAATTTAGACAAGATAGTTTTAAAGCATGCATCATACTCCCGCACACTCTCTGTCATTCCTTGCTAAATCTCCTTCAAAATAGTCCACCATTGTTTGATGAGGGTCATATTTCCTATACCAGTTATGCGCGTGCCCTTTCAACATGGTTAAAAACTGACTAGCCTTATGTTCTAGGGTTGTGATACCCTTTGCATGCCATAATAGTTCACACTTGTGAACATGTTCTACAACATCCTCAATACCTCTATAATCAGGAAAATGTAGAGACATTTCAAAGAAAATTTGTGGGGGTGGTTGGGGCCCAAATCCTCTCAATCAGAGCCTTGGTTTCTACATGTGTTTCCTCCATCGCCTGATCCACTAGGTCCACTAGGTCCTGAACCACCAGATCCACCCAGTCCACCAAGTCTTGAACCACCAGATCCACCAAACCCACCAGCTCTTATTCCTCCTGAACCACCAGATCCACAGAACCTAAACCACCAAAGCCACTAGATCCACTAGGGCCTAAAAGGGTCATGCCAAGGGTCCCCACAATTCCACTAAGTTGCGCACCTATGGTTTGTGACAATGCGCCACTACTAATAGTATACCCCACTTTGTTAGGTTGTGGAGCCTGTTTTCATGTGTGAAAGTGTTGAAGACCTTTTCATGTATCCTCGTCGGGGTTTGAGGCCAGTGTCGGGCCCCGAGCGGGGGTTGGGGGGCAAGCATTTTTGCCGGTAGTAGGGGTTTGGGGGCAAAGCCCCGATAGTAATTTTTTTAGGCATAAAAGTTTTGGCCTAAAAATGCACCCAACATATCGGGAAACATGCTCTTCTCATATGGGTGAGTTTTTTGACCCATAGGTTTATGGGACGGGTTTTTCCCATGGTTTTGATACCCACGGTTTTGTAAAATTACTTAAGTAGTTGTCTATTTATATGGTCTTATGCATATGATAGATGCACAAGAAAATGTATTGCAGATGTGTTTTGAATTTGGGTGTGAATTCTGTAGAGTTTGTTGAGCATAGCTCCAAACGGATCTAGGTATTGTATTGAGAGAGCGGTGGCTTGTAATAAAATCTGAGCAAGTGATTCTTGGTGGACGTAGCCCAAATTGGGTGAACCACGTTAAATATTGTCTCCTTGTGTTGTGTTATTTAATTCTACAATTTTATTTCAAATCTGTAATAATTTCGCATATTAGTTTCTCTTTGTTGCGATTCTATGAGGGATTATTCCACTTATTTTATCCCTTATTTCCTAACAATTGGTATTAGAGCACGGTTTAGTTTTTGAAGTGTTGAATCACAGGTAAAGTTTTTAGCTTGAGTGGGAGCTATGGCAGATGATGGAAGATCTAGGGTTGATAAATTCAACGAGTAGAATTTCAGTCTTTGGAAGATGTAGATGGAAGATTACCTTTATCAGAAGGATCTTTATACTCCGCTATCTAAGAAGGTGAAAAAAACCTCGAGTATGACAGATGTGGAATGGGATTTGTTGGATCGGAAGGCACTTGGAATGATCCGGCTATGTCTTGCATCTTCGGTATTATTTAATGTTTCAAAGGAAAAGACTACAAAAGATCTAATGGATGCATTAGGGAAGTTGTATGAAAAACCCTCTGCCTCTAATAAGATATTTTTAATGAAAAACTTGTTTAATATGAAGATTTCTGAGAATAGTTCAAGAGTGAGATCATTTAAATGATTTCAATATAGTTGTGAATATGCTAGCTTCGGTTCAATAGAATACGATGAAGAAGTTAGGATTTATTAATTTTGTGCTCTTTACCCGAGAGTTGGAATAACCTTGGTAATGGTGGTAAGTAACTCGGTTCCAAATAACTCAAATTTGAATTTTGAGGATGTTGTAGGGGTGATTCTAAGTGAGGAAATGAGAAGAAAAATCTCTGGGAATCTTCTACTTCAGGAATGCTTTGACAGTGGAAACTAGAGGGAGACAGAAGAATAGAGGAAACCGTGGAAAATCGAAAGATCGGGCAAGGTCAAAATCCAAGAACAAGATTGTATGTTGGAATTATGGAAAGCCTAGGCATGCAAAGAAGGACTGTTGGGAGCTTCAGGATAAGAAGAAACAACAGGAAGAAAACAAGGAGGAAAATGTGGCAACAGGTAATGTATGTCAGGATGCTTTGATTCTTTCTTTGCATAATATTATTGAATCTTGGGTTTTAGATTCAAGGGCTTCTTTCCATGCTTCTCCACATAGGCATTATTTTGTTGATTATGTTCAAGGAGATTTAGGGCATGTTTTCTTGGTGATGATGAGCCTTAAGCATAGTTGGAAAAGGTTACATTCAAGTTAAGATGCGGGATGGGAATACTTGTCTATTGAAGGATGTCAGAAATGTGCCTACATTAAGGAGAAACTTGATATTGGTGGGGCAATTGGGAAGTGATGGTTGATCCTGTGATATTTATAGCTAACTCTTGGAAGGTTACCAAGGGTGCTCTTGTGGTGGCAAGAGGTAAGAAGGTTGGAACCTTATATTTAACCACTGATAGTACTAATGATTGTAACCTTGTGGCTTCAGATGCAGATACAACATTATGGCACTATAGGCTCGGTCATATGAGCCATAAGGGCATGAACATCATAAAGAAGAATTTTCTGGATATACAAAAACAAGTTTGGATTTCTGTGAGAACTGCATATATGGGAAACAAAAGCGAGTAAGGTTTCTCAAGGTTGGACCTATGAAGAAAGAGAGTAAGTTAGAGATGGTACATTCTGATGTGTGGGGGCCAGCTCAGGTATCATCTCTTGGGGGTTCAAGTTATTATGTTACTTTTATTGATGATGCAACAAGGAAAGTTTGGGTTTATTGTATTAGAAACAAATCTGATGTATTTGACAATTTTGTTAAATGGAAAGCCTTGGTAGAGAATGAAACAGGTCTTAAGCTAAAATGTCTCAGGTCAGATAATGGAGGGGAGTATTGTAGCAATGAATTTAATGATTATTGTTCTAAGAATGGAATCCGTAGGAAAAATATGGTTCCAGGAACTCTGCAACAGAATGGGGTATCAGAAAGGATGAACAAAACAATAATGGAACATGCTAGGAGTATGAGGTTACATGCAGGATTGCCTCTTTCTTTTTGGGTAGAAGCGGTGAGCATTTGTGTACTTGATAAATAGAGGACCCTCAAGTGCCTTGGATGGAGGCATACCTGAGGAGGCATGGTATGGTAAGAAAGTTGATTATTCATTTCTTAGAGTCTTTGGATGTGAAGTGTTTGTTCATATAGACAAGGATGATAGGACCAAGCTAGAGGCTAAATCAGAAAAATGTACTTTCATTGGTTATGGTGGTGATGACTTTGGATTTAAATGTTGGAGTATTAAGGACAAGAAAATCATTCGGTCTAGGGATGTGGTATTTAATGAGAAAGTCATGTATAAGCAATAGTTACAGGAAAATAGGGAAGAATCCAAGAAATAATATGCAGTGGTAGAGGATCTTCCGGATGGGAAAGTGACCCATGAATCAATTCAGGAACCTACTCAACAGGAACCCCAAACTCCTATAGTGAGGAGGTCTTCTAGGGTAAGAAAAGAACCTGAACATTTTTCTCCTTCTCTTTATTATTTATTACTCACTGATAGTGGAGATCCAGAGAGCTTTGATGAAGCAATGCAGGTAGATGCCAATAAGAAGTGGGAGTAAGCCATGGATGAGGAGCATAAGTCTCTCATGGAGAACCAGACTTGGGATTTGGTGAAGCTACCGGAAGGAAAAAGAGCATTACAGAACAAGTGGGTGTACAGAGTTAAAGATGAAGGAGGAAAGAAAAGATATAAGGCCCGGTTGGTGGTCAAGGGGTTTGCACAGAAACAAGGTATAGATTTTGATGATATTTTTTCCCGTAGTAAAAATGACTTCTATTAGAACTGTTCTTAGAATAGTGGCAGCAGAAGACTTGCACTTAGAACAGTTAGATGTAAAGACTGCATTTCTCCATGGTGATTTAGAGGAGGAGCTATATATGCAGCAACCAGAAGGATATGAAGTCAAAGGTAAAGAGGAGATGGTGTGCAAACTGAAGAAGAGCTTGTATGGCCTGAAACAAGCTCCACGTCAATGGTATAATAAGTTTGATAGCTTCATGATGGAGCAAGGTTATATTAGATGTCATTCTGACCATTGTGTGTATACAAAGAAATTTGAGGATGGAAGTTATATTATCCTGTGTTTGTATGTAGATGACATGTTGGTTGTAGGTAAAAACATGCAGGAAATAAAAGTACTCAAGAAACAACTAAGTGAATCCTTTGATATGAAGGATTTGGGGCAGCAGAAAAATATTTGGTATGAGGATAACTCGGGATAGGAAGGAACGGAAGATGACTTTATCTCAGAAAGAGTACATTAAGAAGGTATTGGATAGGTTTAACATGCAGGATGCTAAACCGGTTGGGACTCCTTTGGCAGGCCATTTTAAGTTATCAAAGGAGCAGTGTCCCAAGACAGAGCAGGAAAGAAACCAGATGTCCAAGGTACCTTACTCATCAGTAGTTGGAAGTTTGATGTATGCTATGGTGTGCAATAGTCTGATATTGCCCATGTAGTGGGAGTTGTGAGTAGATTTATGAGTGATCTAGGTAAAGAACATTGGCAAGCAATAAAGTGGATCCTTTGGTATTTAAGAGGAACCATGGGAGCAGTTTTGTGCTACAGTGGATCAGACACCACTTTACGTGGTTATGTAGATTCAGACATGGTTGGAGATGTAGACAACAGGAGGAGCATGACAGGTCATATTTACACTGTAGGTGGGACAAAGTGCAGTGAGCTATATTTCACGACTACAGAAGCTGGTGGCTTTATCAACCACGGAGGCTGAGTATGTTATCGTAACAGAGGCAAGCAAAGAGATGATTTGGTTACAACAATTTCTTGAGGAGTTGGAGCATAAGCAGGAGGAATGTAAGTTGCATAGTGATAGTCAGAGTGCTATACACCTAGCTAAGAACTCTACTTTCCACTCAGGATGAAGCATATACAGTTAAGGTACCATTTCATTAGGACAGCTTTGGAGGAAGAGAAGTTGAAGTTGGAGAAGATTCATACAGTCAGAATCCTGTAGACATGATGACCAAGGTGGTCACAAGGGAAAAACTAAAGTTGTGTTCAGCTTTGGTTGGTCTTCATAGAAACTAGTGAAGGGTTGAGAAGCTTGCTCAGAGGAAAACTAGTCTCCAAGTGGGAGATTGTTAGGTTGTGGAGCTTATTTTCATGTGTGAAAGTGTTGAAGATTGTACACTAAGAGTATTGTACACTTTTCATGTATCCTTGCCGGGGTTTGGGGCCGTGCTAGGCCCCACGGGGTCTAGGGGTGGCATCCCGGTAGTAGGGTTCGGTGGCACAACCCCAATAGTAATTTTTTTAGGCGTAAATTTTTTTTGGCCTAAAAATGCACCCGACATATCGGGAAACGTGCTCTTCTCATATGGGTGATATTTTTGACCCATAGGTTTATGGGACGAGTTTTTCCCATGGTTTTGATACCCACGGTTTTGTAAAACTGCTTAAGTAGTTGTCTATTTATATGGTCTTATGCATATGATAGATGCACAAGCAAATGTATTACACATGTGTTTTGAATTCGGGTGTGAATTTTGTAGAGTTTATTGAGCATAGCTCCAAACGGATCTGGGTATTGTATTGAGAGAGCGGTGGCTTGTAAAAAGTCTCGAGCAAGTGATTCTTGGTGGACGTAGCCCAAATTGGGTGAACCATGTTAAATATTGTCTCCTTGTGTTGTGTTATTTTATTCTACAATTTTATTTCAGATCTGTAATAATTTCTACATATTAGTTTCTACTATTGCGATTTTGTGAGGGATTATTCCACTTATTTTATCCCTTATTTCCTAACACCGCGCCACTTCCAGATGTGAGAGAAATACATTGTGTGTCTATACCTTTCCCTAAAAGTCCTAACACTGGGTTGGTGTTTACAACCATATAAGGCCCAAACAAGAAATTATACCTCCTATGTATGTATAGACCGATCACCTCCAATGTAACCAAGCTGGACTTGCAGAATATTTTCCCCCGATCTCAGTAAAACCAAGCATCGGGTTTGATTACTAGGTGGGCTCGGATGTGAGCCAACGGTTATTATTTCTCTACGCAACGAACTTTCATCATAAGTCGAAGGGGTCTCTCTTACAGCCTGCATCGCTCATGTTCCACATCCTCTGCGTGAACCTCAAATCCTTCCCACAACATCTTCCGCCATACATCCATCACACCTACAGCCTCATGTTGTCTAGTAATCTCCCTTTCACGCGCTTCACCATACTTGAGTCATCTCTCCTCCCTTTCTTTCTCCGTCGTAACATCTACCATCTTCCTCCACCCTAGCTTCCTTGCCCAACACTCAGAATGGTTTAGCCACCATTGGGAATGCCTCTAAACTCATGGTAACCATCAAGATTTTCATAGCCAGAGGGATAACACATAGAAATGATCCTCTAGGCTCCCGCAGAAACTCAAACTCAACAACCTCCGGACAAGAATATGTGGAAATGGCATACCTGAGTGTAGCTAGCCAATACTCCTTTCCACCAATGATCCACAACACAAGTCCACATCAGATCTGCATCCTACAGCCTTTGGTATTCTTCTTGGGTCCACACACATGATCCATAATGCCAACTTGATCTAGACACATAGGCTGAGAGCCATTCATATAGTTCCACTAGGAAGCAGTAGAAAAATGTTTCATACAGATCATGGTAGAGGTTCTCTTCTACCCATCTACGTGCATCAAACTCAGGTCCAATGCTAAATCTCTAAGCAAATTCATCCTCTCGTGCTCTTGAACCATGATTCAACACTTTCCAACGTTAATCGATTTGTCATTACTCATTACACAAATCATGATGAATGTTATTTCCCACTACAACTTCAAAAAGATGTCCCAGAAACGGAACCAAGATGTAGTCATTTTTACCCCTATCATAAAAAAAAGGAACCCCATACACGCTGACCTATCACCCGGCCAGATCTTTGGGTGCTCACCCGAGGCACGTGTGGGTGCTGAGTCTATCTTTTATGTGAGTTTATTGGGAAAAATCATCTATGATTTTTGTTTAAGAGATTTAAAAAGGATTTAAGACATGCAAGAACCATAGAGCTCAAAACGGCCCCTAGATCCTTGTAGCTATTCTAGATAGAGTACTTAACTGATTATATAACTTGTACCATAACAGAAAGAAGTATATGAGAATCCATACGAGCATAAAATGAAAGAAAACCTATGAACAAGATATATGCATCAGAATCATTGATATTCACATATATATATATAAACTCGGTAACCTCATTACATTCATGGAGCCATTACAAAGTGTCACAATCAAGAAGACCACGGTCATGCATTTTGGACTAATGTAACTATGCTACCAAAAAGAAAGAAAAATTACAATCCCCTTGCCCTATACATCCTTTCCTAATATAATTACCCATTAGTAGAGTTCTTGTAGTATTTCTACTGGACTCCGCTTACTCTCCAAGTATATCCTCTTCTCTTCTATTTGTCCCCCTTTTACTCTACAGTGCTTATATTTATAGCCTTTCTAGACTACCAACTCATCCTTCAGTGGCCTCAGATTTAATGCCAAGTGTCTGAATGTGGTCCTCCATGCGAGCATGCTCCTCCAAGCTTGAGCTTTCCACTTTATACCATGATGTGCTTCTAGAAGCTTCTACCATAGGCATGCTCCTTCTGGGCCAACCTGTCGCCAGGCTGGCACCTTATCCATGTGCAATATTTGGGTCATGCTTTTCACGTGTTCTTCCCCAAATGTCCAATTTGACTAAGTCTCGAACCCTTGGTTATGTCCGTGTGCGTCGTGCACGCCACGGGCTTCCTTAAACCTTTTTCTTAAACCCTACCTTCCGCACTTTGTCCTTGCGCGCCTTTCCTTAACTAGGACCTTGCACGCCTATGTTCCTTTTGTACTTAGTCAATATTCTAGGGGCCCAACAAAGTAACCATTTGATAACATAGCTGCAAAAAATGACTAAATGTTATTTTTAACTCTAGATTTGGTATTTGACTCAAGTACTAAATGAACTATATTGTTAGTATGGCCATATATCTTATAGTGAAAGGAGGAATATAGGGGAATGACCTTATGCCTTTTAGGATTATTCTAGGACCTTTCATTTTGATCTTATTGACAACTTGTTTCATGAGTTATTTTTGTATTAAGTGGCCTATGCAATATTAATCCCCAAACTAAGAAAACATATGGCATTGGACACAAGAATTTTATGTAAGCATCTAAAGAGGTCAATAAGGGTTGTTTCATGCTTAATCCCAATTTGAATTACCTTGTAAACTAGATAAGGAAGAGAATTAAAAAAATTATTATTAAGTCATTGATTTAATTTTAATGTCATAACTAAAATGATACCATAAATCATTCTTGATATGAAACAATCTCGGAGGGGACCCTTAAAAGAAAAATAATTTTATTTGAGATGTTGATATCTTGCATCTTGGTGACGCTTAGCTATGCTTCCATAGTCTAACTTTCCTTAAATAATGGTATAAATGCACATGAAATAAAACATGTAAATTATGTGTTCTTTGGTTGATAAAACTGTGAGTGTTAGTGTCAAGTGAGCTAATGTGTGTCTTGTGATCAATGTAGAAATATTAAGTATTGTGTCAATCAATGATGACATAAAAATTAAAAAAATTGCCGCTTTTACTGTTACATTTTGGGTTGTGAAATTATGGGGCATTACAATATTGATGTAAACCAGAGACACATTTCGTATGATTCATTCTTAATTTGTATTCCATAAGGTACACAAAGGTTTTACATAGAACACCTATGTAGTAAGTGTAAAATTTGGATTTTGTAATTAGATCATAAATGTATTCTTCTACGATGTCAAGAATGTAGTGATGGAATACATATGTCACAACACATTGATAATTGGCACTGAAATTTTTAAGTCCGAAGGGCATAACCTTGTAGCAAAAGGTTCCATAAGGTATAGTAAATTTCATCTTGTGTTGGTCTTCTACCATTTTTTTAATCTGATTATATCTAGATAAACCATCCATGAAAGAAAAATTTGGTAACTTGTGGTGTTATTGATGATAGTATCGAATTTAGGTAAATGGAAGACATCCTTAGAAAAGCCTTCTTGACATCCCTAAAATCAATATAGACACGTATTCCCCATATTTTCTATCCTATGAGGACCATGTTAGATAAACATTCGGGTAATCAATAGGTTGGATGTAACCCACATCAATAAGTTTCTATAACTCATCTTTGACACGTAACAAATGTGTGGGTGTATTTTTGTAGTTTTTAAATATGTTTTGCATCGGGTTTGAGCACTAGATTGTGGAAAATTGTGTCAAAATCCATTCTTGGCATGTAAACATAGGACCATGTAAAAATATTGATGAATTCTTGTAAAGGTGATTTATATTCAACACATTCTTCATCTTATAGGAATTCATTGAGGAGTACTATGTGAGGTTATTTGGGTGTACCGATATTGAACTCAACAATTTCCTTAATGAGCATATGTGAGGCCTTGTGAAGGTGGTAAAATGTTAGGATTTCATCAGTCTCATCTGTTGGCGTGTGTGACTGTCCAGTCATCATCCACATCACCTAGGCGAGTCATCTCGCCTTGCGAGAGTCATAGGTCTTAGGAATTCAAATGACAAGTGTCAGATTCTATCATAGAATCTGACATTGTCATTTGCGTCAATGCATCATAGGAGTTACATTCCTTATTTGGAATTATAAATCCTCTTCTAGTGGCATCATATGCATCATTCAATGTCATATGCATCGTCGCGTCATTGAGGTTCTTTCCTGTTTAGGGCACGGGGTTACACAAAGACCCCTATTTGTACTTCCTATTTTTTGATCTATGAGAATGAGCAGACCCATTCTTCTTACTTGCAATCTTCTTTCCATTGTTTGAATCTTGCGTATTGCGTTGGCTTGATGTTACCATCGAGTGCAACTTCATTGTGGTGCATTGATTTTTGACATTGGTTCTCACAAATCCCTCTTTCATGGTATCAGAGCTAGTTTTGGTAAACGTGCACTCTTCGGTTCTCAGTTGTTTATTACTTCTGGTTTCTTCTCATTTCCTCATGTGCAATTTTTTTTTCGATTATCATTTTGGAATTATTGCTCACCTCGTATTGAGGTTTCAGCAGTTGCAAGTTAAGGTATTTGGTTGGTTTGCTTATCAGTTGAGTTCGTATTTGGATATTTCTAGATCTTTGTGGTTGTTGTTTCTGGGTTGTTTGTGTGTTTCTTGCTAGGTTGTGTTCAGATTCAGCGCCTGTAGGGTAAAAGAAGAGCTCGTTTTTGGTGTGGACCTGTGATTACTGGTTGGAATCATTGTTTTTTCTTCACCGGTGTATACTCAGACTATTCCGAGCTTTTTCCTCATCGTTGTGGTTCATTGTTGTCTCGAGATTACCTTTGCATGCATGTTTTATGCACGTTCTGGTCATTTCACTAGTCGTTTAAACTCTGGACCATCACATTCAAACCTGTTGTACAGTCACATTCAAACCTGCACGTGCCCCTTGGAAAGCATATTTTTTTTGCCTTCGTTTTATCTAAATATTTTTGTCAATTTGTTGGCATTGTAATCTCTGGTTTGTTTGCTGTTCGAGATCTCTGTTTGGCTGTAGCTTCCAAACCACCACCATCAGCTCATGCTCCCTCCAGCCATGCCTAGTCTACACACCATTTTTCTTCATTGGAACCTGCATGTGGTCAACTCAGGCATTTTTCTCTATAACTACGGTGTTTTTGCACTATTCCAGGTGTTATTTTTGTACCGCATTCGAGCTCCCCTCCTTTCGGCGTTATTTTTACACCTTTGTTCGGCGTTATTTTTGCCTGTTCCTACATTTTCTCTACCACTGGCATTTTTTTGTAGTGGACAGTCACTCGGTTATCTATTTTTACCTGCTTTTCATCCCCACGTGGCTTTCTCAGTCCGCCTGCCAGGTAATATCTTTCCAAAAATACATTTTTTATTCACCTTTAAAAAAACGTGTTTGTATACATCTTACTTTATCACTTCTCTTAAAAATGTTTTGTTTCATTACTTTTTAAAAAAGGTATAAGGTAAAAACATTTATTTCTTTGGCATTATAAAATTTGGTCTTTTGGCTTGTTGTATTTTTAACCTTCCGTCGAGTGCCAAAGACGAAGGGTGAGGTCCAGGATTGGCAGGTGGCTAATCCCCCCTTGCAATACAAACAAACCCTATCTCAAATTCCGTGTCATTTCCAATGGGCATACATACGACACCTTTTGCATGCGTTTAGGGTGCTTTTTTAATCTGTTTGTAGGCTTATTGGCTTTTTCTCATCAGTTGCAAGAATTGGTTTTTGCTATAACTTTTGACTCGTTGCTCGGTTTTGAGCACTTCTTTAGTCAAAGTTACATGTTTTTTTCACTCTAGATGATGGGATCATTAGCTTTGTAAATTCACTATTTTTATAAAGTGCCGCATTCTAGGGGGTGTTTTTGTATTGCTTACTTCAGCTCATTTTTTTCTTGAGCTTTATTCTATTCCTTTTTTCATGGACTTGTGAGCACGTCTACCACAGTCTTACGACAAAGGGATTCTTTCGTGTGATGTGAGACACTTTGTTTCTCACAAATTTATTTCTTCCCCCTCTTGCTTCTCTCTTTCTCGTGCTTACATGCCGTGTCGATCTGTTGTACCCTACAAACCTTGATTGTTGTCTCCACCATTGCGTGTTATTACACTAATTGCAAGGTGAGTGACAAACTGGTTCTCGGAACACAGTCGCATCTGGTTGTAATCAACGCACTGAACTATAAAGTGCCACAAAAAGGGGGTTAAACTTGTGTTCCTTGGAGGCTCCTCTCATCATGGACATTGAATTTCATCACTCCGTTGTTCAACTAGGACCAGGAAACTACCTACAATGGAAGAGTGGGATACTCGATCATTGTATTATGTACAATTTGTTACCACATCTTCTTGGGTTGGCACCTGAACCTATTGACCGCATTCATCACCAAAATTGGTTGAACAAGAATGATATGGCATACGGGCTTCTTTGTCTTACTATACTGGAGGACCTTCAACATCGATTAGAATTCACCGAGTCTACACACGAGCTTGGATCTTCATTCGAAATTTTCATGGAGAATTTGATCCTCCTTCATCTAGTTATGGATCTTATGATGATCTTGCATCCATGGAGGAAAGTGAGTTCACCGATACTTTTTCTTATGAAGGGCCACCCACACATATTTATGTGCATGCTCCTTCAGAACTTAGTATTGCTCCTATCATAGTTTCTAGTGACTCTCCTCCACAAGACTCTTCGGTTGAATTCTCACCTGTACACCATGCTGCCTTGGATCTCGGTTTTCCCCATCACGAGCATCTACTGATTCTGTTGATTCTATCCTGGAGATTCTTCCATCCCCTGTTGCTTCCAGAGACTTTGAGATTGCTTCTTAAAAGGGTTCTTATAATCCTCCACAATAGGACATTGATTTCCTTGACTCAGACTTGGATGATATGCTCAAGGATACCGACATCATAGTGCAGCATCTTCTTCAACCTACTACCTCTTCTGAGATCAGAGTTTCCATCCCACCAGCTTCCACTGACTCTCCACCGCAACAGGTTCATTTCCCCTTTAGGGCTCTCTTGATGATATATCTATATTTTCAGACTCTCACCTTATGGAGATTGACAGGATTGCCACCGCTTCTCTTGATATATTATCTCCTTCTCATATTGGGCCACCTTTCGGCACTCTCCATGTTCCTCCTCCTTCTGATCACAAACCTTTGGTCCCTTCAAATTCATTAGGATTCCATCAGAAATCATCTTCCGGGGGAGCTGGATAGCGCTCCTTTTTTCCTCTTCTCCTCTTCTTCTTTCCAGAAAGATGTTGTTTGTACATGGGCACCTTATTAGGCCTTTAGTTACCGGGGCCCATTGACACATCTTTCTTAGTTGTCTAGGGAGTCTTCTTTTCTATTCTAGCTTACCTTGTCCTCTTCTTCAGCTTCGATGAAGGGGGGTGTTGGTGTGTGTGATTGTCTATCATTGTCCACATAACCTAGGTGAGTTATCTCGCCTTGCAAGAGTCATAGGTCTTAGGAAGTCAAATGAAAAGTGTCAGATTCTATCATAGAATCTGATATTTTTATTTTCATCAATGCTTCATAGGAGTTACATTCCTTATTTGGAATTGTAACTCCTCTTCTAGTGGCGTCATATGCATTAGTCAATGTCATATGCGTCAATGGTGTCATTGAGGTTCTTTCCCTGTTTAGGCATGGGGGTTACACAACACCCCTATTTGTACTTCCTATTTTTCAATCTATGAGCATGAGCAGACCCATTCTTCTTTCCATTGTTTTGAATCTTGCGTATTACGTTGGCTTGACGTTACCATCAGAGTGTAACTTCGTTGTGGTGCATCTCTTTTCAACATTGGTTCTCACGAATCCCTCTTTCATGGTATCAGAGCTACATGACTTACCATTACACCAAAAGTTTGAACTGATGGTGGAGAGGCATTTCATCATGTTAATAATTTACTATGCCAATAGGAACATACTCAAAGTGTCCCCAAAGTAGGCTTTGTTATGTAGTTAGGTATATTGTGTACCATATTTGTAAGGATGCTTATCCATAGTACCCAAATGTCAAAAAATAACCTCTTCTAAAGGGAATACATATATTTCTCCCCAAGATGATAATCAATGGAAAAGGTCTTAACTCAATTTATAGTGATGTTGTTGCTCAAGGTGAGATTATCCATAGGTGGGAAACTAATGGAATCATTTATGTCATCATAATTTGTAGTTAGTTTATATCAAATGGGATTATCGATATACCAATCAAACATAGTACCAAATTCATGAATAATTTGGAAAAGTGGATGGATTCATCAAGGGATATAAGGGAATTTCCTATAGTAAATGAATGAATAATGAAAATGTGGATGTGTATAACCAGATCTTTCCACGTAGGATGGAAAATCATATCAATGAAGGTCATTGTCATATTTTAAATCTCATCGCCTAATTTGGTATATCAAAACCTAGATTTATTGGAAGATAATTAGGTGAATCAAATTAGTAATTCCTTGCTCAAATATTCCTATACCTTAGCCTTTCCACCCTTGAAAGATTAAGTAATGCATATAAATGTTTGGTTTGGGAATATATGAAATATCAATGGGAAACATAGATTTCAAGATGAACACATTATTGACTAGAGGGGAATGTGTAGTGTCATGTCCCCTATACATGAAAAAGGTGTTGTTGGTAAGAATAATAAACAATAATAAATATTGATTTTTAGTTTGCATAAAGTATTGTCTAACCATTTATTTAACTATTGGCATGTTAGTTAGAGATACAATGGTATACGAGATACAATGGTGCAGGTGCTAAATCTGAACACTAAAATATTATGTGTCATTAGTCATATGAGATTTACCATGGTATTTTGATAATTTTATTGTAGACACCCCAATTTCACACCTCTACTAAATCAATTAATTTTCCCATTACATTTCCCATAAAAACCATGAGAAAATAATTAACATTAGTCAATTAATAAAACCATGTAAAAATTATTCCTCACATGTCAAATATTCCCCATGTCCCCCACTTCCAAATTAAATATTCAAGTTTAATTCTTGTCCATTCTTCGTGTCCACCACTCACTTAATCCTGCTTAATTTTCCAAATCATGATTAAGTAAAACATCTGAACTAATCCAAATTTTAGGCTATAAATAGATCCTTGATCCCCCGTTGAAAACAAGAAGAAATCCTATCAAAAATCTTGTATTCTTGTTTCACATAGCATCCCTTCCATCTAGTCCTAATTTCTACATAATCCTACCTTTCACATCCATAAATCCTTCATCCTTACATCCCTTGGTGAAAATTTTGTGAATTGATCATTGGCGCAATGCGAAAGCACCTACACTCCAATCGGTCTAGGCCCATCCAAGTCATTTCCCATTCTAAGGTTTGGAAAGGAGACACATGAAAAAAGGTATAAATTTTAGTTTCATTACTTTCTTGTTATCATTGATTTTGTTATCTTACCCCTTGTTCCATTCTCGCATACACCATTTCCTCTTTTCTCATTCTTCCTAGTATCCATCTTCTTCTTGGTAATCTTACTTACACATTCTCACAAAGTATGGAAAATCCACTTGAGGGTTCCCCTTTATTCCATCTTATCATACATTCTTCCCCCACTTCCATTAATCAACCAGTTACCACTTACCTCACAGACCTTCTTCCCATCATTCTTGTTCTTCATCTTTAGCTTGGTGATCCTACTTAATCATTCGTGCAACATGGCAATATTACTTAAGAGTCCCTCTTAAGGATGATTTGTCATCTTGCACTTCCCCATCCATACAAGTTCCCTCCATACTATTTTTCCCTCCCCTCGCCATCATCATCTACTCCAACCAACCGTTCTATCCCCATGCACACTACATTATTGTCTCTTCTTTCCCATTCATCATCATTGTTGGTTTGGCGATCTTACTTAACCATTTATGCGATATGAAAATCTTACTTAAGAGTTCCTCTTAAGGATGATTTGTCATCTTACACTCCCCCATCACTACACATTCTCACCCTTCAATTTTTCTCGTCATTCCCCATCATCACATCCTCTTATCACCTCTTACCTTCTCACCAAATTCACCTCATATTTTCCCACCTTTTATCCCACCATCCTCTACTTAGTAATATTACTTTATCATGTCCACCGCATGACTATCTTATTTAAGGGTTCCCCTTAAGATGGATTTATCATTCGGACTCTTCCTGTTGCTCACTCATCATCCATTTTTTTGATTGTTACTTTCTCCTCATCTCCCTACCAACCAAAATTTCCTCCTACTATTACCCTTTCTCAACCTATCATATCATAGAGTGCATCCATCATCTTCATCTTGCGAATCCTACTTGATCCCTCATTACTCAACCATGTTCCTTTCCCCCATTCCCCCTCCTTTTTCTATCTTTCTTCATCCCATTCTTCTCCATGATTTCAACATATTTTTTTCTTTACCTTCATCTCATTCATCCTCATCCTCCGCATCCTCTCTTTACCTTCATCTTGTCACAAATCATCACTCACCCTTTCTTTACTCTTTCCACTCTATCTTCTCAAATTCTCCCACATATCCACTCCTATTCCCACCCATCATTATTGTTGATCCCCCTATAACATTCTTTCATCATCATCTTCCATCCCCGATACTACCTTTAATGTTTCATACTAATAATTATTGTTGGTTGACCCCTAAAAATCACTCATCATCATTCTCCACTACCTTTTTCACTCTCTTTATCCTTCTTCATTTTTCCTCCACTCTTCCCCTCATCCTTCCCCAACAATAATTATTGTTGGTCTTCCCTAATGTTATTTCACTGGAATTACCTCTTCTATCCTCCATTATCTCTTTCCTCCCCTCCCTTTTCTCCACCTCCACCCTTTCTTGTCATTTCTTCCCCACCTCTCCATCTTCCCTTCTCCCTTGTTAATGTCTTTACTGTCTTCATCATACATCCTTTGTCTATTTTCTCATAATATTCTTATCCTCATCTCACACATCTCCATAATTTTTCCACTCCGTGTCATTCCTCCCCTCTTTCTTCTTTTTACATTCCTGCTACTATTCACTCTCCATAAAATATCCACATTCTTGATTCCCTTTCTTCTACACCATTTCCTCTCTTTTCCTCTCCTCCTTCCCACTCTTCCTTCTTATCTCTCTCTTTATTTACATATTCTTCCCCCTTTCCCCTCGTTCTTCCTTCTTACTTCCCCATCATTACCTTGTCTCTTTCTCGCTATCCAAGTATTTTTATCCTTTCACCTTCCACATGCATCTCCATGTAGTCTGTTTCATATTCCCTACCTGCTATAACACCTTGGTCCCTTCTATCTTCTCCTTGTATCCTCCATGTCATCTCTTCTTCCCCAACATTTTCACCTTCCTCCTCCCCTCCCCTTCTTTTCTCTACCACCTCTACACTTTTCATTCATTTTGTACCAGTTTCTCTTCCTTTCTATGATCTTCTCCACATATTCTTGATCTCTTATAGTTTCTTTCTTTTCTCTATTTTATCATCTCTTTTGTCTTCTTTAAATTATTCATCTTCCTCATCTCCTTCATTTTTCCATCTTTTCTCTCCCTTTACCTCATACATACCTTTTTACCTTATCTTTTATATTCCACTACCTTCATTTTTCACCTTTCTCCCCCTTTTTATGATTTCATCCTTTTCTCTATCATCTTCTCTCATTTCATCTTGTAGTCTTCTTATTCATACTTCATCATTCCCTTATTCCCTTATCATCCTTATTTTTTATTCTCTTCCACCTATTTCATTCCCTTTTTTCCATCCTCCGTCTCCCTCGCTCTATTCCATACCCTTGTCTCCTTCACCTCTGATTTTTATTTCCTCATGACATTTTCCCATTCTTCACCTACCCATAATCAACCACTACTCCTATCCATTCCTTTTTCTCTCTTTCCACTCTCACTCATTACATCCTTCAACACATATTCACACCTAGCATTCAAGGCTGATTGAATTCTTTCCCCATGTATGCACCACAACCGTTCCATTCTCGTCCTCCTCTCCACAGTGTTGACCTCTCCTCTTTTTGAGAGATCTTTCATCTCTTCCATTATTTTCAACCTCTCAAGGGGGCATCATCACATCCATCCCTAATCACATCTTCCCATGATATTTTTGTCTTGGATGATACCATAACATTCATCATCTACCACCTTCTAATCGCAAGAACAAACAGTGTTCTTATTTTTCATTAGAGAATGCTTTCTCTTTTCTTCCTCTAATAACTTCTTATTAAAGGAAAAAAATCCTTATGAAGAATCTATTCAAAACCTTAAATCCCACCACCGGGAATATTCATCCATTTCGTATACTTTCTTTGAAACAACACTATTTTCATAGTACCCTTCCTAAGAGGGGCAAATGTAAACACCCAAATTTCACACCTCTCCAAAATAAATTAATTTTTCCATTCCATTTCCCATAAAAAACATGAGAAATTAATTGACATCAGTCAATTAATAAAACCTTGTCAATTCCTAATTAATATTCCTCACATGTAAAATATTCCCCATGTCCCCCACTTGTGAATTAAATATTCAAGTTTAATTCCTATCCATTCTTCATGTCCCCCACTCACTTAATCCTGATTACTTTTCCAAATCATGATTAACTAAAACCTTTGAATTAATCCAAATTTTAGGCTATAAATAGAGCCTTGATCCCCCCTCTTCAACATAAGAAAAATCCTATCAAAGCTCTTGCATTCTTGCTGCACAGAGCATCCCTTCCATCTAGTCCTAATGTCTACATAAGCCTACTTTTCCCATCCATAAATCCTTCATCCTTACATCCCTTGGTGAAAATTTTTTGAATCAATCATTGGTGCAAAAATATCTTGCTCATGTTAGAGAAAACATCTAAACTTCAATCAATTTGGGCATATCCAAGTCATTGCCCATTCTGAGGTTTGCAAAGGAGACACACGAAAGAAGTTATAAAGTTTAATTTTAGTAATTTCTTGTTATTGGTGATTTATGTAGCTTACATTAGTAGTTACATGCTTTCTACTAGAAGGAATGGAAGTCAAATATGGTGATGATGAATATGATGATGATGGTGAAGTGAAAGAAAGGATGAGTAATTATAGAATTTTTAATGATGGTTGCTTATGAGACGATGACAATGGAGAGGATGGATCTTGTGGTTTTAGTGGGTTTGAATGTTTTGTTGAAGGAGATGGTTTTATCACAGTAGGTGCATGAGTAGATGTATTAAATATGTTTATGGGATTTAGAGTAACCAATGTAAATTGATTAGTGGGTACAACGATTCGAAGGAAAATGTGACATTTTTACAATATTTGAATAGTTCAAAATTGGTAGTGACATAATGTATAATTCCATCTTATCTATACTTGAGGAATTGATCAAGAGTAGATGAAATAAATTTCATCTCATGAATCCAAGTTCATCCCAATAGGATATTTTATCATAGTTCCCCTTCTATGATATATGAAAGAGTATAGAACATTTTGGATCCAACTTTCAATTGTAATTTTTATATATAGGACACAAGATGGAACAATGGTATGTTGAGATGACGTAGAGCCATAAAGGATATAATATTGATGATAGAACCATTTTTAATTAGCACTCATTTAAATTTTTTTCTTTTCAATGTCAATAAAGAAAATAATGGCAGATCACACGTTTCAATTCACCCTTGTGTTATGACAGGATTCAAACTTGATATAATAATAAAATGTAATAGATGAGGGATCTGAATTCTAAAGGTTTTCTAGAAAGTTTGAAAAATATTTATGGTTTTGAGTGGAAAATATGATGGATTTTAGGGATTTAGTAAGTGCTTCATAGTGATTGAAAGATTGAAAAATGAGATCAAATAATGATATTTTATTTGACATGATATTTAGTTGGTTAATCAAGTTATTTTTTAGAATGATGGTTAATTGAAAGTGTGAAGTTACATTTGGTGATGATGTTTTTACATGTACATGTTCATATATTTGTTTAGACTTTGTGTTGGTAGCTTGATTTTTTGTGACAATATAGATCATGCCAATGAAATATTGATGAGATGAAGATGATGCATCATGGCTAACATGGTTAGCTAAAGACATGTGTGATGGTCATGGATTATTATAGACATCAAATTTTTGGTTTTTGGAGCTTATTGTCATGCAAATGTGCAAAAAGAAAATTTACAATTTTCAAGCATGACAACAATACCCCTGTGTCAAATGTTTCAAATTTTACCTTTCCATAGCATCCCAAGTCTACCCATTCTCAGCTCCGGCCTTATTAAGTTAGTCCAATAACCCCCAATGGATGTTAAATAAGTCTCCTCGGTGAATTAAGAAATTCAATTCGATTCCCCTATGTGATTTTAGGATTTCTTAAAGAATGCCAATTTTGGGCAGTGTTGGGAAGGGTTATCACTGGCCTTCCTAGGACTAGTGCAACCCCATGGAGCGGAAAAAAGTAGTAAATTATGACATGGAGATGAATATAAGGTCTAATAACCTCAAGGAAATGATATTGGAAGATTCAGGAAAGATTTGGAGGTCTTGGGGTAGATTCATCGAGAAACGAGTTCACGGGCCTAGCAAGTAAATGGCCGAGAAAAAGCAACTAAGCTTTAGAAAGAAATTCCGAGAGTTATGGACTGAGTTAGGAGCTAAAAAGAGATTTTCAAAAAGGTAATTTAGATATATATAATATGGTGAAATCATATTTTTCACAACACCTAGGATAAAGGTCTATATCGATTTTTTTCTCATGTTAGGAATGGGGGTCGAACAAATTATGATTTTTAGGCCTTAAATGGATGAATTAAGAGTGAGACCTACAAAATTTAATCTAGAAAGAAATTTTAAGTCATATTAATATAAATTTTATCTAAAAATTTCCATTGGGAGCTCAAGCTATCACCGTCACAAGTTGGTTCAAAGTGAGTGCTCCATACTTAGCTAATTCTCGCAGTTGACACGTGTCAGCTCCATAAGATTGGAGCATTTTGGTGTCCCTTTTGACCCTTAAGAAAAGGGATATAGGGGACAGAAAAATGTGCCCAACCCTATTTTTCCCTTTGGTCACCCATGGAACCCTCTGCATTGCTAGTTCAGCCCCCAGGAGCTTGCGGGAGCCTATCCCCTAAGTGTACGGATGACCGCTAAGTGTTGCAACGTGGTACGATGTGAAAACCGATGACCCTTCTATCCATTAAGCTAATGGAAATGAGGGAAATAAAAATGAACCAGCCCCTTGTGGCCCTTAGGTCATAATTGTGACCTTCTACAGTGCAAGTTTCAAGCCCCCACGAGCTAGTTGGAGCCACATGCCCAACCGTCGGATGCACATCGATTGTCGGCTCCAGGGCACGATGTGAAAACTAATGACCCTTTTGTACCTTTAGATTAAGGGACATAAGGAGATAGGAAAATGCACCCGGCCCTAGGTATGCCTCCTGGTCCTCCAAACACATGATTTTCAGCCCTGGGTGCTTTTCTCATCTTTGTTTAGCCCTAATGCTCAATCATTAAGATCTTGACAAGTGTCCCTAAGGAGGCATGATGTGAAATTTGATGAAAATTTCATCCCTTTAGCTGAAAGGACATCGGGAGAAAAAAATTCACCCCACTTGTGGCATTTTTTTGAATGATTTAAAGATGGCACTTAGCCATTTTCCCCCATTTCTTCTTCAAAGCTTCACACCTTACCATAGCTCTATCCATTCTTGTTTAGAAATTCTTGCCACCATTTCTACACTCGAACCAGCTTCGTCAATTATAACACACAATGAAATCATACTTGATCTTAAAAAATTACTGATCGAGGAATGTAGAACAAAAGAGAAAACGGAGACCTTTTTTTAGAAAACCCTCATTGCCATGAGGCAAAGACATCAACATATCTTGCAAATAAGGGCACGAATCGAAGAACTATTTGTTGACATGTTTATAATTATCAAGGCCATAAAAACCTCACAAAAATATCATGTTTGCGGCAGAAGAATTATTTGCATAAGAAAGAAATCTCCCTCTTGACACAACAAAAACAAAAATTAGATTTCTGTCAAACCAACAAATGGTTTGAAGAGAAAATTCACTAGTGGAAAAAGAAAAAAACCCACATCAAAAATATAATTTTTCTATGATCAGAGGAGAAAACCATACCTGCAATTTTCAAGATCCATTAATGGCTGTCATTTCCGTAGCTACTGCCGGTGAAAAATTTAAAATTTTAAAATCTCATGAACTAGTGATCGAGTAGGCCTGAAATTTCAGAGGGGTGATATTGGAAAAAAACCCATATCAGAAAAATTCACTTCACCCTGATACAACACCCAAGAGTACACTTACTAAAAATAACAAGCCTTCTACATGGGAGACTACTATTTCAAGCAAGACACCATCTGAAGAACCTATGAAGGAGGCGGTGAACACAGAAGAGGTATCAAAATCATCGAAATGGTCATCTCGGTCTAGAATTGACACTTACTAAAAATAGTAAGTGGCTCAAAAATCCCCTGCTATAAATGGCCAGTTGGTCAAAAAGTTAAGAGTAACATAGTGTGAATAAGGAATTCAAGCTACCACAACCATCGAGGTTTAGAAAAGCTAATTTGTGCACTTACCAAAAATAGTAAGTTTTCACATGGGAACTTACTAAAAATAACAAGTTGTTCCAAAGGGTAGATTTCATAGAGGGAGCACATTGGGAGTTGAACATTCAAGTTGACATCACCAGTTGGAGACTAGAGAGGGAAAATTCTTGACACTTGCTAAAAATAGTTGCCTTTTCCAAATATAGTAGGTGTCAAGAAAAAATGAAGTTTAGATTTGTAGGGGTGAAAATAGTGTAGTCTCTATCATCGGACTATGTAGGAGTAGGTGATAATAAGGTCACTTATATGGATCTCAACAGTGTCTTTTGACACTCATTTAACACTTCATTTGGTATTCACAATGTGGAATTTACAATAAACACCGTCAAAGAATTCGTAATTTGTTTCATCAGGATCATGTCCAAATCAGTCAAGTAGTGCGACAATGTTGCTAGGAGTCAGGGCATGATTTGTTCCAAATTTTCAGTCTCTTCAAAGGGGATCTTCATGAGTGATGCTCATGGTCACTAATGGAATCACTCAAAATTATTTTTAAACATTATCTCACACGGTGTTTGTGTGTCATCTAAAGGTGGCCAAAATGTGAACAGGATGTTTAGTATGATTAAGACACATGGGATCACCTCTCAAGTTGTGGGACATGGCTCGAGGAAAACCTCCGAGAGAAGGCCGATTCCTCTTCCTAAACTAAACACAACACTACTTCTAATGCAAGAAAAATGGCTACTAGTCCTATGCTAACATTTCATGGGATTAGGGAAAGAGATTTGCAAGGAAATAAAACCTATACTAGAAGTGGTGATGCACCAAATTAAGGGATGTTTAACATCTGGAAGGGTTAATGTGGGAGTGATGCTTGCATCATTGACCACCTTCACCTATCACAACTAGAAAGGGTACAAAATACCACAAACTAGGGGTGGACGTTCCTTTGTTAAACTTGAGTGTACATAAGGGTAGATCAAATCAGATTCAACACATAATTAATTTATCATGAGGAAACCACACATGCATATATCAAACATCTATCTCTGCAACTAGGGATAATAATGACATAAAATTAATACAGAAGGAAAATAAGGTTTTCACAATTGACATAAAAGATAGTAGTATTATTCCTTCACAACATGAAATAGATAACCTGAAATAAAGGTAAGATAATCACTCTCACTAAGGAATTGTAAATTCACAAAGTAAACATTGATTAACCATTCAACACAATAAATCATATTTTCAACAACAAGGTGTAACTCTGAATATAATTAAAAGGTTTCTTAGAATCTTTGAAGCACTCTTCCAAGCTTGAAGAGCAACTCCTCTCAAAAATAATCTCTATATCTACTAACTTGAAGTATTCTACTATTTATAAGTTCTTAGGCTGAGCCATTACAAGCTGGGCCCTTAACTAACATTTTCTAAAAATAGAAATGTCATTAAATTAAGGGAACATGCTCCCATGAAAATAGAAAATTTGTTACAAGGGTTTGACTCAGTCAACCCTGCAACTTTGACCGATCCAGAGCTTGGATTTTCCTTTCATGGTCGCTTTGGCTTTGGCATGGTTCTACACCTTCTCCACCTGAAGTTTTTCTATTGTCCCCCTTCCCACACACCATTCGGTGTTTATACTAATGAAGCATGCTTGATAATCCCCTAAATTTCTTCATCTCCAGGCCCACATGTGTAGTGATTCACTACATCTGTTGTCTCAATCTCCTTTGTGATCCTGGCTAGAAATATTCAAAGTTTATTCGTAACTTTCTTTAGTCTCCCTATGAAATTTTGGCACAAGACCAATCGGTCAATGGAGTCACTATTGAAAGTTTTGGTGACCTCATCATCATGCTTCACCAAATCCTTGAAATTTCCCTTAATCTGATCTTCAGGAAGAGCATTGATATTTTCATTGAAGAATTTGCAATTGGCAATATCAAACTCCTCTGAGATGTCATTCAGGGCATCTATGATTTCCACTGTTTCTCCTCCAACTTCTTAATCAAATCCTACAATACTTGACACCGGAATTCCATGGCCTTTTGATATTCAAATAATTTTGAGACATCATCGATCACCTCTTCCTGAAGAAGCAAGTCGGGATCCTCTTCTCTGATCTCACTCCATGTTGCCAAATTTAAATTTAGATTATTATTATCTTCAGAAAAGGCCTCATCCATCTTGGAAATGGTGGTTTTTGTAACTGCTAGATCATTATATATTTCAACTGCTTCCTTGATTAAAGGATTGGCTTCCTAGAATTCTCTCCATCCATCCACTCACTGATCTCCCTTTCTGGCCTAGCTTTTGAGCTTGTGATAAGAAATATCATCGATTGTAGATGAAATTTTCATAGCCGTAGTAGTTGAGACTTTAGTAGATGGAGTGGGTTGGGTTACTTTGTGTAACAGTGTAGTGAGCTGCTCGACCTTGGCTTTGAGTTCATCCTTGGTGGCCTTATCTTTGTCATATTTCTCCAAAAGGGCCCCAAGAGCAGTGTGCACATCTTGCTTGGCTCCTTCATGAGTAGCCTTCCCCAATGAGAATTTTGAAATCCGTAATAATCCACAAGCTGTGATTGTTTCTTTAGTTTTCCCCTCAATGGGGGTGGCAACTTCTATCACCCATTCTCTAGATGGGTTAACTATCAGACTTGACATGGTTCTTAGTCTCTTGGCTTGTCTCTTGGGCATATGCTCCAATATGTCTGAGATCTATAACATCTCTCCAGAGGAACCTTCTTCTTTTTCTTGGGAGTTTTCCTAAACAACCATTCTAGGATGGCTAAAGTTGATGAAGATGGAGCAGCAGATCCAATACCTAAAACATTGGTTAAAGCAAGATCACTAGAAAACCCTAGTTGGTATTTGAGAAGAGTAGAAATGATGGATGGCATGGATGTAGGGACAGCCATAGGAGTTGATAGAATGATACTAGGGGTTGTGATTGAAGAAAATGGAAGTGTTAAAGGAAGTGAGGAGGAAATGGGTGACCCAATATTTTCCCCAACTGATAGAACTGGAAGTGATGAGAATACTTGGGCCATAGAAGGGGATGGGAAGGAAGAAATGGTTATGGAAGTGGAAGGAACTGATGTTGGAAGTGATAATGGAGGAAGAAGATGATGTGATGGATCTTGGAAGATACTAGGAGAGTCACTGACTTCAACCACTTCTGTCACAGGCACTGCTGCAGAGATGTAACCTTGGGAGTAGGAGCCTTGGAGAGAGATGAGCCACCAACAACAAATGAAATCTTCTTTGGGATTGTAGGAGCCTTTTGAGTCGACCTTTTTCCCTTAGTGGGTGTTGGTTGGCTTATTATTAGTATAGCTCCTATATTTGTAGGTTGATTTTCCCCTTTGGGTGAGATTCCCAAGGTGGCCAACCAACTAAAAGTCCTCTTTAAAATGGGTCCCACCCTCTCCTTTGTATTACTGCATTCTTCCACATACCAATCAATCCATGGCATGGTTGATTGGAAACATTATCATCCTTGTATGATGAATCCAAAACCTCATCATTATCTTGCATGTCCTTTGGCACATGGCCAAACCAAATTGTTGAACCTCATCAAGGGTCAATCTTTCATAATCCCTTTGTTCACATGATGTATTCATCCAAAATGAATCCAGATATCTTCCAATTGGGGCATGTGGGCACTGGACCGACTGTTTCCCCAAACTTACCCCAATAATCAAAATTAGTCCATGGATGAAAGGTTCAGGGTTACCTCGGCCATTTCTGCATCAACATTTTTAGCCTTGTGAATATTTGGGCAAGAGTACCTACCAATCAAAATAGGGAAATGCATTCCCACTTTGTGACACTTATTTTGGATTTGATGATAATCCAATAACTACCAAACTAATTCCAATAGAATCCATTTTTCAGTGGGGCACCTTGGAAATTTTCTTGGGGCACCTATGAAACCCGAAATCGGATATAGTGAATGTAGGAAACTGAAAGTAGATTTCTCCCCATTCCCACACTTCTTGAAAATTCATTGGAAATCCTCTGATTATATAGTTCTTTGTCAAAATGATAGAGGATGACAAAAAAAGAAAGCATCGTTGACTCTACGGAAATGCCTACTTCCCTCATCTAGAGTGAGTTGGGGATAAAAGTCATATATTTGGGAAGTGTGTGAAACACCCCTAGTATTCAAACCAAAAAAATCTCCCATAACAACAACAACATACACCAGGAAGGATGTCATGTAGAAATTCTTCGTATTTGACACTCTACCCAATTGATAGCAAATGGAGCTACTAATATGCTCCCCCATCGGATAAACTCATCATTCTTCTTGATGGTCGTGATGTATAAAAACATCCATTCCTGGAATTCCTTTATAGAAGGAAGACCTAAAACTCTACTTAGTAACACAATAAGATCACTGACCTCCTGAATAAAATCTAACCGATGCATAGTTTTGGGTAGTTTGGCAAAGCTCTTGGCCAGATAAGTTTTCATCATGATCTTTGAGCATACTTCCTCTTTCTTGTCCCAATGCTCCACTGCTAACTCTGGTGAAAAATTGTGGCATAATCTTGAACGTGGGAAGTTTGAGCAGATCTTCAAAGAAGTATGGGTCCAAATGGATTACTACCTTATCATCATCATCTCTGACTGACATGGAATCCTTTGTCAAAGTGGGTTGCTTGTAGCTAAAACAAATTCTAGGAAATGCATGGATGTGGGAAAACCGGCAAGGGCAAGCCCACTATCGTAGATGGCCTGCATCCATGGTTTCTTGTTTGGAGCCTTTAATCTTTCCCAGAAATCTGGAAAATCAATTTGTCCTAGGTTAGTGTCCCCTATATTCCCTAAGTCAGAAGACAAGCAGGAGTGAGGAGAAACCCCAAGAAATGAGTACTTCATCTTCTCTTTTCCTTTGAAGTGGAAGAAGCAGACATCAAGCCCATGTGTTTGGAAACCGAAGTTGAGAAATTTTGAAAACCAAAGGAAAAACTTCAAAGTCCTAAACTGAAAAGTTCTAAAAGAATCACCAAACTAAAATCTAAAAAAATTCGAACGAACTGAAAAAAATTTCCAAAAAAATTTTCTAAACTGAAACTTTTTTTCCAAAAGAAATTTCCAAACAATTTTCTTGGAAAATTTTCTGAAAAGAAAACTTTGAAAAAAATTTCCAAAATTTTCTCTAAAGTCAAAAATCTTATGAAAACTTGAAGTTCGAAAAAGTTTCAAAAATTTTCCAAACAATTTTCTCAAAAAAAATTTTGAACGAATCTCTCAAAAATTTCTCAAACAATTTTTTGAAAAAAAAAGTAAAAGGACTTTATGAACAATACTAACTCCCAAATTCTAAAAAAATGAGAATTGAGAAGAAGTATGGGAGACTCGAGAAGATCCTTCGAACAACTCTGAATACCTGAAGAAAACTCAAATAAAAACATGGTGAACAAAGGGATGACATTTCAAAAAAAACACAGAGGGAGACCAAAGAGAAAACCAAAATGAGAGGGAAACAAAGAAAAGGACCTTAAACCAAAAAGAAAATAAAAAAATTACCATACCTTGAAAAGATGTCGCAAAGTACAAGAAATGGAATGTCAGAGAAAATGTGTCAGGTAAAAATGATGAGTAAAAAACTGAGTTTAAATAGAAAACCCGATATTAATGGCAGAAATCTGATCCATATGGAGGTAGGTGAAAAATTAATTACATGGAGGACTCCTTGAAAGTTTGAAACCCGAAAGCCCAAAATTCAGAATTTTGGGGTTTTGGACTTTAGAGATTGGGAGACAAAAATGAATTGGCAATGGAAAATTTTGAAACTCGAAAACCCGAAAGTCTGAAAATTAAAATTTTGGACTTTCAGACTTTGGAAGTTTTTAAAGTAAAATCCTAAAAATGACTTAGAGAATTCTGAAACTCGAAATCCTAAAAGTCTGAAATTTCAAACTTTTAGAATTTCAGACTTTGGAAGTCCGAGAGGGATTTAAACAAAATGGGGCCAAAAGTTTTGAAACCCAAAGCCCAAAAGTCTAAAATTTGGACTTTTAGGGTTTTGGACTTTGGAGAGCTAAAAGAGAAATCTTGAATCCAAGCAATAAAACTCAAAAGAGAAAAATCTCCAAAGTCCGAAGATTGAAAATTTCAGATTTTGGCCTTGGAGAATTTCATTGTACAAGGATTTCTAAAAATTTTGTCTAACATATTTTTCTTCAAGGTAGGTTAAATGGTTAACATTTTTGGTGACCTCAGGGAATGCTTTCCTGCTAAGATTTTCAGACCAAGTAGCCTTAAGAAAAACATTGGGAAAAGGAGTCTAAAAAAGTAAAAACTAAAACAAAAAAACAATAAAAAAGAAAAGAAAAGAAAATGATGTGCAGAGCACTTGGAGGAAAAGACAAAGAACATATGTACAGGTGGAACATCCTCAAAAGAAAGCTTTGAGGTGTATCCCATTCACATGAATGGGAAATTATTCTCCATTGAGTCTGGATAGGTGAAATGAATTCACCTCTTTGCAACTTGTAATAACATAGGGCCCGCTCAGAGAGCATCAAACTTGGTGTGCCTATGCGGGTTTGGCATGATCTTCGTCCCATTTTAGAACCAAATCTCCCTCCCTGAACAACCTATCAAGAGGCTTTCTTGTCGAAGGATTTCTTAACTTGAGCTTGATGTTCTGTCAATGTATTCATGGTGGTGTTTTCAAATTTCTTCCACTCCATGAGTTTAGCAAACCTCACTGTTAAGGCATCATCCTCCATAACTTCAAGCCGATAAGCCAAGTCTAGGGAAGGCATCTCCAAGGAAAGTGGAAGTTTCACTTCCCTTCCATATACAAGCATGAAAGGAGAAACCCCGATGGCCTTTTTAGGTGTTATCCGATCAGCCCATAGGGTGATCTTGAGCTGTGTATGCCAAGTTCTTTTATTGGCCTCCATCGTGTGCTTGATGATTCTTATGAGATTCTTGTTAGATTTGGCCAACCGTTCCCTGTGGGTAATAGTTAGATGAAGTCTTGAGGTAGACTCCATTCTTGATGGCCCATTCACTTATCTTCATCCCGAGGAAAGCCATAACATTGTCTGAGATAATAGTAAAAGGAACACCGAACCTTGTCATCAAATTTTCTAGAAAATCTAGAACAACCTTTTCATTACTTTCCTTTAGGCCACTACCTTTTCATCCAGGAGTGAAATAATCTATTGCAGTAAGGACCCATTTATGTCCCTCATTGGATGGAGGATTGATCATCGATGAAATCTAATCCCCACTGAATGAAGGGTTGATCCACCTGAATGGGATGTAATGGGAGAGATTCAGTCTCTATTTTCCCTGTGAAAAGAGCACACTCCTTACATTTCCTCACCTAGATATGAGAGTCTTTGAACAAGTCTAGCTAAGTAATAACCGCTCACATGATCTTGGTGGTGGTTGTTCATGCAGAGTAATGTCCTCTAGACAGGCCATTGTGGAATTCCTCTAATACCTTGTTCACATGTTTTGGCTTGATGCAACATAGAAGAACACCATTTAAATCCTTTCGGAAGAGAACATTATCTATCACGACATATGGAATAGACTGAAGATGGAAAGTATGTCTTTGGAATTTATCCATGTTTGGAGGGTATATCCCCAAAAGAAGGAAATTTTACATCTTAGTTGACCAATCAATCTGATCATTTCCTTCATCAGCATTCAGAAGCATGACATCTTCTGTATCTTTGGTCTCCATGTCCACAGCCAGCTGCTGACATAACCCTTTTGCCCCTGAAAAGCTTAGTGACCTTGATGTGTACGTCATACTCCATTACTTTGTAATCCACCCAACGCGTTTCTCATTCATCTCTTTATTCAACAAAAATTCTTTGATGCGTCAGGATGAGAAACCATTAAATGGACTTTGTTGTTAGACAACATATGCCTAAACTTCTTTAGGGCTCGAATGACTACAAAGACCTATTTTTGATGAAGGAATATTTGAGTTCATATTCCTTAAGAGACTGATTGAAAAAGGAAATGGGCTGCTCCATCAAGTCATCATTATGTTGGGTGAGGATTCCTGAAATACTTTCCTGACTTGCGAAAGCATAAAGAATGAAATCCCTGTCAAACTGGGATTCACCAAGCGTAGGAGCTTGGGAAATAGTTGTCTTGATGGCTTCAAATAGCTTTCTCTTCCTTCCTTCATCCATGAAAATGGAATATTATTTTTAAGCATGGCCATTAGTGGTTTTTCCAATGTTGCAAACTGAGGAATGAATCTCCACACAAAATTTATAGTTCCTAAAAACTTTGGAGACCCTTTTTATGACTTGGGAGGGATAAGGACATAATTGAATGAATCCTAGCTAGGTCGATAGACAATCCTCTCTCAAAACAATATGCCCCAACAACTTTCCTTCCTTACATGTAAAAATGCACTTCTTAGGGTTCAATGAGACACCAAATTCTCTACACCTTGAAAAACTTTCCTTAGATGAGTGATATGATCCTCAACATGTTTGGAGTAGACAATGATGTCATCAAGGTAAACCAAGATCATATCATTGATGAGTCCTTTAAATCCATATCCATGGCTCTCTGAAAGGTATCCCCTACATTAGATAACCCAAAAGGGCATCTTGTTGTAAGCGTATGTGCCCCATTTGGTGGTGAAAGCCATTTTGAATTGATCATATTCTTGAACCAAAATCTGATTATATCCTGAATATCCATCAAGCAAAGAAAATATTTGAGCCCCTGCCACTGTTTGGAGGATTTTCTCCATTGATGGGAGAGGGTAGTGATCCTTCAACGAGGTGGTTTAGATCCCTGAAATCTACGCACAACCTGAATTTCACCATTCTTTTTCCTTATGGGCGGGTACCAAATTGGCAACCCATGAAGAATGCTTGATGGGAAAAATTATGCAGGCCTCGATAAGCTTGGTTAGCTCTTTCCTCATCAAAGGCTCAATTTTGGGATTGATTGGCCTCTATTTTTGATGAACTGGCTTGGAGTTTAGATCTAGTTCAATAGTATGTTGAGCTAAGCCGGGATCGAAACCACGCAAGTCCTTGTAGCTCCATGTAAAAATATCATGGTATTCCTGACATAATTCGATGAAAGATTTCTTTTCTTGAGCAGTGCATACCTTACCAATTTTTAGAACCTTTTCACTTGCCACCTCGACCTCTTCAAAATCCTCCTCCTTGACCACCATATTAGTGCTCTTGCTTGGCTTGATCATCCAAATTGAAGATGGATTCCAATGTAACTAGGCCTTTTGGCAAGCTTGTTTCCTTTCAGCTATATAATTTGATCACCGTAAGAATTTTGAAGTTTATCTTGATGTTTGGCAGTGAACTCTACTTCTTGCGTTGTAGGAAGAGAACAATCTGTTGATCACTATCGAACACCTGCCAACTACTCACATTATTTGGTACTGTGGGATGGACCACCATTTTGACTATTTTCTACTCTTCTTTCATGATGTTCCATAGGTACATCATATTGGGACCAATAGTAGCCAGCCTGTCAGCATCTTGATTTTGCTTCCTGGGAATTACATGAATTCCAAAAGCCTGAAATCTTCTATCAATCCCAAACCCAATTTTTATATGACCTCAGTAGATCATTTTTGATGCACTACAGGCTGTAACTTGGTGCACAACCAATTCACTATCGCCAAAGATGGTCAAGGTTTGGATTCCTCTTCTTTGGGCTAGCTGAATTCCTTGTATAAGAGCTTCATATTCAACAACATTATTAGTGTAACTGAACTACAACCAAAAGGAAGAGAAATATTTGTTTCCTTCTAGAGAAATTAACATAACCCCTACACTGATCCATTTTTACTTCGTGAGCCATCAAAGAACATCTTCCACAAAGTCCTTTTGTATCGCTTGATGCCTTAACAAGTTGAGGTATGATGGCATCTTCTTCATGAATGCAATATGTACCTAATCTAGTCTCTTCAAAAAAAAAGACAGATTCTTCATTTGCCAATAAATCAAGCATAAGGGTCATATTGATGATCTATACTCACCTCATCGAGAACTATATCTGGAACCTCTTCTACGAGAGTAGTTGGCTCATGATCTGCATCCTCATCTTTGGGGTCACAAATGGCATAGTTACCATTTATGGGTTTGGATGTGTAAGGTTCCATGTGATTGTGATAGATTGGTTTATGCCCTTATAGTTACCTTAGTCCCATATCGGGTCCTTAGGATCATATGCGACTAGTCTGATGACAAATAACCACCCATTTTGTGGTGAAATCCCGTGATAAGAAAATGGAAAAGAGGGGAGGAAGATCAATGATAGATATGTCTTGTGTGAATGTCAAGCTAGGACATGCATGGATAGTAAGCTAAAGCCCCTTAATGACCCCCACAGTTTGGACTGTAGTACCATCTAGTTGAACAACCCCTCTTAAAATGGAGTATATGGAATTTGTAGTACATATGACCTGCTTGGGCATTACAAAACTGTTGGCTCCATAATCGATCATACAATTGTGTACCAAATGGTCACCGATAATCATGAGATATAGAATGGTGGAGGTTTGTTGGGCTTAGCATATATTTTTGTTTGGGTTGGCATAAGCTAGTTACCACCACTACTTCTTGACTGATGATCTATTAGTAGTGCTAAAGTTGTTCAAAGCCTCCCGTAGCAAGTTCCTCTGAGAAGGAATCGAGAGTGCATCCCACATTGTGACACTCAAATTGGTCTTCTTCATTTGCTCCACGATGTTGAATGGAATCACTCCCACTTTGCTAATGCCTTTTGGGGCATTGGGGTCCTCTTTTGGAAAATGCCTATTGGGCATTGTGATACTTGAAGTCCCCTCCTTCTTTGTAGACTGCTCTATGGATACTTCGATGATTTATTTTTCATGCCTTTATCATCGGTATTTGTGTTGGGGGCTGAGAAGTAGATGCCTGATCAGTATTGGAAGACTGTGGATCTATTGCCCTTTTCTTGGAATGTGTGTTGGATGTTATAGTGGAGGCATCAATATTCAAACCACAAAAGTCTTCTTCTTGCCAATTTAGTAGTGTGGTTTCATCAGGAGGTTGGTCTTGACTTTCGGGAGTGGATGGTCCCAAGATGATTTAGGTAGAGTGGATATGCTTTGGACCATAAGGGCTTGACTTAAAACTCCATTTGGGTAGAGATTCTGATTATGGGGCTGAGAACAAGGGTAGCACCATTCATAGTCTTGGATGAGGTTGTTTTGGACCGGGACTATAGCTCTGGAAGAACTAGCAGTAGAAGGATTCCAAAAGTTCAAAGGTTTTACATTCACAGCTTGGCTTGTGGCCTGATTTTGTGACTGACCATTTCCTTGGAATGGAGGATGGACTCATCTGATATTGGGGTTGAAAGGGGTGAGCATACTAGGACTATTGCCTCTTCATTGCTATGAGTTCATTCCCAAAATTTTGTAATAATGACTTTACCTCAGCCAGATCATTTGAGGGATTGGACATGCATGCATAGCCATGGACTAGAAGCTACTAGAACTGGGGCAATGACTGGTTGTTTTTTGCAAGCTCTACAAACATAGGTATGGGAGGTCTAGGAGCAATTTTACCTACTTGAATCAAGCAATTTTCAGCTCTTACGGAAATTTTGTAAGCATCAGGGATAATGGTACCCCCATGGATTGAATCATGATGGTGACATCACTATTCAATGCCCATAAGTAATATAGAAAATGCACTCTCTAGAGATGGCCTTACGAGTGTTGGGATCCATTTCCAAGTCTTGTCAAAATGGAGGTTGAAATCACTCATATACTCTTGAGGGGACCACTTGATAGTATGGAATTGTTCCACAAGTGAGAGATTATCACTTTTGTCCTTGAACTGCTTACAAAGCTTTGTGCCTAACTCATTCCAAGTGGTAATAGATCCAACAGTTAAACTCTGGAACCATTGAAGTGCTCTACCTTTGAATGAAGTAGCAAGGAGTCAAACTGCCACGTTATCTTTTGTAATATTGTGTACCACACAAATGCTAGCTACATCCAGTATGTGCTCCCGAGGTGAAACATTAGTCTCCCCAGTGTAAAATGGTAAATTTTTAAGGCAGTTGCCGGTATGGCATCTCTTTGTGCTAACAACAAAGGACTTAGCATTGAAAGGAGGAAAGCATTGGCTGCCATGATGTTCAAAATTTGGTTGTGTCTCGGTGGAGGAAAACATCCCTCAGGAGGAGTGAATGCCCTCTATGAGGTAAAGTGGCTAGTGCTGCTGAAAGGTTTCTTCCTCTTCTCCTTGGGGGAGACAAGGAAAGCTTTGTATGTTTATAATTTTCCTACCTTGAAGAATCTCTTGTGTGAATTCTTCACATAAGTTGATGTACTGAACTTTGAAATCCAGAGAGATGGAGTCGCTAGGTACTTTTAAGTTAATGGAATGAGAAGAGAAGTACCAACTTTATCCCACCGGCATGCCAAAAATTGTTGTCACCAAATCACTGCACCCCTCGAATGGCCAAAATGTGAACAGGACATTCGGTGTGATTGGGACACATGGGATCACCTCTCAAGCTATGGGACTTGGGCTGAGGTGAACCTCCGGAGAAGGCCGACTTCCTCTTCCTAAACTAAACACAACACTACTTCTAATGCAAGAAAAATGGCTAACTAGTCCTATGCTAACATTTCATGGGATTAGGGAAAGAGATTTACAAGGAAATAAAACCTATACTAGAAGTGGTGATGCACCAAATTAAGGGATGTTTAACATCTGGAAGGGTTAATGTGGGAGTGATGCTTGCATCACTGACCACCTTCACCTATCGCAACTAGAAAGGGTACAAAATACCACAAACTAGGGGACGTTCCTTTGTTAAACTTGAGTGTACATAAGGGTAGATCAAATCAGATTCAACACACAATTAATTTATCATGAGGAAACCACACATGCATATATCAAACATCTATCTCTACAACTAGGGATAATAATGACATAAAATTAATATAGAAGGAAAATAAGATTTTCACAACTGACATAAAAGATAGTAGTATTATTCCTTCACAACATGAAATAGATAACCTGAAATAAAGGTAAGATAATCACTCTCACTAAGGAATTGTAAATTCACAAAGTAAACATTGATTAACCATTCAACACAATAAATCAGATTTTCAACAGCAAGGTGTAACTCTGAATATAATTAAAAGGTTTCTTAGAATCTCTAAAGCACTCTTCCAAGCTTGAAGAGAAACTCCTCTAAAAAAAATAATATCTCTACTAACTGAAGTATTCTACTATTTATAAGTTCTTAGGTTGAGCCATTACAGTTGGGCCCTTAACTAACATTTTCTAAAAATAGAAATGTCATTAAATTAAGGGAACATGCTCCCATGAAAATAGATAATTTTTTACAAGGGTTTGACTTAATCAACCTACAACTTTGACCGATCCAGAGCTTGGATTTGTCCTTTCATGGCCACTCAGCTTTGGCCTGGTTCAGCTACACCTTCCTCACCTACAAGTTTTTTGTTGTCCTCTTCCCACACAACCATTCGGTGCTTGTACTCAATGAAGCGCTTGATAATCCCTGAATTTCTTCATCTCTAGGCCCACATGCGTAGTGATTCACTACATCTGCTATCTCGATCTCCTTTGTGATCCTGGCTGGAAATCTTTGAAGTTTATTGTAACTTTCTTTAGTCTCCCTATGAAATTTTGGCACAAGACCAATCAGTCAATGGAGTCATTATTGAAAGTTTTGGTGACCTCATCATCACGCTTCACCAAATCCTTGAAATTTCCCTTAATCTGATCTTCAGGAAGAGCATCGATATTTTCATTGAAGAATTTTACAATTGGCAATATCAAACTCCTCTGAGATGTCATTCAGGCATCTGTGATTTCCACTCATTTCTCCTCCAACTTCTTAATCAAATCCTACAATACTTGACACCGAATTCCATGGCCTTTTGATATTCAAATAATTTTGAGACATCATCGATCACCTCTTCTGAAGAAGAAAGTTGGGATCCTCTTCTCTGATCTCACTCCATGTTGCCAAATTTAAATTTAGATTATTATTATCTTTAGAAAAGGCCTCATCCATCTTGGAAATGGTGGTTTTTACAACCTACAGATCATTATATATTTCAATTGCTTCCTTGATTAAAGGATTGGCTTCCTAGAATTATCTCCATCCATCCACTCACTGATCTCCCTTTCTAGCCTATCTTTTCAAGCTCGTGATAAGAAATATCATCGATTGTAGATGAAATTTTCATAGCCGTAGTAGTTGAGACTTCAGTAGATGGAGTGGGTTGGGTTACTTTTGCACAACAATGTAGTGAGCTGCTTGACCTTGGCTTTGAGCTCATCTTGGTGGCCTTATCTTTGTCATATTTCTCCAAAAGGGCCCCAAGAGAAGTGTGCACATCTTTCTTGGCTCCTTCATGAGTAGCCTTCCCCAATGAGAATTTTGAAATCCGGTAATCCATGCTATGTGATTGTTTCTTTAGTTTTCCCTCAACATGGGGTGGCAACTTCTATCACCCATTCTCCAGATGGGTTAACCATCAGACTTGACATGGTTCTTGGTCTCTTGGCCTATCTCTTGGGCATATGCTCCAATATGTTGAGATCTATAACATCTCCCAGAGGAACCTTCTTCTTTTTCTTGGGATTTTTCCTAAACAACCATTCGGTATGGCTAAAGTTGATGAAGATGGAGCAACAGATCCAATACCTGAAACATTGGTTAAAACAAGATCACTAGAAATACTATTGGCTAGTATTTGAGAAGAAGTAGCAATGATGGATGGTGTGGATGTAAGGACAGCCATAGGAGTTGATAGAATGATGCTAGGGGTTGTGATTGAAGAAAATGGAAGTGTTAAAGGAAGTGAGGAGGAAATGGGTGACCCAATATTTTCCCCAGCTGATAGAACTAGAAGTGATGAGAATACTTGGGCCATAGAAGGGGATGGGAAAGAAGAAATGGTTGTGGAAGTGGAAGGAACTGATGTTGGAAGTGATAATGGAGGAAGAAGATGATGTGATGGATCTTGGAAGATACTAGGAGAGTCATTGACTTCAACCACACTTCGTCATAGAAACTGCAGGAGATGTGGTCTTGGGAGTAGAAGCCTTGGAGAGAGATGAGCCACCAACAACAAATGAAATCTTCTTTGGGATTGTAGGAGCCTTTTGAGTGACCTTTTCCCTTAGTGGGTGTTGGTTGGCTTATTGCTGGTATAGCTCCTATATTTGTAGGTTGATTTTCCCTTTGGGTGAGATTCCCAAGGTGGCCAACCAACTGAAAGTCCTCTTTAAAATGGGTCCCACCCTCTCCTTTGTATTGTTGCATTCTTCCACATACCAATCAATCCATGGCAAGTGGTTGATTGGAAACATTATCATCCTTGTATGATGAATCCAAAACCTCATCACTATCTTGCATGTCCTTTGGCACATCGGCCAAACCAAATTGTCGAACCTCATCAAGGGTCAATCTTTCATAATCCCTTTTTCGCACGATGTATTCATCCCGAAAATGAATCCAGATATCTTCCAATTGGGGCACGTGGGCACTGGACCGACTGTTTCCCAAACTTACCCCAATAATCAAAATTAGTCCATGGATGAAAGGTCCACAGGTTACCTCGGCCATTTCTACATCAACATTTTTAGCCTTGTGAATATTTGGGCAAGAGTACCTACCAATCGAAATAGGGAAATGCATTCCCGCTTTGTGACACTTATTTTGGATTCGATGATAATCCAATAACTACCAAACTAATTCCAATAGAATCCATTTGTCAGTGGGGCACCTTGGAAATTTTCTTGGGGCACCTATGAAACCTAGAAATCTGGATATAGGTGAATGTAGGAAACTAAAAGTAGATTTCTCCCCATTCCCACACTTCTTTGAAAGCTTCATCGAAATCCTTCGATTATATAGTTCTTTGTCAAAATGATAGAGGATGAAACAAAGAAAGCATCGTTGACTCTGCATGGAAATGCCTACTTCCCTCATCTAGAGTGAGTTGGGGATAAAATTCATATATTTGGGAAGTGTTGCGAACACCCCTGGTATTCAAACCAAAAAAATCTCCCATAGCAAAGCAACAACATACACCAGAAGGATGTCATGTAGAAATTCTTCATATCTGACACTCTACCCAATTGATAGCAAATGGAGCTACTAATATGCTCCCCCATCGGATAAACTCATCATTCTTCTTGATGGTCGCGATGTACAAAAACATCCATTCCTGGAATTCCTTTGTAGAAGGAAGACCTAAAACTCTGCTTAGTAACACAATAAGATCACTGACCTCTTGAATAAAATCCAACCGATGCATAGTTTTGGGTAGTTTGGTGAAGCTCTTGGCAGATAAGTTTTCATCATGATCTTTGAGCATACTTCCTCTTTCTTGTCCCAATGCTCCACTGCTAACTCTGGTGAAAATTGTGGCGTAATCTTGAACATCGGGAAGTTTGAGAAGATCTTCAAAGAAGTTTGGGTCCAAATGGATTACTACCTTATCATCGTCATCTCTGACTGACATGGAATCCTTTTTCAAAGTGGGTGCATTGTAAGCTAAAATGAACTTTGGGCAATGCATGGATGTGGGAAAACTAGGCAAGCAAGGGAAAGCCCACTATCGTAGATGGCCTGCATCCATGGTTTCTTGTTTGGAGCCTTTAATATTTCCCAAAAATCTAGAAAATCAATTTTTCCTAGGTCGGTGTCCCCTATATTCCCTAAGTCGGAAGATAGGTAGGAGTGAGGAGAAACCCCAAGAAATGAGTACTTCATCTTCTCTTTTCCCTTTGAAGTGGAAGCAGACATCAAGCCCTGTGTTTTAGAAGCCAAAGTTGTAGAAATTTCAAAACCAAAAGAAAAACTTCCAAAGTCCCAAACTAAAAATTTATGGAAAGAATCACCGAACTAAAATCTCTAAAAAAATTCCAAATCGAAATCTCAAGAAAAATTTTCTTTCAACGAAAACTCCAAAAGCTTTTTCCAAAAGAATTTTTCCAAAAAAATTTTCTCCAAACAATTTTCCTAAAAGAAAACTTTGAAAAAGAAATTTTTGAAAGTGTTTCTCAAAAAAATTCTCAAAAAATTCCAAAAACTCAAGAAAAAAATCTAAAAAATTTCTCCAAAAAAAATTTCTAAAGAATCTCCCGAAGGAATTTCTCGAACAAGTTTTTTCCAAAAGAAAAGGAAAAGGATTTCCAAACAATACTAACTCCCAAATTCTAAAAAATGAGAATTGAGAAGAAGTATGGGAGACTCTGAGAAGATCCTTTGAACAACTCTGAATACCTAAAGAAAACTCAAAATGTGAAACATGGTGAACAAAGGGATGACATTTCAAAAAAACACAGAGGGAGACCAAAGAGAAAACCAAATGAGAGGGAAACAAAGAAAAGGACCTTAAACCAAAAAGAAAATAAACAAATTACCATACCTTGAAAAAGATGTCACAAAGTACAAGAAAAATGGAATGTCAGAGAAAATGTGTCAGGTAAAAATGATGAGTAAAAAACTGAGTTTAAATAGAAAACCCGATATTAATGGCAAAAATCTGATCCGTATGGAGGTAGGTGAAAAATTAATTGCATGGAGGACCTCTAAAATTCCAAAACCCGAAAGCCCAAAATTTAGAATTTTGGGGTTTGGACTTTGAGATTGGGAGAAAAAATGAATTGGCAATGGAAAATTTTGAAACCTAAAACCCAAAAGCCCAAAATTTCAAATTTTCAGACTTTCAGACTTCGGAAGTTTTTAAAGTAAAAATCCTAAAAATGACTTGAGAATTCCGAAACCCAAAAGCCCAAAAGTCTAAAATTTAGACTTTCAAATTTCAGACTTCAAAAGTCCAAGAGGGATTTAAACAAAATGGGGCCAAAAGTTCCAAACCCGAAAGCCCTGAAAGTTGAAATTTCAGACTTTTGGGGTTTGAACTTTGAGAGTCAAAAAGAGCAATCTCAAATTTGAGCAATAAAACTCTAAAAGAGAAAATCTCTGAAGTCTAAAGATTGAAAATTTCAGATTTCAGCCTTGGAGAATTTCATTGTACAAGGATATTTTATAAAATTTTTGTCTCGATATATTTCCTTCAAGGTAGGTTAAATTATATGTAAAACTGTTGTTTAAGCATCAATACAAGGAGTTTCTATCTGTCTTTTGACTAAGGAATTTATTAATACTTTGTGCTCATAAATTCTAATTGGTCTTGTTGCTTATTTGCAAAGTTGTTTCTTCTTAATTTTAGTTTATGTGATGAAATTTATAACCGATGTATGCAAGACTCGATTTTCTACTTGCAACAATATTCCTCTTATCTAAGGTTCTCACTCCATTTCCCGCTCTCTTGAAAAATTCCTCTCTTACAGTGTATCCAAAGGTTTTTCCATAGGGTCAATGGAATGCCCCCGTTAGATCCCCGACTACAAGGCCAGCCCGCATAAAACTTAGCTTACTCACGCATGCATATACGAAAGTTGCACCGTTTAAGTAGAGGGACTTAAATTCCCAGAGCGTTGGCAAGAAATCCACAAATTTTTACTCCCGATAAATTTTCTCGCTAATTTTTTTGGCTCCCATCGTTGGGCAAATTTAGCAAAATCTACACCGAAATATGACCGCAAGGTCCAAAAATATAAAAAAATATTAAAAATAAAATAAAAATTGGATTTGATGGAAATCCATTTCTAAAAGACACATTATTGATTCTTGTAAGTGACCTTTTGCATTCCATAGTGTCTTTTCATATTCCCATTTTGAAATTTTCCAAAATATGGTTAAAAGGCACCATGTTGAGCAAGTTTGGAGGTGTCTTTGATTCCACTTTCAAGTCTATCCAAAATCAACAAAATCAAATTAGAGATAACCCTTATTACTTTTCTCAAGCCTCATCCTCATCCAAGTCTTCAAGTAGTTCACTTGGTAATCCCATTAAAACACTGTTGAAACTCCGCTTGTAAAGTCTCCCATTTTTCAACCATTGTTGAGAATTGAGTCCCCAAGTGAAGAAGAATGAGAACCAAAAGAATAATTTGAAGAATAATTTGTAGAAGCAACAATGGTAGACAAAGTAGAAATACCTCAACCCATTGTTTCGTGGGGAATAAATATGAACGGGTTCCCATAAGAAATTTCCAAAGTTAAAAGGTGAAGACACACGACATCTTGAAGAACACATCGTTGATTTTTCCACATCATGCGGAATCCTTAGTTTCAAACATGAAAATTTTGTTATAATACTTGTTCGTGGGGTCCCTCCAAGAAAAAGCAATGGAATTATTTCACCTCCGCCTACCCAATCCATCACTTTTCATAATGACATAAAAATGAAGTTTGAGGAAAGATTAAAATTTACTAAGGACTATTTAGACCTCCTTATTCAATTGGCACAAATGAAGAAAGGAGAAAATGAAACTATGAGAGACCTTGTGGCTCATTTCACCTGATGCTCCATAGGATACTAGAAGAACATTCACCATCGAGAAGAACAATGTCAAGAGATTCTCTATTTGTGCTCAATCACCGGAGGTAGGATTTTTCCTACGAAGAATTCAACCGAGGGATATTGTACAAGAACAAATATTGGACATTGAACTTTATGACAATCTCATCCTATCTCTGAAAGATCAACAACCCTCAAAGGGTAAAAATCAATGTCCTGGATATGAAAGAACCGATCCTTTTTGCAAAAAATGGCAAATGAAATGTCTTCACTAAAGAGGGATTTTTAAAAATGAATAACATCTCAAATAAATAATAGAAATCAGATTTTCAGTGGCATGCCGAAGTCTTACCTTGGAGACTTCACCTATCAATACGAGTGGTAGAATCTAAAAGGACGAGGAAGGACTCAAACAAGAAAGTGAAGGCAGAAATTTCCTAGAGAGACAAGAAGTGGGTTATGATACTCAAAATGGACACATTGAATATATCTCGTGGAGCAAAGATGATGATGGTGAAAAGGAAATAATTTTCTCATATGATATTTTTACTCGCCTAGCCTCAAAAGGGAGCTTCTTCCTCCACAACTATGAAGGAAAATCATAGTGAAGATCCTCCTATGGCGACTCCGCAAAAATAATAATCAATTGAGGATCTCCACTGCACCTTCAGTGGAGTCCGAATTTGAGAAACCTAATCTTGTATCAAGTAAGAAGGCTCCCAAAATTCCAATTAAGTCTTCTAATGCCTCTTCTAATTCTAAATCTGCTCCTATAAAATCTAGTACTTTGAAATATCCTAGTGTACCTTTAAAAATTCCCTCTGTTCTCCAAAAATCTACTCCTACTTCCAAACATGTGCTAAATTTAAAATTATTCCCTTCATCACCCTTGTTTGCATCTTCTCCTTTTGACTTCATAGAATATGCAAACAAAGCCAAAGTGCCAATTACTGAAACCAAATATTTGCTGACTCACCCCGAACAATTTGAGAGATTCGTCGATATATCAAAACCGATAGTTTAACACCAAATGTTGTAACTCCTAGTTCTAAAACCCACCTACACCACCCTAATAGAACATGCTTACCATGAGTACATCAAAGATAGATAAGGTTGATCCTTTTTGTCTCCCTTGTAGTTGGGCAATATGTATTGAACAATTGCATAATAGATTTAGGTGCCTCAGATAATGTGATGCTTGTTAAGGTTGCGAAATCTCTTAAACTCCCCATGACTCCTCCCAGTGGATGTTTCTACTCCATGGAGTCCAAAGAAGTCCCACTTATAGGGAAGATCAAAGATACATAGGTGGTTCTTACCACATTTCTAGAAAAAAAAATTTGATGATGATTTTGGTAGCAAACATCCCAAATTTATTTCAAATGTTGTTAGGTAGAAGTTTTTTCCAACAGTTGGGAGGGAAAATCTAGATGAATTGGTCTTCTACAACCATTCTAGTGAAGGGAGACATGGAGAAATTGCTTCCAGAGAAGAAGATGAGGTACACAATTTAAAATTCAGGAAGCCCAAGAGCCAACATTTTATACCAAAATAGCAAGAGGATGAATTATTTTGTGACAACTAAAGAAGAGGATGAGATCCCAATTTTGATAGGACCAAACCTTCCTTCCCTGAGGTATATGGATCTAGAAGAAGCATTGAGGAAATTTGAGATGCAAGAGAATAGCCCTGAATTTCCAGATGATGTGAGGCATGAAGAAGAGGAACTGGTTCTCGATGATTTTCAAGTGGAAAAATCAACTTATGTGCTTATCCATGATGAGGAGATATTATCATTCCCATTCAAAGATGAGGATTCCCTTGATCATGTCACCAAGGAAGAGACCATTCCATCTTGAAATGAGTCCTAGAATTATTGGAAAGAACCATCAGCTGCAATACCTTCTAAGAGCCGTAAAAGAAATGGAAGACCCCGAGCTCGTTTCAAACTCATGATGCATGATATGAAATTACAAGACAGTTTGAACTTGATCCAAGATGCTCAACTAATTCAAATACTATTCATGATGAAGAAAAGCAAGGTGAAGAGCCTGATGTCCCTCCTGAGATAGTTAATGATGAAAGTGAAGTATTTTCTTTCCCATTCGAAGAGGAGAACTCTTTCTCTTGTGAAGAAGTTGAAGCAAGGAGTTTTGAATCCTCAAAATTGAGATTCCTCCGCATTTAATAATATAATGAACCTAAGGATATCGAAGCAAAGCCTCCTGATGGGTTCCTTGCATCTTAAAGCAAATACTTTTCAAATAAGGGTGGAGATGAAATTTTGGAAGTACCAGAAAAGGATTTCGCATAAGAGATTTTGGAAACAACAGAAAGCAATGAAGACCCTGAGATGAGTCTTGACCTCTTGATTTAGGATATAAGCATGAAATATGGGAACATATTTGTGTACCATTATTCACTCAACTTCCAAATACCTCATAAAGACATGAGTTTGAAAGATGAATTCATGGATCTACGTGGAAAACATGTAGATGAACATGAATGGAGGATTAGAGAGGCTTGGGATATTTGAGAAATTTAAACAAAAGTCGCTTGAAGTAGTAATGATATGGTAGAAGAAAAAGAAGCTATGTGGATAAACACAGAAACAGATTTCAAAGGAAATGAAGGCAATGGAATCTTTGAGCAAATATCTGAGCATCAAAAAGCTCATTTACTCTTATTCCTACAAAGTATACACACAAGTGTGAAAGCACATAGATTTCACAAACAATCGAGGAGAGGAGGATAATTTCTAGAACCACTCAACGGTTTCATAGAACATCATCATCCGGTGTTACCTTCAGAGGTAATTCATGAAAAGGAAAGTGCTTTAGGGAAAGTGGGTTGTCCCTCACCTTGTACCATAGGTGATTACACAGGCATCTTTTCCTTTCTATCATGTGTATCTTTTCCTTTCCATGTGTGTTTTGTGTGTGTGTGTGTGTCTTCTCTCTCTCTCTCTCTCTCTCTCTCTCTCTCTCTCTCTCTCTCTCTCTCTCTCTCTCTCTCTCTCTCTCTCTTCTTGTAAGTTGTACATGACTCCGCAGGGCCCAATGGATAAGGCACTGGTCAATATGTTATAAGTTGAGATTTTGGGATTCCTCATTCCATGTCTTCACTACACTCAGTCCATACCATGTACCAAAGCTAGAGCTAGATGTTTTGATGTAAATGTGCAACAGGATTATTTACAAATTTCAAGCATGACAACAATACCCTTATGTCAATTTTTTCAAATTTTACCTTTCCAATACATCCTAGAGTCTACCCATCCTAAGCTCTAGCCTTACCAAATCACTCTAATAATCCCCTAGTAGATGTTAACTTAGTCCCCTAGGTGAATTAGGAAATTCAAGTCAATCCCCCTAGGTAATTTTAGGAGTTCTTGAAGAATGCCATTTTTGGGCAGTACTGGTAAGAGCTACCACCGGCCTTCCCAGGATCGGTGCAAGTCAGAACCCCATGGAGTGGAAAATAGCAATAAAATCCAACATGGAGATGAATCAAAGGTATAATAACATTAAGGAAATGATATTGAAAGATTCAGAAAAAAATTGGAGGTCTTGGGGCGGATTCATCAAACAGTGGTTCAAAGGCCAGTGGCGGTGCACAGGATCGAAACACACCGAGCTTCGAAAAGTGATTTTGGAGATCGGATGGAGTTAGGAGATAAAAATTAAATCATTGGAAATGGAATTAAAATCTTTAAAATATGGTGAAATCATATTTTCACAACACCTAGGCGTAATAGGTCTATATCTATTTTTTCTCATGCTCGATCTGGGGCAAAAAATTTCCAATTTATAGGTCTTAAATGGAGGAATAGAGAATCGAGTCACCCACCATTGGATTTAGAATGAAATTTTAAGTCAAATTCATATATATGTTTTCCAAAACTTTCATCGGAAGCTCAATTTATCTCCGTCACAAGTTGGATCAAGGTGAGTGCTCTATACTTAACCAATTCTCGCGGTGGACACGTGTTAGTTCCAAGAGCTTGGCGCATTTTGGTGTCCCTTTCGTACCTTAAGAAAATGGACATAGGGGAAAATAAAATGTGCCCAAACCTATTTTTCCTCTCGGTCACCCATGGAATCCTCTACATCGCGGTTCAGCCCCGGGAGCTCGTGGGAGCCTATCCCCTTAGTGCACAAATGACCGCCGAGTGTCACAACCTCGACGCGATGTGGAAAATGATGACTATTTTTACCTTAAGCTAAAGGACATGAGGGACATGAAAATCACCAGCCCCTTGTGGCCCTTAGGTCATCAATGTGACCTTCTACAGTGCAAGTTTCAAGCCCTTAGGAGTTAGTTGGAGCCAAATGCAAAATCGTTGGATGCCTGTCAAGTGTCAGCTCTAGGTGCGATGTGGAAACCGATGACCATTTTGTTCCTTTAGCTTGTGGGATATATGGGATAGGAAAATGCTCCCGGCCCTAGGTATGCCTCATGGTCCTCCATACGTCTGATTTTCATCCCCTGTGCTTTCCTCATGCTTTTTAGCCCTAATGCTCGGTCGTTAAGATCTATGATGCAGCCTAGAATCCACCACAAAGAACCCAAGTGCACTTGCACATCACTCAACCTGAACTCGAAAACTCACCCAAAGTGTGCAAAGGTAGTATGCCCCTATTTAGAGTTTTTGTGCGGGATGTTAATGTGTTAAAGATAAAGCATACATCCAAAACCCTAACTAATAATAAACATTCCACATAGCATATTCTAGATCTAGATCTTAATTAATCATGAATTAAATAGTAATCATAATGAAATCAACCATACAAGAACCAGTTACACATCTCTATCCATCGAATATACTCCATTATATTAAACATAGTGAATATAGAGGCTTATTACATCATATAACATTACCATAAGTTTATGTGTGTAACAAATCTAATAACATAACTCTAAAATAACTCATATAAATTTTCTCTCTCTAACTACACAAACTAATAAATACTTATAGGGGTGGGGAATTTCCCTTCATCACTTATGTACTTCCCAAAATACGTCGCATGCTGAAAATAGCCATGTGACTCTACAATAATATGCACACATGCAAGTGCACTAATAATATATCTCCTCCAGCTTAACTCGGTAGTAATAATCTTATTATTATCCCAAACTCATGCATGGAGCTTAGTAGACTCTCATCCCTAAAATAACATTTGTGTGATGTTAAAGTATCCATCCCATTGTGTGCTCCACATGCTATCTCCAAAAATAGCCCATAACCATGAAAAACAACTAAGTCCCAAATCATCTTGTCTTGGCACGCATTTCCTTTCCTATCCTTCTGCGCCTTCAAATTCTCCTTATTCCTACACGTGAATCTTCTCTATGCCTCTCCTTAGTGTCATACTCTATCTTCTCAACATTACCCCACACTAATGTACATTGCCATCCTAAAGAATGGGGTTCCTTCGGTTTTCCAAAATAATAAAGAATACGAATAGAAATAATGTAAATAATCACCGTACAAAGAATAGACTGTTTCTATAGAACCCTCCACTTCAACCGGGAGGATCAACTCCAAATATTTTGTTTTAATCTTCTCCTCCAATGTTTTCTAGTCATCCAACGCAGCTTGATTCTTGTCTTCTTTGGAACATGTGTGGCAATCGCTTCTAACTCATCCTAGGTTATCTCATTTTTCATTCTCGCAGCATTTAGGAAAAAATTGACCATAACAGACATCCTTCCCTCCAAAAGATCCATCTTTTGCGCTATGAGATTTCCAATCTCATCAGCCTCTCCTTATGCAGGTTTTGTGTTGCTACAAGGGCTTTATGCTTTTGTTTTACTAATGCCAATCTTTCTGCGTGCCCTAAAGTCTCATCCTTCATTGCCTTCAGAACTTCATTATCTTCTATTATAGTCCTGATCCTGATCACTGCTTTTGGTGCTGCACATATGTTCAGAGCTTGATCTACTTTCTTTAGCTCATCTTGTAAAGTTTGGAGTAATGCCTCGTAAGATGAAATATTTCTAACCACGAAGACCCTTTCTCTCTCTACTTCTGTTCAAGATCCTTTGGTGTTGGCATTCAAATATTTCCATCTTCAAGCACCAAATCAACTAATGTGCGCACATAATGCATAGTCAAGGAAAATTCTCAGGTACCTTAGACTCTAGATGCAGTCTTACTTTCAGGACATAGTCACCAATTTCTTCTGCCATGCTGATGAAGGCCTCATTCTTTTCTGCTCCAGATCCTTCTCTCCTTTTAGACGCACTATTTCTATAGTTTTTTCCTTGTTATCTTCACGTAGTGCTCTAATAGTGATGTACCTTATCGATATTCCTCCACACCACCTTTGTAGATACCTTAACTAAGGCATTTCTCACCTGCTCATCAAACATGAGAGTGGGCTTTATAGTCATGTGCCTACTCTGAGGTTCCTTCTTCACTCTTCTTGACACATAAGACTCCTCGCATACATCAAAATATGGCTCATCCATGTGATTCTGCATGGACCAAGATAGTTGTTTCCTTGCGCGCGTAGTGGCCATGTCTAGGTCCATCAAATCCCACCCATATAACTCCTTTAGGTCCACTGTGCTTTGAAAATGGGTGCAGACAATTTTTCTTGTGTCCTTAGCATAGCCCATACTCGACACAATGTATTCTCCACTTGTTCTCCTTATTCTTGGCCCCTTAGGAACCTAAGTGCCAAGGTTTGGAGTTGGCCCTTTGACGTCCTGAGTAGTGTCATGCGTGTGAGGTTGCTCATGCTCTGATTCTTTTTCCTCCTTTAAACCTTCCTCTTCATCCTTCATGTCCTCATCTCTGGGCTCCTCCATATCTTCTAGCTGCATTGGGGTCCCAAGTGTGCTCTCTACAGACTCCTCCATGTCCTCATTCATCTTACAAAGCTATGGATTTCCTATGCCTTGGGTCCTTATTCTTCCGAATACCCTCTTAAAACAATGCTATTCATGGACTGTCTCCACATCCAAGTCCTTGTATCCTTCTTGTGCTTGAGATGGAGTATCTGCGCACTCACTCTCCACCCCGTTTGTGAGAGCTGCCTCTAGCCTCTATGTTCCAAGCCACCACTATCTTTGTGTTCTTCTTCCTCCTCGTCTACTTATATAGTTGTTGTAGGCTTTGGAGTTGGCACATTCTCCACTGTATGTTTTCCCTTAGGTGGCCATGGGAGCATGAATTCATTCTCCATGTACTTTGTTATTCTCTAGTTTAGGCTTAAGTTGAAGGTATACGAGCACAACTCCACTATCCCTAATAGCCAAGCTTACTGGATTCATAATTATGATGTCTGAAATGAGCCTCTCAATGTAGGCGGTCAGATTGGATAAACATATGTCTTCCTGAGGATGTGGTACTCACAGTCTACCTTGTCTGCGTTGAAGTTCAAATGGCATGCATTAATAAATTTGTGAATTGAAGCTTGGAAGTAGTGCGTTGTGAACGCATAGGACAATTTTCACCATGGGCTCCATGTCCCATCCCTCATAGCAAATCATATGATGCAAAAGTGTTGGTACACCGTGAACTGTACTACCTTTCCCACCACCAAATGTAGTTTCTTGGGAATGCACCACTCCTCCTCAAACCTCGTGCGAAGTCGGTCATACCACATCTCCGCCTCTGCTTAAATGACCCACTCATTGATCCTTCACATAAATATTTTTCAAACCTCTCCACAAGGGACTTATTTTCCAAGGGGTACTCCCATATCTTGTTCTTTGGCCCATCGGGCACTCCAATTTCTAAAAACACAAGAGAAAGTAGGATAGTGCCAAAACTTATCTTTTCTCATGTGCATGCTTCCTCAACAATGGTGTCTGTAATATAGCTTGCTAAGTTATATACTACTCCTTAGACATTTTATTTGCAATGTGAAGCCACATGGTGTTTACCTGCGACCATCTCTCCTAGTCATTCAACTTGGTTAGTAGATGCACACTTCTTGCACCACATGAAACTTCTTCATTTTATCAATGTCCATTCCATGTGGACCCTTGGTATACCCCAACTCCTTTCTTTTTTCTATGATGCAGACACGGAGTCTAAAATGTACCGCAACACCTAGATCATAAGTTCACTCGGTTGGGTGACTCGCTGGGTAAGTCCAACTCCCCACTTGCATCTTTTTTTTCAAGATTTGATGTATTTTGGGGTTTTACATTTTCTCTTTCTCTTTCCAAGTTTCATGAAAATTTAGCGATCAAGAAACAAAGTACAGTGAATAAAGACGACATCCAACGAACATCTCGTGACCTTGTAAAATTGATTTTCTCGAGGTTCCGAGCAATCACAAGCACCTAGATGATGTCTCAGTAACGCCCAGAACCCTCGACCTTGCACATATGCCCTAGTCTCGGAATTCTCAAAAATTCTACATTTTTTGGGCTTGGTTGCAATGCTCTTCTTTCCTGTTTCATTAGTTTTCTAGCTTGGCACATCTTTGGATTTATTGTGAATCAACTAAGTATCTTACCCTCTCTTGCACTTAGGGTTTCAAATTTATTAGCTTACTTTCTTGGGTCAAATTTTTAATTTATTACATATCTATATTTTCACTTTAACTTAATTAAAATTTACCATATATGTTTCAATATTTGTTAAATTAGTGCATGAAGTTGTGGTGACATGCTTTTTTCTAGTTGTGTGTTTTGTTATGATTAATTTTTCGAGTTAGAGTGTTCTCGATGGGTTTTGTAATATGAATAGAGGTTCATTTTTGTTCACATGTATATGTGAATATTCATTAATGTAATCCCCTAATGTAAACATTTATTGGAAAACAAAAGCACAAAAATAAAAACAACATCATGATACTTGTATAGGTTAAATAGTAAGATGTATTCCCTGTTGATGCCTAGGTTTATGATAAAGCTTTGTAAAACCATTTAATACTATACGATGGTTCCTACTTGAGTTTCTACATTGAGTAGGCCACATGTTTTTCCCGCATTGAATGGTTGATAAGAAGATGGTTCATGTACATGGTTACCATACTAGATTAGTCATATTAGTTTCCGATAAAGACACAATTGATAAAAAAATTGATGTATTCCTTCTTCTACCATCATTTCAAGTTGTGGGCCAAGATCACGAACAAGTAGATGTGAGTAAGCTATCGAGGAAGTGCGATTATTTTCCTACCATGTAAACACTAAGGGGGAATGCTAGAAAAATTAGTATTTACATTGGGTAAACATAACTTATTGTTTGTAAGTTACCGTATGGGTAAATATGGTAATATAGTTAGTAAAATAGATTATATAAATTGTTATATTGTTATGTATAACAATAATAGTGTGTGTATATGTTTGTTAATAACCTATGAGAGATTCTATGAGATTTAGTAATTAGTGGGAATCCTAGATAATAGGATATGTTATTTTATATAATTGTATGTGTCGAATGATTTCATAATACATTATTTGTATGTGTTTTCTCCGTGTAAAATTTCTCCTATTATTTCAGATTTATGCACACTAGATGATGGAAAATTAGGATAACTTGTGGAAGATATAACAATATTCTTAAGTTGTTATGTGGTGGTATAAAATAGAATATTGATATTATCAAGATGTTCTTTCAATAAATGTGAAAAATATTGTGCCTAATCATTTAATAGAGTGTGATTGTTACCTCAACTTGTAATTTATTAGTGAAAACCCCGAAGATGGAATGAGAAAAAATATTGGCAACAATATATGCATGCTTGTGAGAGTTAGAGATGGTAGCCTTAGAGTGTGCATGCTCATAAGAATGAGAGACCTTAGTGTCAACATATGGTTCCCCATCCCCATGAGAAGGAGAAGAACGGACCTAGTTACGGTGGATAACAACTTAAACAAAAACAATGACAGAACCCTTTGGATTGAGAAAGAGATGATGGTAATGATAATGATCCATGGTACATTTAATTAGAACACAACAAACTATCAATATAGAACCCAAGGGCCACTAGGGTTTGAAAAAAATTCAGTTCAAAATTTGGGTTCACCAAATATTACACCCTAATTATATAATGTTGTGGAAAGTACGTAACAATAAATCAGATGTAAGGGTTTGTAAGAAGGTGTAGTAACAAGAGACTCTTATGACCTAATTAACTCACCATATATAATCAAATTATTGGATTAATACTTGCAATAAATTATAAACAATAAATGGTAAATCAAATACATAAGAGGAGATGAAGACTTAGTTGTATATGTTAGAATAAAGAAGATATAAATGTATAGATAGGGGAAAGTAAAAATCATAAAATGGAAATGCTCCAATATCAATTTTGGAATTATTAAATGAGTTGGGGAAGTATAATAGGAATTTTGTATGGTATAGACATGGATTTTTATGGTATTTATTGAAAGTCTACGCTATTAGATCCTTTAATAGTTTGGTTATGGAACTTCCTAGATGTGCATCACTTTCCTAGAATTTTTGTTTTCTACATGTCATTCTTGTTTACAAAACCTTACTCGATCTATAATAACCTACAACAAAGTGTAAACCCTTGAAACCTATAATACCCTTCATCAAAACATTAGTAAACCAAAAGGATAAATCAAGTGTGTGGTCGATTAGACTACCCTTGAAATTTAACTCACCAAACTAATCCAAGTGATGTACTACGTACCCTCATGCAACATTAATCCTCATGTATTTCTCCTAGGCATTTTTGTAATAATGTGTGTGATCTAAGATAACCCTTATAGTTTCCCTCATGTCTATTGACACAAAGAAGAATGGGATAACTATATAGTATATGATGTTCCCAACTTTCCAAAGAATGTGATGTGGTGTGCTTAAGTTGCATGGCATAACCCTTTGTTTTTGAAAACCCTTTGAAAATAATTGGAGTGACTTGTCTCTTACTAAGACATTGCTCTATGAACCTTGCATGCTTGGAAATGAAGGAATTTAAACTCTTTGATCTAGTTGAGTGATTCAAACTTATAGTAGGGGATTCTCAAATTGATGTGAAACTCGATTTAAGAAAATTTTGGAGAGCTTTGAGTTCTTTTGGAATGATACTTTTAATAGGATATTGTAAGAATTCCAGACGAGTTATAAAGTGATATTGAATTTTTTATAGCCTTCCATAAGTGAAATATTCTAATAAATATGACCCTAGGAAGATGAAATGAAATAATAAAGATATTTAATTTTAAAAAAGTGTAAAAATATCCAAGTTTGGGATGGTTAAAGTAGTCTAGGAATCGATTTTACATCATGATTGAATTGTAAGGTCCAAGATAGTAGACACGTGATGTGAAATAGAAAGTTGTAACATGTTGTACATGAATAGTTTACTTCTTTGATTAATTGATATTTCCCAAGTTTGTGATAGAGAAGAGTGTGAAGATGAAAAAAGTCACTAAAGAGTTAGAGATATATACTAATGGATAATGAATGTGAGAATTTTCCTTAAAAGGGAACATAGCCAAATTTGGCATTCGAAATGGACAAGTTACCAAATTTTAGCGTCTACAATGTGCACTAGGGGTTCAATATCCATAAAGGTGATAAGAATTTTGTTTTCACATTCTTGTATAAAATTTAGGTCTCTGTAAATCCACTAAGAACTATATTATACCATTTACCTCATCTTCATGTATTTTTTCAATAAGCAATAAAGGAAATTAGTGTGTATATGTGTAAAACATTTGTAGTACAATCATATATGCAATAAAGAACCAAGTTTTGTGTTTTAATATTGAGTATGTTATTGTAGTGTGTGTCTAACAAATCTAGAGTATTGAAATAGGGAGTAAGGTTGTTTTTAGGGAATCGACAACACATTGAATTTCTAAGAAGAATTTAATTTCAAGAGTGGCATTGAATTTATAAGAGAAAAAAAAATTTATTTATGAAGCATTCTCTTTCCAAAATTCTAATTTAAAATTTTTGGAGGCTCATTCTTGCATGAACTAGTTGTTACATGTATTTGAAAGTTGAGGTTTATGACACTTACATACACTTGATTGACTATTGACTTGGATCAAGTGTTCCTTTGCAAATTTTCCAAATTGTGAGGGCTTAGTGATAATAGAGGGATAACACATGTCGGGCTATTAAAATCCCCCTTTCTATTGGTTTTCCAATGAGTTGAGTTTCGATTAGGGTTTTGGTAAAAGATCTAACATTCCATACAATTCATAATAGAATAGACAAATGAAAGGAGGATTTTGTACGTTAAGACACAAAGAATGCATTCACATAATCATATTCACTCTTTCATAGATAGAACTATTTTCTAGATATCCTATCATTGTCATGGATTGGTCTCCCAAATTTATGAATTCAAGCTCATTTAAATTGTCTCTAACACTAATTTTATAGTATTATAGCACATGTAATTATTCCAAATTATTCTAACTATATTTTTATGATCTAGATAAGACCTTATATTTGTAGTTCAATCAAGATTACTAATTTTTATTTGATTATTTACCAACTACCTTGTAGGTATAGTTAGTTTAGTGCATTGTGTATCTAAAACCACTAATTTGCACACTTCTATATGGTTTATCTTATTAAATATTATTTTGATATGCATATTTTATAATTAAAAATATATTAAGTACATTAATATTATTTAAGGGTGCAAAAGAACTACTCTATATTTTAAAAATTATATTAATGGCTTCTATCTTACCAATTTATAGGGTTTGTAATTATCACAGAATAGACATATATTCTATAAATAATTGTTATGTAAATGACTAAAGTTAAATTGGTGTTAATGGTATTTTTTTAATCCTATTAAAAGACCTCTCAATACTTTGTGTAAATGACAAGATTTTTATGTATTCATAAGATTGTAATTTGATGATTTTATTGGGAGGCCTTTGAAATATAAGCATAAATTATTATTATTTTACACATAATTTGTTGTAATTTCTATTAAATTGTTTTGATATTTTTAAATTTCATTAATGTAAATTAACATAACCAATTATTAATTGGAATAAAAATTAAACACTTAAACATAATTTATCCTAAACGCTGAGTGAGATCAATCTCATACCACCCACTTTAAATTTCTCTAATAATAAATGAATTTATTTCTTCTCACATGCACGTAATAATGATATCCCTATTGACCTTGTCGTAGATTGGAATGAAGTACCTCTTAAAGTATGATCATTGAAATTGTGCTATTTAAATATAGACTTATTAGAGAAAGATGTTTTTAGTAACGGTTTAGAAACCTCGATTTACAAGCCATAAAATATGCCCACGGGCTCTACTAAACTCGTCCAAAGCCCCAGTTACAAGCGAAAAAATGGCAAAGTAATAATTACAAGAAACAAGTGTGTACCATGCATCTTGTTTTGTTTTCGTATGATTATGCAGCACTTGATCTATATATTAATGAAGAAACAATAACATAATCATGAAAATAAAGGTATGGATTCTAGTTGTCATGCAACAACCCTTCCTATTTTCATAATGGTGTGCTCTTACACATTCAAAACCTTTATACTTATAAAATATTGGGTAGGTTGTTTTACAGCTTGCAAGGTTGGAGAGCTATTGTGAACACGTACAAGGATGTCTTAATAAGAAAATGTGTGTTTCAAGACTAGAACCTAAAGAGAGCTATTAGTTTTAGTTTTTGGGTTATGTGTGGTTGGTGTGTTAGTGTTGAAATTGATTAATTTATTAGTTTTTAACAAATAAGTATGTACTTGAAATATATATTGATCATTAAAATATGTTTTTATGTACCATTTAGATATAGAAGTTTTTATCTTGTCACTACGTTTCATTTTCATAAAATTTTGAAATAAGTCGAAATAAATGTAAATCAAGACATATATTTACCATATATACATGCAAGAATGACTCCACCAAATCTATATGTTCAAGAACGAGGTGTCCTTTTAAGCTTTACCAATACATAACGTATCAACAAGTAAATCCTTTTGAACTTACCAACAAGTTACACTCTCTTTAGAGATGCACTCTTCTCTTTAGATTCAGAAATTGCAAGTAGGAACTCAAAACCGGCAGCAAAACCACAATCAAAATAATCAGACAACAAAGTTTTCACAATATTTCACGTTCGATTTACAATTATATAAAATATTAACAAAAGCAACCACGAGGCACAAAACAAAATTCAAACAACAATTTATAGACGGCCATGAAAACCATAAAGTGGGAGAAGGAAGCTTCACCAGTGCTGCTGCAGAGCAAAAGAATACATAAACAAGACATAAAGAAACAAAAGCTTAAACCGCAGAATGCTCCTCCACCCCTTTTTCTTTCACGCTTTTCCTTGTACAATCAAGGTCAGACCCACCAGCAGAACTTTTTATGTACAGTGTTATTTGACGTTTAAGTATAGAATTTCTTGAGCCTTAAAAAAACTCCTCAGCCGCCCACTTTTTGCACTTTTCAGCTTGTATTCCATTTGCACACAGTTCTGCTTTTATGAAACATCAGACCGTTCGCCAGCTTTCATAACAACACATCAAACTTTTCTTTATCACGTGCATGCGCGTGATATTTTTATTTCCCTGTTCATAATAATGCTTCTACTTTACTCTTCCAAATCCATGCTGATTTGGGCTATATATACAGCCCAGGAAAACCAAGTTTCTTTCGTGTTATGTTGAATACAGACTGCAAAAACGAAGAAGAAGAAAAAGAAAAAGAAGAAAAAAGATTTGCAGTTATAGAGAACAAGAAGAGTTTATTCTGTTAGAACTATGAAGATGGGGGTTTCTGCAAATTTTGTTAAGCAGGTATGGTCGGTAGTGAGTGGTGTGGTGAAAACAAAGTCGAATTCTCTGAAGGAGAAAGCAGCCGACGCCATGAAAGCCAAGGAAGTTGTTCTTGGGCTCATCAAGAACAAGAAAGTTTTCAAGGCCGTTTGTCATAAAATGAATGTTTTGTTTCATTCACAACAAGAGGAAGAGAATAGGAATAGTATGGCGCTCACTGTGTATCGTCCCACTGCTGCTTCTGAAGAAAAGTATGATCCTCATCCCGCTGAATTGGATTATCTGTCGCATGCCCTGTTCGAGTCGCCCAGAAATTCTATCTGTTCTATGCTTGACGGTCGAATTTCTTCCTGTACTGATTTGGCTGTGCTGGAAGAGGAAATCGATGGTTTGGCTGAGGATTTTATCAGAAGATTTCATGCCCAAATAAGCTTTCAGAAGCAGGATTCTTTCAAGCAGTATCAGGAGATGTTAGATAGGAGTGTGTAAATGCCGTGTAGTTTACTTTTTCTGAAAAAATAAACAGAGACTGAGATCAAGTCGTTCTCCGTGTTTATTTTCAGACATTCTGTAATGCTACTCTTTTATTTGCCCCATTTACTTGTAGAATCGTTCTCCATCTCGGCTAGTGTCGACAGCGTTATTCATAAATTGTATTTACCAAACTTTAAATATGAAATAGAAAACAAAATATTGATCGATGGATTTCCTTCTTGTGTACTGAACATTTTTACGTCCAGAGGCATTCAATGACAGCTGTGGCTTGGTAGTACGCTGTAATGCTCTATAACATCTTGATTTTTAATTTCAATCCTACATGAAAAAATAATTGGAAAATATATGCAGTGAACTTGGCAACCCATAATTTTTCACAAAATGATAAAATGCTTAATAGCTGTAATTTACTAAAATTTTAAAATTGATGTTTCTCAATATTTTTCAAATATATTGTTTTTCTACTAATTATAAATTTGATTAGCTATATTTTGCTCATCCTGTCACACAGTTAACTATTTCAATTATTCAATTTAAATTACTAACTATTGTAACTAAAAATAAATACTATGACTGCAGTCAAAATTTTCTTTTGGAGTGCTAATAATTCACTATATTGACCATTGCTTGTGGGCTACGTAAAGTCTCAGGTGACAGTCTCTTTTAAACTTTGCTTTGAAATCATAGCTCTCTTTGTTTTCCTTGGTGCCAAAGGCAGTTTCTGGTTGTACACAATCTTTAACAAGTGTTATGCACCATATGCGATGCAGTACCATTTATTCAAGAAAGAAGAAAAATAAATGCAGATGATCACTCACGGAATTCTCACTCTCTCACACAACGTATGGTCACTCACGGAAATCTCTCTTTTTAGCAAATAATTGTTTTTAACGAGTATATTAGGTAAGCTCACAAAGAGGGGAAAACAAAACAAGAGAAGCATAATTGCCATAATAAAAATTGATATTTCCAAAATGCCATGTAATTATAAGCTTTCACAATAAAGCCTCCAGTTACCGTAGACAAATGTTTATCAAAGTCAAAATTCTACTACCCCATAATACGGGATTTTGAAAATGGAACTGTGGCGAGAATTTTTTTTTGGTCACATCGCCATTAAAGTATTTGTCGGTGGGAAAACTTTTTGTTCCGCGCTTCTCATTTATTGTTTTCTAGTAATTGTACTCTCTTTTGGTCGGCTAAGCCATATAGGGAGACGCTAAGTTAAGGGCCCATCAAATCAATTTAAATATAATATGAGATCTTGATTTTTTCACAGCACATAGTTCAATATTTTTTAAAATTATATATATATATATATATATATATATATATATATATATTTTTTTGAGTGTTGAATTGGAGGGAAAGACATATTTTGAATTGATTTAAAATTGTAAATTTGAGTTACACTACATTTTGATTGGGACCCATACTTGATCATGGGTGATAATGGTTGAACATTGACAATTTAAAAATGACAAATTTTACATGGCATGATGGGATTGGGTGTTGTCATATCAAAAATGACTAATCACCAGGTACTTTTATGACAACTATTAGGTGTAGTGTATTCGAGACACTATATCAACTATTGGACCATGCTCAACTATTGGTGTCTCTCCCTATAATGTTTCCCTATTCGGTCTCTTTAGTCATTTCTACAAAAAGAAAAAAACTAAGTTGTAAAGCACAATGGTGCGATGAACATATATGAGATAATTTTCCTAATGTTATTTTAGATTGTTTTGAAATCAATAAGGCATGCAACAATTTTGAGTGATTTAACTTGGTTGCATATTTTTTGGTTGAATGCCCCTTAGAAAGCACCTTGAAATTATAGGTACATAGTGCATGGATCACAACTCATGGCATTAAGCTTGAAGGTGTTCAAACATGACTAGGGTTTCTTTTTGTTCAAATCTAATAATGTTGACCATTCAAAGCAATTGTTGCTCGTGGTGCATGGTTTATTCGAAACACGTTTGTTTTGTTTTCACACCAGAGAAGATTTTGTAGTCACAAAGCAAGCCAAGCTCAAAATCCTTGTGTCGATTGAATTCAAGATCTTATTTACTTCTTTAGAAATTTGTGGACCAATTAATTCTTGTACTTGGCTACTTTATATAGTTTGAGAGACCCAATTTCTATGTGGTGAGACCACAAAAGCACGTATATGTTGAAGTGGAACTTTCCAAGGATCTCAAAGATTCCATTTATATTCAAATTGGTGATAAAGGGTTAAGTCACTGTGTGGTGTATATCAATCTCGGCTAATAAGTGCCTATGTTAGTAAGTTGCGATCAAAATATCTAGGACATCCCCGTAATGAAAGTTGTTAGGTCCACACAATCATCCAAATCCCCGATTGAAGTGAGTAAAAATAACTAGACTGTTGAGATGTGGAGCTCAATTACTTCAGTTTAGCATGCTATATTAAACTTCTGGAAAACATAGTAACCGACATCGGTTATGAAGGGACCAATATCGGTACCTATGACCGACATCGGTCAGGCAAGTAGGAACCATCATCAGTTAGGGCTAACCGACATTGGTTACCTGTGTGTGAGTGTTTTATTTAACTCACGGGAATTAGATCTAATTTTAGTATTAAAACAGATCTATTGATTGTAATTGCATGGCTAAGTGCCCTAAGTTTGTATAAGGTATTTATAAGCTAGAAAGCTAGGGTTAGAAGAGAGAGTTAATGATTATTGTGAAAATAATTGTGAGAGAGAATTCTTGGAGAAGAAGGAGAAACTTGAGAGAAAGAAAGTATTGTACATCGTGAGAGGTGTGGAAGATTGTAAATCTTCATTGTATATCTTCGAAAGCTTTGGATAATAAATTGGCTTGTTTCTTGGTGGATGTAGCCCACATTGGGTGAACCACGTTAAATATGGTGTTGATTTATATCTCTTGTTTTGTATATTTCTTCTGGTATAATATCTACTTTTATTGCATGTATGCTTAGATATGATATATTATCTATATAACTTGTGTGCTAACCCCAACAACTGGTATCAGAGCTTTGTTTGAGGGTTTTATGTGTTGACAAATTTTACTTACAGAGGGTTTTGGATTGAGTGGGAGCTACAACAATGAAGAAAACAAATACAAGGTAGAGAAGTTTGACAACCGAAATTATCAATTATGGAAGATGCAGATTTAGGATTATTTGTATCAAAGAGATTTGTACTTACCGTTGGATGAAAATTCTAGACCTACGAAGATGACTGGATGAGAATGGAAGATTCTTGACATAAAGGCTTTGGGATCTATAAGATTGAGCCTGGTAACATCCGTGGCTTCCAATATTACAAAAGTGACATCTACGGTAGAGTTAATGAAATATCTTACTAATTTATATGAAAAAACTAGTGCTTCAAATAAAGTTTATTTGATGAAGAAACTATTTAGTTATAAGATGCATGAAGGTGGATTTGCATGTAGTCATTTGAATGATTTCGATCTATTGTAAATTAGTTAAAATCGGTTGATATTTCGTTTGATGATGAAGTGAAAACACTCTTATTCTTATGTTCTTTTCTTGATAGTTGGGATAACTTGGTAATGGTTGTTAGTAATACAACATATGCTAATAATATTTTAAAGTTTGATGATGTGGTTGGTATAATCTTACATGAAGAAATTTGTAGGATATTTATAGAGAAATAATCATATGTGAATGCTTTGAATGTAGAAAATAGAGGAAGTCATAAGGAGAGATCCAAGAGTAAGAATAATGGGAAATCAAAGTCAAGGAATGAAAAATCTAAATCTAGAGATAAGGGAATTACCTATTAGAATTGTGGAAAGAAAGGACATGCAAAGAAAGATTGTTGATCAAAGGATAAAGAGGACCAACACCCAGACAAAGGTAAAGAGGTAAATATTACAACAGAGGTAATGCAAGATGCTCTTATTCTTTCTTTGGATAATAGAATATAATCATGGGTTTTAGATTTAGGAGCTTCTTTCCATGCAACCCCTAATAAGGGTTATTTTATAAATTATGTCGAGGGAAATTTTGGGCATGTTTATTTAGGTGATAATTAACCCTACAAAGTATCACTGGTAAGAGGGAAGTTCATCTAAAATTACAAAATGGAAATACATGGGTATTGAAATATGTGAGGCATGTGCCAAACCTCAAGAGGAATCTTATTTCTGCAAGGAAACTAGGTGAAGTTGGTTACATGGTTACATTCACAGCAGACTCTTGGAAAGTCACCAAGGGTGCCTTTGTTGTGGCAAGAGGTAAGAAGGTAGGAATGTTATATTTATCTACATGTGTTATTGATTCCTTTTTTGTATTATCTACTTCAGATTCAAATGCATGCATGTGGCATAATTGGTTGGGCCATATGAGTCAAAAAAGAATGCAGATCTTAAAGACTAAGGGTAAGTTATCAGATTTGAAAGATTTAGATCTTAATTTCTGTGAGCATTGTGTTTTTGGAAAGTAAAAGAGAGTGAAATTTCTCAAAGTTGGAGCAACTAAGAAGGAGAAAAAATTGGAGTTTGTACACTCAAATGCATGGGGACCAACCGGGTAGTTTCTCATGGAGGATCCCAATATTATCTTAATTTCATTGATGATGATACAAGAAAGGTATGAGTTTATTGTATTAAACATAAATATGATGTTTTTGAGACTTTTAAAAAGGTGGAAAACCCTTGTTGAGAATGAATCAAATTTAAAGTTAAAGTTCCTTAGATTTGACAATGGTGGTGAATACTATAGAAAGGATTTCAATGATTATTGTTCAGTGAATGAAATATGTAGAGAAATGGTGGTTCCAAGAACATCACAAGAGAATGGTGTTGCATAAATAATGAATAGGAAAATCATGGAACATGCTAGAAGTATGAGGATACATGCTATATTTCCCTTATAGTTTTGTGTAAAAGCAAAGTGGATACAATGATTTATTTGATTAACCGTCGACTTTCAAGTTCACTAGATGGAGGAATACCATAGGAAGCTTGGACCGGAAAAGAGGTAGATCTTTCTTTTCTTAATATTTTTGGTTCAAAAGATTTTGTGAATATTGATAAGAAAATAGAAAAAGTTGGATGCAAAATCCTAGAGATGCACTTTCATTGGTTATGGATCTGGTGATTTTAGATTTGTTTTTGGGATTTAGAGAATTATAAAATTATTAGGAGTCGTGACATTGAATGGAATGAAAAGAGAATGTACAGGGATCAAATTTTGGTACCCAAGGACGAATCGGTTGAGAAGTTTGTGAATGAAAATGAAATCTCAAATTTAAAACTCATACCTACAAGGTTACACAATAACCTAGTGTCGGTTGACCCCTAACCGACATCGGTCAGCTAAACCGGTATTGGTTACAGAAGAGACAAACCGACATCGGTTAGCAGAACCAGTGTCGGCTACAAGTGACCGGCGTCGATCACTGTCAGAATTGGAAACAAATGTCTAGGAGGTCCAGAATGAGCCTCAGTACCCCAAACTCCTGTGAGAAGGTCACAAAGGGTAAGTAAACCTCTAGAAAGATTTACACATTCTCTATCTTATTTATTATTGACTGATAATGGTGAACCAATTTTTTTAAGAAGCAATGTAGGATAAGCCCCACATATAGTGGGAACATGAATGAATGAGGAGATGGACTCCTTGGAACAAAACTAGACTTGAGATTTGGTTAAGTTTCTAGCGAGTAAGAGGACACATTGAAAAAATGGATTTACAGGATCAAGGAAGAAGAGGGTGGATAAAAGGTACAAGGAAAGACTTGTAGTAAAGGGATTTATACAGAAAGTAGATATTGACTTTGGTGAAATATTTTCTCATGTTGTAAATATGACTTCTATTCGTACTGTATTGAGTATAGTTGCAGTAGATGATTTGCATTTAGAGCAACTAGATGTGAAGACGAATTTCCTTCATGGTGATTTGGATGAAGAGATTTATATACAACAACCGCTTGAATATGAAGTCAAGGGTAAGGAGAAATTAGTGTGCATGAAAAAGAGCTTATATGGGCTCAAGAAAGCTACAAGGCAATGGTACATGATGTTTGATATTTTCATGCATGAACATGGTTACTTGAAATGTGAATCGATCATTGTGTTTATTTAAAGAAGCTTGAAAATGGGAGCTATATTATTTTGTTATTATATGTGGATGATATGCTTATTACAAGATCTAGTATGCAGGACACTAGTGAGCTTAAGGGAAAGCTAGCTCACACATTTTCTATGAAAGATTTAGGAGATGTAAAAAGAATCTTTGGCATGCAAATACACAGAGACAGGAAGAACAAGAAATTGTATTTGTGTTAGGAGGATTATATCTACAAGGTGTTAGAAAGGTTTAAAATGCAGAATTCAAAACTTATAAGTACACCTATGGCTGGACACCTCAAATTGAGCAAAGATCGGTGTTCTTCATTACCTAAGGAGGTCAAATATATGACACGAGTACCATATGCTTCAATAGTTGGGAGTCTCATGTATGCTATGGTTTGTACCAAACCAGATATTGTAAAGGCAGTGGGAGTTGTGAGTAGATTTATGGCCAATCCAGGTAAAGAGCATAGGAAAGCATTCCAATGGATACTTAGGTATTTAAGAGGGACATCTAGCATGCAGTTATTCTATGGAGGTTAAGATATTTCTTTATGTGGCTATGTTGATTCAGATATGTATGGAAATATGGATGGTAGGAGGAGCACTACTGGATATATTTTCACAGTAGGTGGGACGATAGTTAGCTAGATTTGAGATTACAAAAGGTTGTGGCTTTGTCTACTATAAAGGAAGAGTATGTTGCAGCTACAGAGGCTAGCAGAGAGATGATATGGATGAGCAGGTTCATGGAAGAGTTGGGAAAGGAGAAAGATGATTGCAAATTTTCAAAGGTGTGAGTCGAGTACAATTCATATGGAAAATAACTCAACATTTCATTCTAGAACGAAACATATTCAGTTGAGATATTACTTCATACTGAAGGTATTAGAGGATGGGCATCTGAAAATGCGAGAAGATTCATATGAGTGAAAATCCTATGGATATGCTAACAAAGCCATTAGAAAAATAGAATTTGGAGATACACTCCACTTATGTTGGTCTTCGAGTTTGAGACTTGAAGAGGAAGAAACAAAGCTAAGGAAATGATCCAAGAATGACGTTGTATAGGTATAGTGTAGTAATTTATCTCCAAGTGGGAGATTGTTGAGATGTAGAGCTCAATTGCTTCAGTTTAGCATGCTATATTAAACTTTCTGGAAAACACAGTAACCAACATTGGTTATGAATGGACCAACATCGGTCACCTATGACAGAAATTGTTTAGGAAAGTACAAAATATCATCGGTTAGGGCTAAACGACATCGAGTTACCTATGCATGAGTGTTTTATTTAACTCATAGGAATTAGATCTAATTTTAGTATTAAAATAGATCTATTGATTGTAATTACATGACTAAGTTCCCTAAGTTTGTATAAGGTATTTATAAGCTAGAAATCTAGGGTTAGAAGAGAGAGAGTTAATGATTATTATGAAAATAATTGTGAGAGAAAATTCTTGGAGAAGAAGGAGAAACTTAAGAGAAAGAAAGTATTGTACATCATGAGAGGTGTGGAAGATTGTAAATATTCATTGTATATCTTTTGAAAACTTTGGATAATAGATTAGCTTATTTCTTGGTGGATGTAGCCCACACTAGGTGAACCACGTTAAATTTGGTGTTGATTTATATCTCTTGTTTTGTATATTTATTTTGGTAGAATATCCACTTTTATTACATGTATACTTAGATATGATATATTATATGTACAACCTGTGTGCTAAGCTCAAAATCCTTGTGTTGATTGAATTCAATATCTTCTTTACTTCTTTAGAAATTTGTGGACCAATTAATTACTATACTTGGCTACTTTATATAGTTTGAGAGACCCAATTTCTATGTGGTGAGACCACAAAGCACGTCTATGTTGAAGTGGAACTTTCCAAGGACCTCAAAGATTCCATTTATATTCAAATTGGTGATAAAGGGTTAAGTCACTTTGTGTGGTGTATATCAATCGGCTAATAAGTGCCTATGTTAGTAAGTTGCGATCAAAATATCTAGGACATCCCTGTAATGAAAGTTGTTAGGTCCACACAATCATCCAAATCCCCGATTGAAGTGAGTAAAAATAATTAGACATTCTATTATGATTAGACCACATTGGTGATAATCATCACACCCAACAATCATGCTTGGAAAGGAAATTTTTCTCTTTTGTACAAATTCACATGTGTTTCCATAGCCTTTGGTAAGATATTAGTTGTTGTTCCCAGGTAGATGGTGATATCCCTTGTCCGCATGCCACAAGATGTATTTAATTTTTCACTTAATCCCAACTCCAGGATCTAGTTTTTAAATCATTATAACCTCCCTAGAGAAGAAAAGCTAAGAGGTGGAAGACAACTTACCGATTTTTTATTGTAAATTTGGTCCTTCACGAGAATGTAACCCGGCCACCACACGAGGAAAGTGAATGCATGCAAGATGAAAGGTGGGTATTCATTATTAATGATTATATGAAAACAATGCATCATTTATATCTTGATAACAACTTCTCAATAGATTAGCCCATGATAATGAGGAGGCATACATGGTGTAGATACACATATTTTCTAAGCGTGTCCTTATGCAATGCAAAGATTGATCATGTTCCATTGCTAAGACAAATGATCACATTCAGAATCCAATCACCTCATCTTTCTACAATTTATGTATCCTTACACTCTGTTTCGTAATCAAGCTTGAGAATATTATTTGACCAGGTAGTATTAAACCTCTTTTATTTATGACACAACTTTCAATTTTGGTTTTCATCTCTTAGGTTAAAAATGTAGAGATGGGTTGGGTGTGAGGTCCGGTCCTAGATGACCTATACAATCTCACCCCTTCATATTCACCAAATTCAATTTCAATTTCAAAATATTATTTGGTTTGTTTCATCTTCTTAGGGTTGGCCTTATAAGAATATTTCACCTATGGAAGGCTATATAAGAAATTCAATGTCACTTAGTAACTCACCTAGCACTTTTACATTATCCTATTCTAAATATCGGTCCAAAAGCACTCAAATGGTTCGTAAATCTATCAAACTTAGATACACATCATCTAGAACCTTCCATACTAAGGTAAGTGCACCAAGTTGGGGGACAATTAAGTGGACATCAAATCCTGAATTTTACATTAAAAAAATCAAAACAAAAAAATTAGTCTTCCACGGATTTGGACCATGCCGAAAAGTAAAACATATGTCATAAAAATGGTACCATTGCATAGGGGAGACTGTTAACTTTGTAGAAATACTGATTTTAAAGTGAATAGAATAGGATAAATATCATTTTATAATTTTTTACTAATAGTAGGTCTTTAAGACACTTTTTCTCATGAATGTTTATGTCTACGTTTAAGACTACAAATTTTGTTTCACTTATCAGAATGTGATAAAACTTATACCATCCCAACTGTGGAAAAATTATATACATGTTCAAAATTTTTTTATTTGATTTCAATATTTTTTGATGAAGTTATGGTGGGCAAACAGAAAGTGCTCTGTTTTCTTTATGTTTTCATACCACTTTCACGGAAAAAATCATAAAAAATAAAATATTGCTCAAAAAAGTACAAAATAAAATTCATCCCAAGATAGATAGTGGCATCTAACTTCTCACCAAAGGATAAAAATATATATCAATTTTTGGTCATCCAAATTGTGGGCAAACGGACTATAATCTTATAGGCATTTAAAAAAAAAATACCAAGTCATTGAATTTTGAGTGTTTAATATAGCTAATCTTGTCCATTTTTAAAAAAAAATAGTATTTTAGAAACTAGATTCCGGATGCTACGATTCATATTAGTATAAGTTTTTCTAATTTTGAGTGTATGTATTGCTAATAATCCCTACAAGTTGATATTATGTTGATATTTGTAATATATGACGTCCACGTATGACCCCTTTTTGTCCCCCAACTTGCTTTGCCATGTATGACTATAAATCTAAAGCAATCAACCATGTCAAAGAGACTAGTTTCCCTCATTTCCAATCATGCAAAGTTAAAAACCATGTTTTAGTAAGAGTAAATTCACTTGAAGCATTGCACCAGGATTTCGATCAAAAAAGGTTAGGGCACAAAGTTGAGGAAAAACACATCTCACTACTACCATAGGTACATTCTATATTATGTAGTTTTCCTGAGCTATCTTGGTGTCAAGAGACATGAGGGCACCCCTAGGGGGTTGATTAGCTATTCTCACTTGTAAAATCTCCTCGAGAACTATAAAGGATTGAGCCCTCAATAAGGGCATGTAGTGCACCACTTGGATTGGTTCAATAGCTAGGGGTATGACCACAAAGAGTATTCCATCCTCACCATGCACGTATGTTTTCTTCAAGTTTGGTTTGCTAATGATCTGGTAAAGATTTCTATATGTTGCTTTAAGGTTTCTACTTTGTTACAAGTAATTTTAAGTCATCCTAAAATTGTGTGAGAAAGAGTGATATACAACAAATTAGAGTATTTCTAAGTCCAAATGAAGAACATAGAAATTTGCAGGTCTAAATTATTAAATGGTCCAAGACTAATAGTTTCGGGCTAAAACCATATAAACCATGTCTACACCACATAGAAGTTGTAAAATCCTTCCTTTTTTGAGTTTGCAATTCCAAAACTTTCACCGAAGCATCTACAACTCTTGATCAACCTCTTCCACTATCTTGCACATCTAGGTCATCCTTTTTTTCCATGCATATATAGGTTTCTCTCTCATCTTATGTATTTTATAAAGTAATTTTTATTTATCAATTTTTGAAATGTTTCAAGTATGAAAACATTATTTTGATTATGAATGGTTAATGTTGGAAGTTAATTAATCATATATGTATTACCAAACCTTTCATCCTTTTTTAGTGTAGTGAATTTCCATAATGCCTATAATTTAATTACGGTGAAAACATTTAGTGAAACCGATTATTGAATTGAATACATTGTTTCAAACCCTAGACACCCATAGGGTTTCATTAGTTTCAATTGGCACATGTTTTCTCTATTCCATTTTGATATGGTAATCACATTAATCAAATACCTATTTAGTAAATTTGTATTTCTCCTCCTATTGACAAGTATCGTATTCTCATGGATTCTTCTCCACCCCATGTTTCCAATGTAACTTTAATAGTGGATCATAATGTGCATGAAATAAATTTGAATGATATAGAGATCCATAGTGAACAATATTTTGATTCGATCAATATGAGGAAGACTGCGTAGATGAATAATGGCTTGAACTTATGTCTAAATTTAGTTCTCAATTTTGTGAAAATCCTCATTATATTGATAATTGCATTTAGATTCTATTGACTACCAATCTCACTCATGATCAATCTTCTAATGAGAGGTCCCTCTTTAGAAAAATTCTTCCATCATCATCTTGTATCTATACATCTATTTTTCCCAAATTAGTGACGCCTACTTCATTGGGGGCTTCTAATCATCTAACTCACAATATTGTTATGTCCATTCCTATGACCAATATTATACAAAATGCCCCTATCTACACTCACATTGCCTCACATGTTTCTTTTTATAACACATAGGATCTCAAATCCTTTGTTAATATTTTACAAGATCAAATGGTACAACCGCAACAAGGCACATCTACTTCCTCTCAAACTTTAGATTCTAAAAAGTTGCTTCATCATCCACTTGTACCTGAAGTGGCCTCTAACTCCCTACCCACTAGTTTTGTTTCTCCTAAGATTCTTATCTACACCTTTTCTATGATGGAAAGTGTGATCCTAAGAAAAATTTCCGCACATTTTATGTTGTTTTCTTAGACCATACTTCAAATGATATATTTCTTAGTAAGCTCTTCCCTTGCAGTCTAAAAGATTTTTCCCTACAATGTTTTTACATTCTACTTATGCATTTTATTTAAACATTCACCCCTTAACAAATAAGATTCTTGCATATTTTTCTATCAACATTAGAGACAAAGTATCTTATGCTCAAATGGCCAAAATGTGACAAGGTTAAAATGAATCCATCAATGATTATGTGTTATGTTACTTAGACTATGCTTACTAAGATTATAAATATACTAGTCAATAGTGAACTACAAGATTTTTTTACATAGAGAATCCTTTTCCCTTCACAAGAATTGGTTATTTTTGACAAGTTCAATTCCTTCAATCATCTATGTCATACTCTAAAATAACATGAAGCTAAGATACTCAACATGAACAAACTTAAGTATGTGGCTATTTCTTCTAGCACATCAAATCACAAATTTCAAGGAAAGACTAATTTTAAGACTAAATCCAATGATGAAAAATATGATGTTAAATCCATAGTCAACATTGTATCTTAATGTATAAATATAAAATCACAACATTCTCAACAAAAATTCACACCTTTCCCTAGTACACCATTGTAAGTGCTCAAATAATTACTTGAGTGTAATATTGTGTGTGTGTATATATATATATATGTATGTATGTATGTATGCATATATCTCCACTTCTTGAGGTTCATGCAAATTCCCCTTGTGGGAATAAATTTAATGCTAAATCCCATTGTGACTACCATTAATGCATTGGTCACTCTAATAATAGTTGTTTCAAGATTTGATAAATTATACAAAATCTCTTCGATGCTAGTAGTGTTGAAAATTAGACTCCATCTAAACCTAAAAATGCTAATGATAATGAAAAACCTACTTATAAAACATGAAACTATAAAATATACCTCGAAATGGGTTACACAATTATCGACATCGGTCAGACAATAACCAACATTGGTCATGAAGGGAATGACATCGGTCACCTATGACCAGCATCGGTCAAGCAAGTAGGAACCATCATCAGTTACTTGTGCATGATTATTTTATTTAACTCACAAGAATTAAATATAAATTTAGTATTAAAGCAGATCTATCAATTGTAATTGGATGGCTAAGTGCCCTAATTTTGTATGTGCCTATATAAGTATGCATGCTAGGGTTAGAAGGTGAATTAAGAGAAGGAATGAGTTAGATCCTTCATTCTCCTAGATTGAGAGGATGACATGAACAAGAGAAAGATATAACAATTTACATGAAGACAAAGCTTCCATGGAGAGAAGTTGGACATAAGGAAATAACAGTACGGTTATGACATGTACATATCAATGGTGAGAAGAGGGTAACATCTTCTATTGTATTTCCTTGTATAGTTATTTTCTCATTATAATATCTTTCATAGTATGCAAAGCACACATATTTTCTTCTTGTAGATCCACATATTGGTGAGATATTGTATTGTAGATCCATGAGATCATGATGTATTGTTGATCCATGTAGATCTAGTATTATGTTGTTATGTCCACGAGGTTGTTGTGAGATATTGTATTCATAGATCCATGAGATCATGTTGTATTGATGATCCATGTAGATCTAGATATTGTAGAGGAGGTTGTATTCATGTTTGCATAGGTTGATGCAGTGATGGAGAGACAAACTTACTTCTTGGTGCACAGTTATAGTTGCACATATGGTAGACCCATGTGAGAGGTCTTGTTGTAGATCCATAGAGAGCTTGGTTGTAGTTCAGAGATGCAGTAGTTCCTAGTTATGTGAGACCTTTTAATGGTGTTTGGAGGCACATTTGTAGTGCACTCATGGAGATATGTTTAGAGATATGGAGGAGAGGAGATAATCTTGGAGAGATGCATTGTCTTGTTGCATTGAAGAGTTGGTTTATACTCTTGTTATATTATGTATATATGAGATCTCTATCTTTGGTGGACATATCCCACATTGGGTGAACTGTCATCACCAATCCGGCACTATGATAATTCTTCACGGGAACTCCTCGTGCTATGATTATTTACTAATGCACAGCCTTTAGTTTGGTGGATGTAATCTGGAAGCAAAACAACAACCGAACACAAGAATACCATTGACTATGATAAGACAGAATGACGATAAATCCGAGATATCAAAACAAATTATAATATTAACATGAAACTGTTACAATCTCACCCATGAGATACTTCAACAAGACTATGGGAGAAACTTTACAATTACACCTCTTGATGGCTTCTTCAACACACCTTTAACTGATGGCTTCCTTCGCACACTTCCTACAATATTTCTCACTACTTCTTTCTATGCTAAATGAGGGGGGTGGCCTCTCTATTTATAGAACTTCCAGCTTATCCATCCTATCTCTAAGATAGGATAAGAAATCCACTACGACGAATCATATTCCATACCTTAACTCTTATCTCGTACATGTAAGCTTATCTCGTTAAGATAAGATAAACCTTATCATTTTACATGGGTTCCACATTTTTAGAATTTTTACAAATAAAATACACAAAATATTTATGACCTCACTCCTTGTCCTTATTACCAATATAATATTTCTAATTCCTAATCATGTAGACCCTACTTCTCTAATTACCCAAACTTTGACATTTTAACATTACCGGACCACTTACGACAAATATTTACTTTTACAACATTCCTATTGTACTTTGATTTGTTACCATACTCCACATTATTGGCGGCACTGCATCTTGACAGCGCCGTTATCTTCTATCGGACGCTACTACTAATTACACTTAACAACATCCTATTCCTAATACATATATTAATGAAATGGAAATTTTGGAGGAAAATTTTAGTGTCGACATCTTCCCCTTCCTAGCTTCTACTCCGTCCCGGAGTAGACTATTCCCAGTGCTTGGAAAATCTTCAACTTGTCGTGGTTGACCCATTTTGTAATGGGAGTGCCATCCAATTCCTCCAGTCAGCACGTACCATTTTCATGCACTGCTTTATTTTGTAGGGCCCCATCCATTTTGGAAGAAATTTTCTGTCTTATTTTTTGTATACGGAATCATATACTAGAACCAAGTCATTTACTTGAAATGGAGACCACCGGATCTTTTGATCAAAGTACTCCATTCGCTTCATTTTCTTCTTATGGCTTGTATCCTTTGCTATTTCCCTCATTTCCTCTAGCAAATGGAGATGTACCAACCTTTCTTTTCTTGAATCACTTTCATCCATCCTTTCATTTTTCATAACTCTCACAGTGGGAATATCAAACTCAATAGGAAGAAGCTGGATCAATGCCATAGGACAACCTGAAATGGGGAGTATCCTGTTGCTGACTTTGATGTTGCCCTATATGCCCACAATCTTTGCATGAATCCTTTTATCCCATTTATGTACCTGCAAGGTGCATCTTTTGCTAGAATTTGACACAAAGACAAAATTTGTTCGTTCCACCTGTCCATTTGTGCTTGGCTTGTATGTTGTTGCCTTCCTGTGCTTGATAGAAAACTTATTGACTAGGGCTTCTACCACCTCATTAATGAAGTGGCTTCCTTGATCTGTTACAATTTCTAATGGACAACCAAATCTGGTGACAATGCGTTCATATATGAACCTTGCCACTTCATCCATGGAAGCTGCTTTCAATGGCCTAGCTTCAACCCACTTGGTTAAATAATCTGTGGCAACTACAATATACTTATTTTGACGTGATGTAGTTGGAAGTGGACCTACAATGTCTATTCCCCATTTTTCAAAGGGACCAAGGGGAAGAATAGGACATAATGGAGCTGATGAAGTCTTACGGTTACCATGTGTTTGACAAATATCACATGTCTTACAATAATTATAACAGTCTTTAAAAAGAGTGGGCCAGTGATAACCTGCATCCAAGATCCTTCTTGCTGTAAGTTGTCCAGAGAAGTGCCCTCCACATGTACCATTGTGGAATTCTTCTAGAAGCTCTTTTCCTTGATCACGTCCAACTGCCCTCTTGTACTGTCCATCAGGTCCTATTCGAAATAATGCTCCATGCAGAATAGAGTATGGACGACTGGCTTGAGTAATCTTTCTCTTAGTCTTTGCATTGGCACCATCAGGAAACTTGAATTCATTCAGATAATTCCAAATATCTATGTATTCACTAGGGATTGTGTCGAGGAGAACAATCTTTGCATCGGGAAAATCATCATCATCACAAGATGATCCTAAACCATCATAGGCTCGAGAGAGTGCATCTGCATTGACATGCTTCTTTCCTGGCCTATCTATAATATCAAATTCAAATTCTTGTAGCAAAATTATCCATCTTGCTATCCTCCCTGATGGGTTAGGCTTATTGACAATATATTTCAAAGCCTGATGATCCGTTACAACTATAAATTTCTGCCCTAGCAAGTAATTTCTAAACTTCTTTACAGCAAAAATGATAGCCAGAGCCTCTTTTGATTCACTGAGTATAGTTTACCTCAAAGCCTTTGCTCATTTATGCGCTCCCAAAGTAAATTGGATGTTCATTCCCATTTTCATCCTTTTGGCTCAAAGTACTACCTAGTGCTTTGCATCCGAGGCATCGGTGTACACAATGAATGGCTTGCTCAATCTGGATTCTTCAAAAGCGGTGTGAAGACACCGGGGCTTCCTTGATTGTCCAAAAGCTTCATGCGCCTTGTTTCTGGTTCATAAGCAACATCCTTCTTCAAGAATCTGGGTTAGTGGTCATGCAATATTTGAGAAATTCTTGATGAACCTTCTATAGTAACCCACATGGCCTAAAAATGATCTCAACTTACTTCTATTTATAGGAAATGGTAAATCTTTGATTTTGAAATTTTATCGGGATCGTACCAATACCATCTCTGGATACAACATGCCCTAACAAAACGCCTTTAGAACATCCAAAGACACACTTTGTAGGGTTTAGTGAGGCTTGTGCTTCATCTAACCTTTGAAATGCTTTGTCTCCATCCACAGTGCAGTGGTCCAACTTGCTCCCATAGATGCAAAAATCATCCAAAAATACTCTTATGAAGTTCCCAATGTAGGGTTCAAACACCCTATTCATTAAACGCTGGAATGTTGCTGGAGCATTACACAACCCAAAAGGCATAACTCTATAAGCAAACGTTCCCCAAGGAGTGGTGAACGTGGTCTTCAGTTGATCTTTCTCTGCTATACGAACTTGGTTGTAGCCACTATATCCATCAGCAAAACTATAGCACTCTGGCCGCCTACTTCGCGTCTAAGATCCGATCGAAAATGGAAGAGGGTAATGATCCTTCTTTGTTGCCTTATTGAGCTTCCTATAATCAACACAAATGCGTAGCTTCCCATTCTTTTTTATTGAGATCACAATGGGAGAAACCCATTCTGAATTCTCCACAGCAAATATGAATCCTGCATCAAGCAACTTATCTATTTCTTCTTTTACAGTCTTGGAAAAATTAGGATTCATTCTATATGGCATTTGCTTTATGGGCTTAGCACCATCTACCAGCTCAATACAATGTTCTACCCAACTTACTTGGCGGAGTTCCTTGTAATCAAAAGTGAATAGGTGTATGTACCTTCGAAAGAGCTGGAGGTAGGATTCCTTCTCACTCTCCATCACAAAGCATCATTAATCTTTATTTGTTGGAGACGATCATCAACTTCTTCTTGAGATAATTTTATGGGGTCATGAGTTGGTGTGGTGGCGGGATATCCATGACCTGAAACATCCACCTCGCTTTCTTCATCTTGAGTGTCCACTTCTTTGGTACTAGAGTAATCGAGAGGATGTCCAATCATCAGTTTCATCACTTGAATCCACAGGTTCTACTTTATGATGTCGAGGGATCACGTTTATCTTCACCCTCTCTCTACCACGTCCAAGTGTCATGAAACCTTCATTCCAGTAGTTTCTTGCATGAACTCTCCTTAGCCATGGTCTTCCCAGCAGCATTGGGTACGCAACAGTACCATTTTTCATCACCTGAAAGTCTACCACACATACCACACCCATAACAGATATTGCCACATTTGAAATTACACCTTCTGGTTTAGTTTTTCCCTTATTTAATGACCTTAACATAAGTGTTGAAGGGCGATCAATTTTTAACCCCAACATATTCATTACAGACTCAGTCATTACATTAACTGCAGCACCTCCATCAACTAAGACATCATGAATTGAAATACCATTACATAATACCTCAGCTTGTGGAGCATAGGGATCCGCCTCTGCCTCCAAAACAGGGACCTCAACCTCCTTCCTTCTTCGAGCATTGAGTCCACCTCGCAACTCCCGCCTCTTCTCAGAAGACATAGCCAAGAGTTGACCATATGTAATATTTGCAGGCCTTTTGGACAGATCTTCCAAGATGGAGTATGGTCCTTGCCCCTGTGAAATCAGAAAATCCTGCACACCCAACTTTCTTCTCCTATGTTTCTTACTAGTTTCTTCTTTCATCTTCTTAGGATCATTTCCATCTTGATTATCTTTTTCTTTCTTTCTTTTTGTTACAAACACATCTACTTCATTATTTCTACTCTTATCTACTACATCAAAAGAATTCACAGGTGCTTTTCCTTTATCATTATCTCCCTTACTAGATGTAGAAGCTCTATCTGGACAATTATACTTATAATGACCCTTTTTATAACAACCATAACAAACAACTTCAGAAATATTTCTCTTTGGACCTCTATCTCCTCCCTGAGAACTAAATTCCTTTCCTTGAAGAAGATTAATAGTTAACTGACCCATCTTTTTGAGCAGATCTTCATACTCAATAGATGTATTAGGAGAAATATTTGTGCTCACCGGGAGTGGTTATGGATTCAGGACCAAAGGTGCTGGTGTAGGCTCTACTTTAGCAACAATTTCTTAGGGCTCCTCTTCCATGCTTTCTTCTTGCCTTCTTGCAATCTCCTTTGCTTGTTCAATGGTGGCTGGGCGGTCATACTTCACTCGTTGTCGATCTCGGCTTCATCCCAAGAATGAAGTGCTTACAGAGAGGAGATTATCCACGCCATTCATCAACCCATCCGCTAGTCCTTCCTTCCGGATCTCGGGCATCGAGCTTCCTCCTTAGCTCAGAACACGAGCATGATAATCCCTTATCTTCTCCTTCTCTCCTTGGGATAGCTTTGTGATCTCGATCATGAGATCGCATATTTCGTTGTTCACCAAATTCTTCAAGAAAACTTTCAGTTAATAAATCCCATGAATTTTTCACATTATCACCTAGTGTTTCAAACCACCTAAGTGCTGAACCATCCAAAAAGGTAGGAAAAAATTCAGTCCATTGTTCCCTTCTTATGAGGCCATTACAAATACAAGATCGTTTAAACTCTTGAATGAAAGAAGAAGCATCTTCATTAGATTGAGCTGAAAAAACAGGAATCTTTCCCATTTTCAAAAGTAACCACCGTGAAATACCAACCCACAAGTACAATCAACAAGACTTATGTGCACAAATAATTGGAATCACTATACTAGAAAGTGACTTTACACCTTTCTACAGTAAAATAGAAATGACCACGGTAAACTATGGTAAAACTTGACTTACTACGGTAAAAATTGACTTTACTGTGGTAAATACTATTCACGGTAAAAAGTGAAGTTACTGCGGTAAATACTATTCACGGTAAAAAGTGACTTTACTGTGGTAATTACTATTCCCAGCAAAAAGGACTTTACCAGGGTAACTACTATTCATGGCAAAAATGACTTTAACATGGTAACTACTATTCACGGTAAAAATGACTTTACCATGGTAACTACTATGCACAGTAAAAACAAGGTTACCCTCCAATTAATTTTTGCCTAAGTGGGAATATCTCTCCAGAAAATCCACCAACGAGGAATGGTCCCAGCAACGGAACCAAAATGTCATCACCAATCCGGCACTATGATAATTCTTCACCGGGAACTCCTCGTGCTATGATTATTTACTAATGCATGACCTTTAGTTTGGTGGATGTAACGGAAGCAAAACAACAACCGAACACAAGAATACCATTGACTATGATAAGACGAATGACGACAAATCTAAGATATCAAAATAAATTATAATATTAACATGAAAGCATTTATAATCTCACCCATGAGATACTTCAACAAGACTATGGGAGAAACTTTACAATTACACCTCTTGATGGCTTCTTCAACACACCTTTAACTGATGGCTTCCTTCGCACACTTCCTACAATATTTCTCACTACTTCTTTCTATGCTAAATGAGGGGGGTGGCCTCTCTATTTATAGAACTTCCAGGCTTATCCATCCTATCTCTAAGATAGGATAAGAAATCCACTACGACGAATCATATTCCATACCTTAACTCTTATCTGTACATGTAAGCTTATCTGTTAAGATAAGATAAACCTTATCATTTTACATGGGTTCCACATTTTTAGAATTTTTACAAATAAAATACACAAAATATTTATGACCTCACTCCTTGTCCTTATTACCAATATAATATTTCTAATTCCTAATCATGTAGACCCCGCTTCTCTAATTACCCAAACTTTGACATTTTAACATTATTAGGACCACTTACGACAAATATTTACTTTTTACAACATTCCTATTGTACTTTGACTGTTACCGTACTCCACATTATTGGCGGCACCGTACTGGCGGCGCCGTTATCTTCTATCGGACGCTACTACTAATTACACTTAACAACATCCTATTCCTAATACATATATTAATGAAATAGAAATTTTGGAGGAAAATTTTAGTGTCGACATGAAACCACAAAGACGTGATGTGTTATGTGTGTGTACTTTTCTTTGATTTGGATTATTCTAGTTTATACTTCCACTTGCTTTAGATTTTGGGAATTTTTATATCTTGTGTGCATGATTGAGTTTTTATTAAATCATAACACTATTTCACGATCTTGAATTCCTAACAATTTGGTATTAGAGCTTGGTTATTTTAGAGAAAGGATTTGTTTCTTGGTTTTGTTAGTGGTTATTACTAACATGGGTGAGAGAAGGGTTTTTTTCTTCATGAGAAGATCACGACCAAATATTCAATCTCAATTGGGAGTTGGAAGATTAAGGTTGCTTTGGAAATTCTTGTGACCAACATTGGTTAAGTGGCAACTAGCATCGGCTGGGGTGACCATGGTCGGTCACATAAGAATCGTGGTCAGTTATAGGGTGACCATGGTCGCTTATTGGGTAGCCTAGTTTTAAACAAAAATCACATATCTAAAGAATTAAGAAGATGTATGGAATGTATCTTGGTTGTTGAGGTGTCCCTAGTTCTTGGAGGCATAAGCATGTTGGTGAGATTATAGATCCAAGTTATAGAGGTTTGGTTTTTTTACCTTGGTATTGCAATGCTTTTATTATTTTTGGTTGCACATGAATGTTTGGGATTACAGATCTAAGCATGAGACATAGAAGCAATTATGCATCCTTTGGTGCATTTAGATGCATGGGATTCATTAGAGAAGCAGAATATAGAAACACAAAATGAAGATGGGGTTTCCATCAAATAAGCATATTCTTCATTGAAGATGTGATTGAGTATCTTGGTGCTTGGTAAGGTGATGTTTTTCATCTTGGTGTAGTTTTATTGCATGTATTATTGTTGTTAAGTTTTTTGTGTAAGATTTGGGTGCTTCTTGAAATGACTAGCTCAACACAACTATCATCTTTGGTCGCAAAGAGGAACCTGGTTTGGTGACACCGATTACTGTGAAACACATTCCAAATTCAATCTATCTCATAATAGAAAACCATAATGTTCTCTGTTCTAAATTAACATAATTTAGAAAAAAGTTTCCAAATTCAATCTATATCATAAAATAAAACCATATACAACTGTAAATGACTCGGTGAAACTCCGATCTCTCATTTCATGACTCGATATCATACCGATCTCTCATGTTAACTTTATAATGTTTATACTATGTATACTTGGTTATTTTACCATTTTAGGGGTATCAAGTGTTCTATTTAAGAGGCCTATTTGAATATTTGTTATCAATATTCATTTGAAATCTTGCTTCTTAAACTAGGTGACATAAGAAAATGCAACCAAAAGAGCTTGCGATACTTTGGCCAAATATTTTAAACATATTATTCATGTTTATATTCCTAGATGACATACTCGTCAAATAGAATAATTCCTTCACCATACCGATTTTTATCTAAGAATGGTCTTCACTGACTTCTGTCAATCCACTCACTTCAAATTTTAACCCTATACAAGGTTAGCACCATGGCCTAGTGTGGAGGACTGCTCGTGGTGACTAAGGGTACATAGACATATTCAATCAACTTAAGTCGATTGGGTGTGTCTAGTTATCCTAAGTCAATGTGAGTTGAATCGACACTAGATCATGCCCCTATCTCTACCTAGGGTAGAACTATGATCAAGCCAGAATTTATGTTAGTCTAGTTGAACAAACTTTGAGGGGTGTTGAGACATGTCAACCACAACTTAGTATCCTTGTAAATACCCTTGTCATCACGAAGGTACTACGTTGTTGTTAGTGTGTATCAACATCCAACTGAGTTTTTCTCATCTGGATGAACATACCTTAGATAGAAGGTTATTATCTTATTAATCTCCTCGTTACAAATTAATTACAGCTACCCTACTGAACAACTAGGTTCTTTAACCATTAGGGTTCCAAGTTAAACTGCAATAGAGGTAGGTATGCAGATGAATCTGCTTCCTATCCAATTCACATGTTATGTTTTATATTATTAACATCCGAATCATGTTTTACATAAAAGGCCCAACACACATGAAAGTGTTATTTATTTACTCACTTAATATAGCCCTAGCTTATATAAGTTCTGAGAAAGTCCTTTTCCATATTAGACTTCATGGAAATGAAGTCTAATCCCCCTTTTTGTTTTCATTCCCGACATCCCTATTTTGGTTAAGGAAGTCTACATGAGGAAACATACCTTCAACTAACTACATACAATAATCAAGATTCTTTTCCAAAAGTCTTAAGTCAAGTCTATGATTCATTTCATGGATGTTGATGAAGTATAATCCCCCATTTTTGTTTTCATTGCCGACATCCCTATTTTGGTTAAGGAAGTCTACATGAGGAAACATACCTTCAACTAACTACAGATAATAATCAAGATTCTTTTCCAAAAAGTCTTAAGTCAAGTCTATGATTCATTTCATGGATGTTGTCTTCCCTTTCCTTTGTTAAGGGTTAATGTCCATTTATAATCCCATTGTACATTATAAATTATAATCATAGTTTAATTCTCATACAATCATTGATTTAAAATATAGTCCTAATGATATGGTTGAATAACTACGTAAGAATGTCAACTTTATAAGTTACATCTCTACTAGAGGAGGTATTACAACTAACACCTCAGATCCTTATCTAATCCATTCCATACCATTTAAGTATGTTACTACCCTTAAATAGAGTAATACTTAACATTTCCACTTACTATATGCCAAAAGGAATTACATCAAGTACTAACAATTTCACACATCATTTATTCATCAAGGAGAAGTTATACACTATAAGTTCAAACATTTCAATGTTACAAAATGTAAACATAAATGCATAATCACTTCTGATACAACATTCTTTTCCATCAAGTACATTACAATAATGAAACCATATCTCATCAAATAAAGATTCAAGTATCTTTATCAAACAAATGTAACTTTCTAAAGGTATTTCTCTTGTCATCTTTTACGAATTCCATCTGGAAAATTTATAGCATGGGTCAGTTCATTGAACTAAGCATGATAAACACTAAATCATTAAAATGGTGTGCTTTTAGCTAACTGTTTCATAAAAATAACTCGCTATTATGAAATAATCTTGAATGAAATCAGAAAGACTCACCAAAAAGAGATACAATCCCAAATAAAAGAGAGAGGGAAAAGATAATCTTCAATCAAAAGCAAGGTTATGTCATGAAATCAAACCACTTTATCCTTCCATCCTATTTTCCTTTTATCAAAAGTATTTTAACAGTAAGTTAAGAGAAATAAACATTTCATCTGAACCTCACTGATACTTTCCTACATTTATTTTCATGTTTCCTTACTCAGTTAAACTTGTTTAACAAAAGAAGGAAATTGTCCTAACTATCTTTTAGGCATAGCTCAACAGTAGAACATTTATAGATATAACTTTCCATCCAAATATTTCATTAACCAAAATTCATCCTAAGGTTATGAGATGTCAACAACTAAACTTAAAGATCATAAGAAATAAGTTAGGATAATCCAAATCATCATAACATTTAAGTTGTCCCTGATTAGAGTATCCTAATACTCAAACTCAGAACTAGGAACCAAATCAAGTTAAAAGTCAAACAAGCTAAATCAGACCTTATCAAAGGGTAAGATTATTTTAACAAGTAATGAGTTAACACTCAATCCCAAAAAGATATTTTTATCTATTTTTTACCCCCTAGTAAAATAGACAACTCGGGAGGATGGGTTTGAGCACTAGACAATGATTCATGGAGAAAAATAGAATGATACAATTGGTTTTTCAAGTTTTGGAAGCATTGTAAATGATTTAGGAAGTTTCAGAGGTCTTGGGGCCATCCATCAGAAGTAGGATTTCGGGCCTTAAGGAGTTTGCGGTGTGAAAGAGGACCTGAGATTCAACGAGAATATTATGATAGCCATGTTAGGAATTATAAGTCCAATAAAGAGCCTATGGAATTCATTTTCCATTCCATACATGGTGGAAAAGACGAGACATCTTGAAGCATCATACACTTCCCAAGGCAGTTCATTCTTCTGGCACACAACCGGCATCCCGAGAATGAAGGAGCCTTTTCCAGGTGATAATTTCAAAATCTTATATTGTGAACACATTCATTGGATTTAATGGGTTTTTTCCATGTGAAATCATATAAATTTTCACCTAAAAAATCATCCGAGAGCTCAAGTTATTGCCTCTAGAAGTTGGCCTCTCGGGGTTGGTTAGATAGGTTAGGCGGTGGGGTTGGTCGGGTCACATTTTTTTATGTGTAGGATCAGTTTTTATTCTCGTCACACCCGTCACACTTTCACGATACCCAGGTTGGATGGTATGGCTAGGTTGGATGGGTCATGGGGTTGGACACCTAGGGGTTGGTCGGTTGTGGATTGAATGCCCGGGTTGGTCGGGTCACATTTTTGACATTTAATATCAGTTTTTGATGCCCGTCACACCGTCACACTTGCACGACACCATGGTTGGATGGGTCAAGGGGGTTGGATGCCTGGGGGTTGGTTGGCTGGGGGTTGGATGCCCAGGTGTTGGTCAAGTCACATTTTTTGATGCGTAGGATTAGGTTTTGACACCCACCGCACTTGTTTCATTTGCACGACACCTAGGTTAGACGGTACAACCAGGTTGGATGGGTCACATTCTTAGACAAACTCACAAGATAAATCAATAATTATATTTTAATGCAATATGGTGCCCATGTCTTGATTTGTGAAGTACCCTCGGGAAGATAATTTGTATGGGTGCCCATACCTCTTTAATGAGGGTTGGTAAGACATTTCTTATATATTGTAAAATCCACCTCATTTTTAAGGAGACATTCTGAGAGCTAGGGAAATTCTTACAAAATTTTCCCTCAGCTCCACTTGAGCTATGAGTCTTCGAAGAAGAAGACAACCACATGCAGAGCTCAAGCTCCGAACCAAATGAATCAAAAAAACCAAACCCTCTATCTTCTTCCTAGGCGGTTTCGCCAATTTCAAAAATATTAAATGTAGAGTAGGACTGTTAGTCCTCCCTATCTTCCCACCACCACCATCTCCAATTTTGGTAAAGGCTTATTTAAAAAAACATGCATCCAAAACTTTGGCGAAAATGCCAACTCATTTATCTAATGCCTTTGCCAAATTTGGTTGTTAGAAGAGATAAGGACTTAATAACTCACCATTAATTCCTTGGATTCACTACCTCCCACTTACCCCTTCCCCATGTCGTTTCATAGGCCCCTTTTAGGTTAGCCACACACACATTAGGTTAGGTTTAAACATTAGTTTAGGAAACAACATAGGTCCTTAGGTCTTAGTCAATAATTTTAGTCTTAGGTCCCTTTGTCATTAACATCCCATATTAACAAAAGATCATAGTGACATAGGTTAGATTTAACTTAAGGCTATAGTCACTAATTTTAGAACATAGTTATATTAGGTTCCATGTTCATAGTAAGTATTGCATTCTACTAACAAAATAAGAACCAAACTAATCATCAAAATTCAAATATGAAGTGGGGTCTGAAGAGTTCATTCTTGACTTAGCACAATCAGAATCCTAGAGATCACCTGATCTATCTGACTTGGTCGTTATGACCACAAAGTCATGAATTAAAATCATACCTTGGATCAATAGAATTGATCCAAGGTATTGCTATTCTGAATACAAAATTTATGAAAATGGAAACTAAATTTCTCAATCCAAAGTAGTGAATTTATTCTGCATAAGAAGAGATGAATTTCTCCATTTTAAATTAAAAAAAAATGACAGGATGTACCTGTTTCAACAGATAACTTATTATCTACTGCAAACATGATTTCACAAGTCATAAGAGTACACCATCTTAAGAAAAAATCACTTGTCAATGTTTGAACCTTCTATGGAAAAAGTCATCGTAGGTACCATTCCTATTAGAGGCATTACAAAAATCAATCATAAGCTCTTGTGGACCTTTCTTGATGTTGATAAGTTATTGTAAGAGCGAAGATCTATCTCCCTTTTTGTTGAATCTTCTAATGAATACATTTCCCAATTGATCCCAAGTACCAATGGAGTTAGGGGTCAAGGATCTGTACCAGTTGAGAGATTTTCCCTTAAAGGAGGAAGCTAATAATCTTAAGGCAACATCTTGCTCGGTGATGTAATGTACCGTGTATATCTCCACAATGTCTTAAAGATGTTCCTCTGGGGTCTTGAAGTCTTCACCACTAAATTTAGGTAGTGCCTTCAGCGCATTTGTTGGGATGGGATTCCATATTTTCGGATGTACTTGTGCAATATGAATAGACTTCCTTGATTGCATAAGATGAACTATCTCAGAGGAGGAGACAGGTTGTTGAGCCATTATGATAGGCCTGAGAACTCTAGTGGATTGTAAGAAAGGCCTGTTATCTCTCAAACATACACCATGTAGAGAAATGACTGCAGAGGTTCTTAGATTTCTCTGGATCTCTCTCTTTCGTAGATACAATGAAAATGCCTCAGTGTCCTGTAGGTATACCTATTTTTGAGGTGAGTCTTCGCATCAAGGCCAGTCCCTTCTTGATGTATCCTAAACTAATTTTTGGGGTTTTGAGGGTAAATAGATGACTGTAAATGAGTTGGAAACTTGGGTGATACACCAAACTTGTTGAAGGATTTGGTGAGTACATGTACAAATATTTGAGAATGGACTCTAGGTACACAAACCAATATTTTTCAGTAGAATATTAAGGCAAAACACTTGATGTATTGAGGGAATGATTCACAACAATATTGTTAAGATAGACATTAACACTAATATTATGCGAAATAACTAAATTTGCAATGAATGTAAGATGATTAATCAGGGAATTTGAAATTCACAAGAAATAATAAGGTATACACAACACTGCAAATAATTGGAAAGGAAAAATCAATTCTCATTCAAAGGGAAAAACTTGAAAAATCTACTTTAGCACTCCTGTGTCCAAAAAGTCCTCCTTTGTGCCTTGTAATTGCACACAATATATAACAAGTTTATTCATCCCACCCATCCTAAAAATAGGCTAAAATTTATACTCGCCCATGCATCCTATTTTTATCCTTTATCATGAATAAATAAAGGAATAAAAATAAACATGCTAATACAATGAGGCATTAATAGCCTTGGTTACAAAATACAACTTAGTCAAACTACAGTTGACTATTCTATTTAAAACAAGTTGGATAAATAACTTTGCTAATAATAGAACTTTCTTGCTAAGTAAGTTTTCTCCAATGCATGCAACTTCTGTGTTCTAGTGGTTGATGTGATACTTATAATTGATCCACTTGCAATTACAAAATTAACACTTTAATACTGCCCTTAGGTGCACATACAAAAATAAATCTCTTTGTGTGAGTAAAATAATTTCTTTATTTGCAATACTTGGCAAAAACAATTCACCCATGCATCCATCTTGATAGGTACCACCTTTGGTTCTGATGCTTTGACATCTATTTTGTCTTCTTGTGGTCACATGGAGAATTGGACTCTGAGAAATTTTCAGACCCTCCCCTGTGGGGACCACTTGTGATGTGTGTACACTTGGAGGGTACGAGGTTTCCTTTTGCAAAATATTGAAGTCAATCTTTGCAAATGCTAAGGTAAAATATATTTTGGTTATACTCCACTCACTTATCATTGGCCCCTCATAACTTGGTCATTGGCATACATTATGGTATTTGATAATGTTTTTGGGTTCCAATGCATATGACTATAGTCACATGCCCCTTTATGATATTATTGCATGAAATATTCTTCAGTTTTTGGGATTAATCAATGTTTACTTTTTAATTAATCAAACCTCCACCCTTTTGATTAATCATGATGTTTTGAGAATATAAGGTCCCTTTGATGACCGAGCATAAACTCGAAGAAAAATTATTAGTGGAAAATTTTTCCCCTACCTCACGTTGCATTGACCCTTTGTAACTTGTCGGTGGATGAGACATTGACTGTGGTTAAGTTTGAAACATGGTTGAATTACTTATTTTGGTGAGGACCGTTGATATTATGTGCATGATCACACTCCTTTGATTCAGATGTACCCTTGGTTAGGGTTCTGACCCTACAATTAAGATGTTTGGTGATTTTTATGTTGTTGATTTCACATCATTTGATCTACACCATTGATAATTTCCATGGTTAGTTTAGGGTTTGTGGCGAGTTGACACATTGGTAATTTTCCTCTTTGGGTGAGTTAATGGCTAACTCAATGAGTTAGATGGTAAAAAATCCAAACCCTAATCATTTTTGCATTATCACTTGAGCTCTTCTTGAGCTAGCAAAGCTCTGTGGAAATTTTGATTTGGAGACCATTGTTTGATGATTTTTGAGCTCAAGCCCAGTATACGGTGGAATCCTAAGCATGAATTTTGTATTTCACTGTCAATTTTGTAAATATTTGTTTGGTTTCCATTCCTCTGCGATAAAACACCTTCTGAGCCTGACCATTCTCCATTTTGTAATTCATCTGAGCTTGTATTTAAAATGGCCACTATTTTGGGACCTAAACACCGTGTTCTGAGATTTCTAGTTCGATTATTTTGAGTATCCAATGGAGTTGGGGTTTTGATTTGTTCTAGATTTTCAAGCCATGGAAGCTACCTATGCACACTTTGATTTGGGTAAGTATATTTCTATTCTCCAATGTATCTACCTTGTTCTTCTCTGTTGGTGTTCCAATGTAATGACTTGATGAACTCTGTTGTTGTTATTATTTTTGTATCTTGAGGCTCGCCGTGAGAAAACCCTGGTCCGTCGTGGGTTTTTTTTGTTTGAGTTGTTACTTGGGAATTTTGGTTTTGTTTTCCAGATCATAGGATATACTATTGCCATGGTCACCATATGATTTATGAGATTTTTTTGATTCAAAAGCGTGATTTATCAATCCATTATGTAGTTCATGCATATTTTGTGGGTAGGCCCGAAATCAACCTTTATCTATAGATAAAAATTAATTTATCGTTGCATCTAGGGTTTGAGTCGAAGAAGGTTTCACCACTCGGATGTATTTCTTAACCACTAGGTGAGTAAGGAATGTTCCACTCCAAATTGTAATCTCTTTCCTAAAATATGCATAGTTAAAACTCGTATCTTGCTATAGCTTTGTCATGTGTCAGTGGAATCGATCGCCATTATCAATTTTGTTGGAGAGTTCGGTACTTAATATCTTATCATAGTTGGCTCAAGCCTATCAAACTTGTTTAGGTGTGAAGCCCCTTATCTCTATTTTTACAAGTTGTACATGCTTTTTTAACTATAGCTTATCATTTCTTTGGTCTATGCTTGTTTGAATATATTCCTGGCTCTGTTTTTGGGATTTATATTACACCTATTATTCATGCATTTCTACACAATATATGGCTCAATTTCTTACCAGATATGATGTAAAATATATTTTCTCATATCTGTACCATTCAATATCTAGTTCTATAATGTTTTTCCATCATTATTTCCCTTTATACATATACAACAAAGAAGTTGATCTTGTTTGTTCATTTCATTCAATGAATGATTTGAAATGGTTTCATAACCTTGAACATTATCTTGTCCTTTTGTGATCAGGGGATCATTTCTGAAAGTTTCGTAAACATCTCTAAAAGGTTTCAGCAAAATATCATCTTGAGAGCTTTCCAACGTGAGAACGCGACAAACGGACATCGGGAGCTCTAGATATGTTCGGTCAAAGTTCGGTCAATGGGAAAGTCAACTCTGGTCAACTAGTCAATATTGGACCGAATCACACTGTGACACGTGGCTTGCCAACACTCGTCAAATTCACTCGATTTTCCTATCGGGAGACGACAAGTGGACTACAGGATTACCGAGTTAATTATTTCTAGGCCACATTGTATGGGTCGAAATTATATTGGTAAGGCCACTTTCCAAATGCCACATGTATATATTAATGTTTAAAACATTAGTATTAAACCATGTTGTTGCTAAGCACGTGGGTGGTGAAGCGGTTGTTTGGGAGGCATTAAGCCCTTGCCACGTGGAAGAAGGAAATTGAAGCGGTTGTTGGGGGCGGTTATAAGCCCAACGTGGTCTTTTGACCACTTCATGCGTGGAAAGGCTTAATTAAAGCCTTAAACAATATTCCCTCTCCTTAGCCGCTCCACATGGCCGCTCCACATGGGATTTTAACCCATTTAAAAATACAGCCGCTCCATATGGGATTAAATCCCCCTAAATATGCACGGGTAAGGCTAAGGTTAAAAATAGCCTTAGGAATATATGTTATCCCAAATTCTATGCTACGGGCTATGGTATTTTTAGCCTAAGGGATAATATGGAATGCATTATTTGAGGGCCCTAAAATTGTATAAATAGGGAACCCATTCTATTGTAAAAACACACAACATGAGCTTATTATTTGTTAAGCTTGTTGTGGACACACATTAGACACAACTAAAACCGGTGCAATGGAGAAGCTCATTGCTAGAGCACGGAATAGTGGACACCGGTGCAACGAAGACATTGATCCCAAGCTTATTATTTGTTAATATTATTTGCGCAGGATGTGTCGTCGGTGTATTGTCTATTGGCCTATTATTTTAGGCAATATTAGATGGAATATTTGTGATTGGGAGTGAAATGTAAACTACCTAATAAGGCCCATTGAGCCACACCAACTACTTGTAAATCCTGGATTGTCATTTGAGTCTTTGGCTTCGCATTGTTTGCATCGGGAAGGCCGATCACAGCCGAAGGAGATTGTACGCCAGGAAGGTGGAAGTCGGGTGCTATTTTTCACCCTTGTCGTCCAGAACTGGTGTACTGGTAGGCAAGTAAAATTCCATTAGGTTTTCTTGTGAAAGTACTATTGTAACTTACAAGTTTTGACTAGTGGGCGGTTCGATCACGAACCCGGAGGCGTAGGCAATTGCCGAACTCCGTAATCAACATTTGCAATTTTCATATTATTGTCTTGCATTATTTTAAATTGATTACTTAAAAGGAGTAAATTATCGCAAATAATTACAGCAACTATAAGGGTCCGAGATCGTCAGTAGTAATAATCTGGTTATTTTCGGATCATTTTGAGAACCAAGGTTATCGTATTTTTGTGGATATCACCGTAAAATTTCTTGGTTTTCATTTTGTACCTTCTTTGATGGAGGTGATCTTGGCTCGTATTTGGATGATCAATCGAAAACATGAAACTTTGTTAAATAGTGTTTCATTGGCTCAAGAATACTCGAATATAAGAGTTTCTTTTCAATTGTGTACATGAATTTTTGTCATTGATCATTTCTTACTTTATTAACTACAGATAGCTTGAACACCTTTTCTATAACTGATACTCTCTTGAACTTAATTTGATTGAATATTATGATGTGACATTTGTTCCTTCACTTGGTGATTGTAATTGAGCTTTGTAATTTGTCTTTGATCATCTGGAGCTCTTATAACTACCACTGTTGTATTTCATATATGTTCCTTTAGTTGTTGATCTTATTTTTGTAACATTTGATCTCTGAAATATGACTAGTTTTAACTCTGAATTTGTTATTTCTTGTAACTTAAGCACTGCATCTTGAATGGAGATCTGTAGCCTTTTATCCATGCATTGTAAGTGATTGATTTAGATAAAAAATAATGCTTGATGGCCATCTTATGAGATATTGGAGCTCCTCCATTGCTGTGAGCATTTGCAATCTGGTGAATTCTACTTAGTTGTATCATCATCTCATCTTCTGTAAACAATGCATCCTTTCTATGACTAAAGACTGGAAACACTTTGTGACAGTTTACTTATTTGAAAGATGACTACATAGTGGGTTTATATTTTCTTTAATCTTTCAAACTGAAGATAATAACATCATTTCTTGTACTTAATTCTGAAAACAACATTATGAGATGTTATTTTTTATTTTGTTTCATCCTTTTGATGTTCCTTATCTCTGCTTAGTTTAAGAGAGATTAATCTTCTTGAATAAAAACTACTTGATCACTATTAGGGTTGTGATGACTTTGATCTTTCAATTTTGTTGGCATTGTATGTGACCCTGGTAAGTTGAACTTGTACTCTACATTCTCCCATAAGAGGAGTTAATTTTGATGCATGACTCAGGTTTTTTTTCTGTACTCTCTTTATCTGATTATGAAACTTGCATAAACTTTGATTTTGAGTATTTAGTTTAGGAATGACCTAACATGAATATTTAGATCATCGGTAGAGAAAGCAACAAGGTTCCTTTATGATGAAATTGTACTTGATTCTCCATCTGCCTATCGATGTTGATTTTTTTTTTTAAATTGGAAAAACCACTTTCTAAGTACATTGTTGTTCTTTTAAAACTTGTCTTTCATAGAATATTGTTGAAGGATGAAACCTATAATCTCATTAAAGATGCTTCAAAATAGTTGGATCTGAAAGTCATTTCTCAGGATGAAAATCCTGTTGTAGATGTTTTTCTCTTCTTCTTTAAAATTGGCATATGTACCCCTCCATTGTTAATGTTTGAACCTACATTTTGTGCTATCATTTATCTGGCCTACCATTCTTGGGCTATAGTCTTCTCTTGATAGAATTTGTGCTCATAATGTAATGCCAAAGACAACTCCATCCATCTTGATTTCCCATGTTGGTTGTAGCTTTTGGTGAAAGTTGTTTTCTGGGCATTTTGAGTTGTATCATCTCAACTTTATATACAAGGGTTTGTACTCTTCCAGCTATGTAAAACCATTATGTGCATAGATTTATCCTTAAGCTTTAAGCTTCTAATGATGCATTTGTACTCATGTGACCATAAAGGTATCCATTGTCTTGCTGTTTTGACCTGATTTTGTAATCTTGTATCAGGACAATGAGGCTCTATAGTTGCCACTTGTGTACTTTTGATCTACTTCTAGACTTGAATTTCCATCTTTGCATAGATTTTTTTCTCTATATATTTGATAACTGGGCACTTGCTTTATTTTTTGATAGTACACTTATTTCTTGATCTATGAGCTTGTATCTGTTTTGATCATTTGCAATATCAATTGCATGCTTGGAAACTTGATTTTTGCTTCATAGTAATGCTTTCAATAGCTCATTCTTTGATCACTTGTAAGCTGATACTGGACTTGTAAGATCAGAAAAACTGTAAATTCATCCTTATGGGAAAAGTTGCTCCTGTTCACCTTGAGCTGTAACTATTCTTCACTTGATACAAGTATGTCTTGAATTTTCACTTTATCTCATTCCATTTGTTAGAATCTATGATAAGACACTTGCATTTATTTTATGGATTAGTACAAGTACATATTTGTATATTCAGCCTTTAGTCTGAATCTGAAATAAATGTACTTTTCTGAGTTCAAATTGCAGAATGTAATACTTCGATATGCAAACACAATAGTTAGTGTTTATTTCCTTCTTCTTACATGTACCTACACATTTAGATAAACTAGTTAGAAAACATTAGGCTTTTTGCCTCTCTTATGTTCCATAGTTTTCCTTCTTTCATCTTTTCTCTTTGAAATGATTGTGAGAATCTTATGTACTGATGTAGAATATTGCTCTTATCATTTTGTATCTGTCTCTGATGTATCTTATGCCTGTAACTCATACCTCATGATGTCAAGAGATCCATTTGCACGAAATTAGATAGTACAAGAATATGGATTAACCTTGAGCTCGTGACTGATAGTCTTCTTTTCTATTTCTCAGGTATAATGCCAATGTGGATAGCGAGATGAAGATGAAGTAAATATGGAGCTGGAAGTGGAACAACGGAGACAAAATAAACTCAAGGAAATGATGGGTTTTTCATACTCCTTTACTTTTATTTTCATGCATATGTACCTTCTACTTTAGTAGTTATGAATTTCTTTTGAGTTACATCCCATGACTTGTGTGGGAAACATTTAAATTCCTTATGAATAAAACATTAAATTATGGAACTGAGTTGTGTACTTCTTTCTGCATTTCAATTTCATGTATGGATTGTATAATGAACTAAAAAACTCAATAACATAATTGGATGTATTTAATCATGAAGGAAAGAACTTTAAAATATCTGCAACTTTAATAATGAACTCCCAATTACTATAATCTACAACTCTGTCTACTTTTCCAAAAGTTAACACTCCACCTATTCTCGTATTTTTGGTCTTCATCAAACTAATACATTTGTCCTTAGGGATTTTGTATTCTTTTGCTAAAGATCAACATGGAATTACAGACTATGTGGTTTGTTACATTTTGTAATAGCACACATAGCTGCAAATTACATGTAACCATTAATTGTTGCACTGAAAAATGTATTCCCCTAGTTAGGTTCACTTCACCAATGCCATCCATCATAATGAATTTTTGAGTTGCCCATTTTTGCACAAGTGCAAATATTGTCAACAAGGCCTACCTGAGTAGAGGTGTTGAAAGAGTTCAATTTAGAGTAGATGGATATCTTATAATCTTCCTACCTCTTCTACCTCTTCCTGGGGATAGCTGCAAGTATTCAAATGCACCTTCTTCTCTTATTCTCGACCTTGTTTGAATCCTTCTCATGAACTAGAGAGGATTAAATTGTCAATACTACTAAGACTAGTAGATATGTCAAATAGAGTCACCAGATGTGTTATTGTGGAGCCTCCAAAGGCTAGAAAATGTTATGTCAATAATTCCTAACAATATTTGAAGTTTAAGATTTCAATGCTTGTCCCACTAGGCATGCTAGGAAAACTATTGATGATTATATTTGTAGATGAATCACCAAAGTCGTGGGAAATCTTAGAGATGTGGGACTTGTCCCCTAAGATAACCTCTAGATTTTATAGAAGTTGGATCTTCTCTGCTTTGGGTTGAGATAAGGGGTAGAGAGAAAATAAAACAGTAAATAAATCCTATCTAAGGTGATGCATAGAGAATTTACTAAAGAGCACAAAGATATAATTGAAATACTTATGAAATTAAGTGAAGAGCCTTTAGCATGATCAACTACTCCATAAATATCTCAAATCATCAAATGTAGGATGAAACTAAAACATAACCATGAGTGAATAAATATATTTCCACCACCCATATTTAGTTCTTATCTATGAGCTTCTAAGGCCGAAAACCACTTTTTCTATATCGTCGTATCAAACCGAGAAGGATGTCATTTTTCTTCCAATGCACTTGATGGGATTTCTATAAGGAGTTATACCATCATCAATGTGGGATTATAGTAAGCTTTGTTCACATGCCATTAGTTATCATGGGTGTATGGTAAATGATGAAGCCGGTGTTGTTTCAAGTGTCCCATGCTTAGGTGGTATTATGGATGGATTAAGTGAAAGTGAAGAGTCTAAAAAATAGGGGAATGAGATACATATCTCAGAAAATAAATTCAGGAAGGATGAGATTATAATATATGGGGAGGAATTGTCAGAGGATGGCCGGAATTTGGCACACTAAAGACATTCCCGATGAATGCTTCGTTTAGGCTGTTAATTGGAAAAATTCACCCAGATGGGTGATTTTTTCATTAGTGGGACTTAATCTTAGGGGTGCATAAGCCATGGCAGGAAGGTTGTTAATGGAAGTAAGGCACACATTGCTCGATGGAATTTGGGTGGTAGATTTGTGGCCTGTTGTTCTACGATTAAATATGCATGGCTACCATACTGACGTGTCATAAATAATCATGCCATCATAAATATAATATCCATATTGGATCAACGAGATATGTGTGGGAGTTAGATTAGGATTGATTATTAATGTGAAGTGTGTCACTAGAGATGGAGTAAATGTCCACGCCTTTGAAGAATGTCTTGTCAATTTAAATTTTGTAGCCACGTCACATTTATTCGCATGTGGAAAAGTTGATATTAAAGTAATGTGATGTGGAAAAGATAATGCCTTGTCATTATTAGCATGATGGTGACAAGATGGCGGTGAGAAAAATTAAGGGATACGTGGGAAATATCCCTTGATATTATTTGGAATCTTTGGGAGGTGGCTTGAGCATGAGTTAGTTAGAATCTGGAGGGATATTCTGTAAAACCCTAAAATGGATAAGGATATATATGAGGGTTTAAGGTTTTAGAAGAAATATGGTTCTTGGGAGGAGAAGAATCTTCAAAGGATTTCTAGGATTTTTCAAGTGTATAATCGACCATGGAAATGTACATTTTTGTGATGAAAGTGGTGTTGTGTTTCCCATTTGCTTAGAATTCATGTTAAGGTGATTTCTCATGTATAATCATTAACAAGATTTGAGAGCATATATATATATATATATATGTTTCCCTTGTTCTTTCCAAGTTTAATGGGTTTATCCTAAACATCTTATTGTAATTATTTTGGTTATGTTCTTCTTGTGGAATGATTTTAGGGGTAAAATAATGTGTTTCTTTTCATTCAGATCTTGTGCATGTTATGGTTGTAATTTTATATGAAGACACCCTATTGTTTTTTAGGTTATTTTAGGATGGTGTGGGAGGTTAATGTCCTTTAGGGGTACTTTAGGATGTTATCTTCTAGACCTGTAAAATTACTTACTAACTAAACAATATTGGGTGTTGTGTTTATTTATCTTGGGGTCCCTCAATTTAGAATGCTCAAGCATAATTCACACCTTTGTGATTTAGTCTTAAAGTCTTGAGCTAAATTATCAAGGATTGGGATTATATGTTTTCTTGGAGGTTCCTCTTTAACAATTCTCTGTAATAAGTACATTTTAGGTATCACCAATCTTCATAAAATAAAAAAGGCGTGGTGAAAAAATGGTTTATATGTTCCTTGACCTTCCCATTTCCCTTTGAAGTTTCAATTCTTCCTCTTTACAACCCTATCTCCACTTCCCAAATTTCCACTAACGTTTTCGAGTCTCATTTGTGTTCGTGTATATTTCACCTTACGTGTTGATTTTATATAGTTATGCTTGTGAAAATACATTGACAACGCACATACCTTAAGTGTTTTCACTCATTATCTAAAATACTTAACATTAGCCTGAAATAATTCATGTAAATCCTTGGGGGTTAATGTGTGGATCATGTCAAACCTGCCTTTAGTGACCTGTTTTGGGGTTCGTGGATGCTTGTAGTGCTTCGTGATCACTCTATCAAGTGAGTGTTGTATTATGCAACTACATATGACTCCCAATTGTTTATCCCTGGAGGACTCGGAACATTCTCCCGATTCTCTCCCTTATCTTGTACCTTCTAGGTCACATCTTGGGTCCTCTCACCCTAACTTCGGTAGAGTCAAAAGTAGTAGGGAAATCAGCTACACCCTTTCTTAATGTATGTATGTATGTATATATAAATCTCCACTTCTTGAGGTTGATGCAAATTACCCTCGTGGGAAGAAATCTAATGTGAAATCCAATTGTGACTATGATTAATACATTGGTCACTCTACTAATAGTTGTTTCAAGCTTTGATACATTATACAAGATCTCCTTGATACTAGTAGTATTGAAAATTAGACTCCATCTCAACCTAAAAATGATAATGACAATGCAAAACCTACTTATAAAACATGAGACTATAAAATATACCTTAGAAGTGCATAATTCTTACCACATTATATCACCTCCAGCTTCCTATGATTACATATTTGATGTTATGAATGGTACTATTGTTATTGTCCATGCCTTACCAATTATTAATGTTGGTGATATGGATATGGCACATGGTTTTGTTTCAAATTCAATTTATATTCCTTATTTTTGATTGATATCCCATACATTTTTTTGGTTGATCATACTACTCCCCATAATCAACGCACTTTCATATTACTACTTTCTCTTGGATTTACTAGAAATATATCATTGTTTATCCTTAGACAAAAATATGGAATATTTTTCTCCCTCCCATGCTCATATATGCTACTTTTGATATCACATTATTAGTGACATCTTCTCCTTGTTCATGCAACATAAGCGTAGTTTGTTATAGTCTTTGTGCAATCACAACCATAGACTCTATATATTGTATCAATGTGTTAAGTTTAATCAAAATATTCAAGTGGTTATAATTAGGGGTATTCAATACGAGGATTCCACATTATCACACCTCAACCCTACATATAGAGTACTTACTCCTAGCGCTCACGCCCTACACCGCAAATTATTGTTTCTCATGTGTTTCCCCATAGCAAATTCCACATAAGTACATATAGGCACAAGTATTATAGTCCACACACTATTCCTATTTGGTCTCATCCTCTTCAAACATATTATCCTTGACCTTTTGTTTGATCACTACATTTAAAACTACTACTTGGTATATAGATTATCCTAGGTATCAAATTCGGTCACCATATATCCACACTACTTATAATGGGTCTTCCACCCTTGATATTCTATGACATATGTCATAGATCACCCACCAATTATGCATAAAAATCCATCAACTCTACACACACTTAAGGGACTATATATCATTCCCCATCTAAGTGTGATGGGAATCTTCATTGGGCTCTCATTAGGTCCTTATGGTTCTTACCCCTTTTCTTTTGCATAAATATTTCCAAAACATTACAAAAAAATTCAAATAAGCACATAATTTAAATACGAGAACTATAAAAGATAAGAACATGTTCTAGTTTTATTTGCTAAATTGTTACTATATAAATGTTGTTTTTCACATTGATTTGATAGATAACATATCTCTTCTTTACATACATATGTGCATTTGGTATCTTGAGCTTCATTGAGGACATCCATAAATTGTTACACAATGATAGAATCCAAATTTGATCCTTGCACTAATATTTTGGGAATCCCTTTAATCTATACATGTGCTTTGGTTTCATTATATGTTACTTTACACCTTCCTCATCATGCTTGATTACATACATAGTTTTTATTACTACCTACTAAGTTAACATGACTAACACATGTCTTGTGTAAAATTAGCATATCTTACTATTTTGTGTCACTATTATTGTGTGTTATACATGTTTCATATACCATTGTCACTACTTGTTTATAAGGATTAATTCCTTGATTGATTATTACATGATTTAACTTGTGTCTTACATGATTACAATACAATAATTATATGCTTAAAAACCTTTATGCCTTGCTTATATTGTGACATCGTGGGTGTATTATGTCTATATCTCTATACCCATATTACATGTATGTGACTAATTTTATGAATGCGACACATGGTTCCTCCTACTTGTGATTTTCTCGTGAAACCATGAGTATATCATGTTTTTGGATCTATGCCTACATATGAATTGTTTCCATATGCTATGAATTTTCTATACATTGTTGTTTCTACTATTGCTTATAACGTACTTGTTATTGGGTATGATGTTACTAGTCCCACTATGGATTATGAAATGATTTGTACTTTGTTGTGTTGGTGATATTTTCCTTACACATATATTATTTTTTATTGTTTATTGCATGTTTCTTTTTCTTCATGTCATGGTTACCATCATGTGCACCCCCTTTTATAGGTATAGGTTACCATTCCATCCTACTATACAATCCTACATATATTATCAAACATATGGTACATGGGAACAATACACATGTTATTTTGTTCCATGTACTCAAATGATTATCACATACACCTCAGAAGAGGTGGAAATCATCAGAGTTATATTTATAGATATAGACATGTTACACAATACATAAATAAATTTGTACATGGTTCGAATCCTCATAAAATGTTCCAAATGCTAAAATGTGGTATAATTTAAACAAGGTCAAAACCATACAAAGATGCGAGTTAGTATTGTGGTATGGTATTGACCATTTTGCTATATTCCTAGCTAAAGGATAGATTTACTATTTTTTTTTCAATTTTAACATATTCTATCAAATATTTTCAAAACTTTCACTCAATTACATATAAAAATGGCATAGTTAAAATCTTGTTATACCTAGGGCATAATTACTTCATTCCTTCTTTATGAAACTATTCATATTTAGTTATGTAATAGGGTTTGGGTCAATGGGCCTCCTTATTCCCATCAAAAATTTCAAATTATATATAATTCACCATGGTCTGCAAGTTCCAAACTCAATGGTGGACAAAGCCTATGGTAGGTTTAGTTTTGCTTTGATCATTTGTTTCACTAGGATTAGGTCAAATATCGATTAGGTAAGAATTTTGCTAAGAAATAAATGGAATATTTTGGGGCAAGTTAACACCTTTGCCCTGTTACAATTTTTTTGTTTGTTTTTACCCTTGAAAAACATTTAATCCAGATTATTCAGGGTGGTATGTAGTTCTATGAAAGAACCATGCTCTCCATTGTTAGATGGAAGTTGGGAGAAAAACCTCACACCCCTTCTTTGATTCTTGTCTGGATGAGGCTTCCTAGAATGCCCCTTGAATGAATCTGGGAAGTTGATAAATTGGCAGGGATAACAAAATCCATTGGAGACTTGATTTCTCTTGACCCAACCATAACTACTAGATCTAGATTTACCGTAGCCATTATAAGAATTACATTCAAACAAATTATTTAGTGGGATTTGATATTAAGGACTATATTGCGAGTAGCCCCACAATTTAGTTGGAGTGGAAATGGAAATAACTAAGCTGAGTAGAAATGTAACCTCCATTAGCAAAAGAGGAAAAGATGGTGGATGAGTGTAAAGAAGAAAATGCGATGCTCTCTATGTCATCTCAACACCACGTGAATTTTTTTACCCTATCTACAACACCACACAGTGGCCTCTAAGTAGTCCAAATATAGATATCACAATATCCGGTGTTGGAAAAACCTTATACAAATGTGAACAAGTCTCTTCTCACTACTCAAGCACCAATCAACAAGTGGAGATAATGTGCGGGTGACTTATATTGTTCAAGTGAAGACCAACATGTGGTAACACTATGATCCCTATAGCTACAAATCTCTACACCAAAAATATCTTCACACACACAATAATTTATTCTTTATCGTTCCCCATTGTAGGTTGAATAAGGCTTTAGCAATACCGAAATCGACAAACTCTCATCGTCACACAACATTCCATAAGCGATGGAGGAGATTGGGTTGTCATGCGTAAATAGCTATCTATCGGCTAAAAATAATTATAGCTTTGGATAGGCCTCAATAGTGATATTGGGTTGAGTGCACAACAAAAAGGGAAAAACCATATATTTGAAATAGATTAGATACCAACCATTATGGAAAAAAGGATTTCAATAGTGTAGAATTCATCCCAAATTCCTGCAACGAATATTGGAGGAGATAGAATGTGATTGGGTTACATATTGATCAATGTTATAGATGGTACTATTAGAGGAACTGCTTTGAGGAATAGATTTAGTGACTCCATCATTAGTGACATTCTTGTTTCTAGGATGTATAAGGACTTGGATGTTCTTAAGGTCTTTCTAAATTGGAAAGGATTTTCAAGCTATATCATGAGATAATCTTAGAGCTTGGTATATTCAAATGTCTCCTCCAAAAAGGTAGGGAAAATGGTTGAACCTTTTATTTAAGGTTAGGTTCGAGTGATCTAAGGAATAAAAGGAATGCGATTCCATATTTAATGTTATGTTAAGCCCTAGTAGAGAATGGATTCCAATGTTTGATGAAAGATTGGTAAGATTTGTTGTTAATATGTTTTCAATTGACGAAGGCATTGATGTTGTTTTTAGGAAGGTCATGATATCAAAATTCATTAACTAGGGTGGTTACCAAAATTTATAGCCCAATAATGGAGTTGGTTGGGAGGGTGTGATACCAATCCAAGGCATCTCCTATAGGGATATTAGCTAGGATTTTCTTGTCATCATAAGAGTTATTCTTCATCCAATCCTTTTAGATATTTATGAAAGCATTGATCTAGAGAGTGGGGTTGGTAGAACTATCGCAAGTGATGAAAGGGAGATACATCCAATTTTCATAGTAGTGATGTAGGGGGATAATGGTTCTAGTTGAATAAAATGAAGAGTCTTGTTGTGAATGGGAGGTTATGCAATGGGAAATCCATTGGGCCTAACTTGAAGTGGAGGAGGATAAACTTGGTTTTCCATTCCCTAAGATAATGTTTAAGGTCAATAAACAAGATGACTTAGGCCATTTCAAAATTTTAGAAATTTATGTCCATAGTTTGTTGTTGACTTAGATGGCGAATGAGATGCATGATGAGTTGGTTGGAATCCGTATTAGGTTAGGTATTGGTATTATTAGATAAATTATGATTTGTTCCATCTAGGGAGACTCACGATGGTTAATATCAATATCTAATTTTTGAGAGAGATAATCCTTAAGAAACTTGGTTAACATCTTGAGAGACTCTCCTACACACTGAATTTTTCTTTATAGAAAGTTTTGCATAATTGATTCAGGGAAATTTTATTTCCCTTATTATTTAGGTTCATGAGATAGGGTTTTATATTTTTGATGTGGTTTTTTATGTTTTGAGGTGGTGCCTTGGACTTCCTAACATTGGATACTATAGCAAGGAACTTGTTTAAGAAGGCCATGATTATGAGAGTTTTGTGATGAGACATAAATGGTTCAATTGGAGATGTAAAAGAGTGAATGAAAAAATATTCCATGGTGAAGTGAGAATGATTAGAGGAAGCTTATTGGAGATTATTTTCTCGACAATATGACCAAGTAATAGGCTTACGAAGAGGTTGATGGAATATGGGAGGGGATATTTGATATAAATGAGAATTTACAAATGGGATTGGCATAATAGGAAACATTTATAGGGGCTGATGGCATATGAAAGGAAAATATATATTTAGAATATAGCATTCACACAACACGGTTTTTGCACGAAAGATAGAGGCATCAAAAAATATGAAAAATGGGTTCCTAGCCAGGTTCTCAAATGTAGGGATCCAATCTAAGACCAACCACACTGTGTAGATCTAAAGGTGCTCAAGGTGTACTAAAGTTTTAGATCTTTAGGATAGTATCCCTATCCCTAGGATATATATAGGTTTCCATGGCCTACAACTAAGCTAAAGATATGTATCATACTAGGATTCTTAAATAAAGATATGGAAAAAGTGGTGTAGTAATAATAAGACAATGCAATAAACCATGAATGAACTAAAGAAAACATACATCTACTCTAACTTATATCAATGAATAAAAAAACAAGCACATACGTACAAAATAAGAGAGACTAAAGAGGGTTAAAAAAACTTACTTGTAGCATGTGTGTGACCATTGAAGCATAATCCTCCCTAAAGACAACATAGAGAAAGAATAACTATAGGCGGAGAAGGGAAAAAATAAAAATAAAATCTCCAAGATTACTATAACTCACTATGGTGGCCTAAATACAAAAGAGGCCAGTTCCAAGACTCCACATCCAACTAAGAAGTGCACAATAGTGTGATTAAAATCAAATAATGTACAATTTGTATGTAAGAAAGTAGTTGTGAAGTGGTGGTACTAACTAGAGAAAGGCCAAGTATATATACCGACACAATCACCCATGAGTGATGGCATCGGCCTTCGGGAAACCCTAAGGTCAAAGGATGAAACACATGAGGAGTGGAAGCTAAAAATAAGCGGGGGTAAATGAAAAGGTCGAAAGTGACCTAAATCAAGGATAATAGTGTGCAATAAGAAGAACTAGGTGGATATAGTGAGACAAGTGGACATTATGAGTGCAATGTGTGAATAAAGGGGAGAAATGAGACAAGTATAGGGTAAATAAGACTAAATAGTGGCATCTCTCAATTGTTGTGGTCTAGCCCATATGACCAATTTTCATCATACCGATATCTCAATAGGCCTCTTAAGGAACCCACTCAGGAGGAGAATGTATCAACAACCCCTTTACAAAAGAAATGGATAGAAAGAATTAAAATTATGGTGTAAAAAAGAAGAAGAAGATGATAGGAGGAAAAAGGTTCCAAGGAAAAATGTAAAGGTAATACAAGTTTTGGAAAATAAAAAATGGATACTAGGCAAGGCAGCTATATTAAGTATTTAGTTTAGCGGGAAGGATTACATTAGGAATATAACGCTTGGATCTTAGGGTGGGAGATAAATAAGATTGATATAAGAAAATGGTATAAGTTTAATTACAATAACTTGTAAGAAATGAGGTCTTTTCAACTAGAAGAGGATGATGCGAGAACCTTAATTTCTCGGAGGCCATATCTTTTGATCTAAGAAGTTGATTGAGTCCATTTATTTCAAGTACAAAATCCATTATTTGAGGGTAGGAAAATATATTTTAATAGTTTTATTGATATTTTTTTATGATTTTGAAATTCAATATTTGTGTTTCTAGACATGAACTTGTTTTGAAATTTAGTCATTAGATGAATTTATCTATGTAGATAATAAGGGATAATGAATCCATTCGACCTTACACGTAAAAGTTACTAAAAATAGTAACTAATAAAAAGAGAAGGTTTGGTTAATTTTTGTGGGATTTTATTTAACATTGTGATTTAATTACCTTCAGGATTATTATTCACTTTAAATAGATTTGGAGTTCCTTTATTTATAGGGATTATTATGTATTGTTTATGCATCAATGAAGTCAAAATTTTCCCTTTTTAATCCAATTTTATTTCTATAATTCATTCTTCTTTTATTCAATGTAGTTCTAGACTAATTAATCATTCCATTTAAGAGATCAAATCCATTATTTCTTGTTTCTTCCCATGTAATAAAATTATTTTAAGCATGCCACTCGCTTTTGAGTGGATGCTACTTTATGTTTATCAAACCATTTAGAGGTCTTAAACTATTGTGGATTATTGTCCAAATAATTTAATTTATTTGGTACATACAAGGTGTCCTCCTTTTCCTTCATCTTAAACTCCTCCTCAATGGTTTCATATAGAAATAATATTTTCCCATCATCGTGACCCTACTTCAATATTGATTGAATAAATGGTCATATAATTCACATGAGCCTACATTTGTATAAAGGTCATGTAAGGCATCTATGTAAACTTTGACGGCCAGAATGTCTCTCTCAAAGTTGTTTCCACGAAATCTATCTATCCTTGAAGGCTTCTAGGATTGAATCTAGGGTTGGTTCAAACTTTCCTTATTTCTTTTCTTCTTCCCAAAGAGTATGGTCTTGAAAAAAATCTTGATAGGTGAAGAGACATTAAAAAGTGCAATCTTATTTTGTCTTCATTAAAAATTCATTCATAGAAAAAAATGAGTTTAACTAATCTAACTAATTATCAACTACATATAGATTGATTAAATTATTTTAAATAATTGACACCTAGATGTACTTTAAACCTATGGGGACTTGACCGCCAAAATATTTACGTGAATATGAGGTTAATGGGACCACCTGATTTTAGACTTCTACAAACTAGATAACCATGAATGTTATTTATTTTATGAGTTCTTTTGATAATTCATCTTTCATCATAATGTGTAGCTCATCTTGCATCTGATTTTAATTTTTGTTCTAAAATTTCTTAAAGTGACATAAAAGAGAGTCTAAAGGGTTTCATGGTTTAATGAAGAGAATCAAATAACCCAACATTATTTGATAGGTTATACAAGATGGTAAATTTCTCTAATATAAAAATTCATGGTCCAAGAGGTCACCTATGGGAAAACACTCTAAATGCAGATTTATATGTGTTGTATGTGCATGCATAAGTTATTTAAATATATGAAAAATATGAAAAGGATGAAATATTAGAACTTGAGATATAAATATGTTTATTCATTTGTGCATATTATATACATTTCATACTTTTGAAAATCTTGTATGTATGTCTATCTTCTATTCTAATTTAAATTTTAAATTTATTGATGTGTGTGTGTGTGTGTGTGTGTGTGTGTGTGTGTGTGTGTGTGTGTGTGTGTGTATTATAACTATGTAAAGGTATACAAATTTTTATGGAAGTTTAATAATTATTAAACTCCACATTTGACTCTTCACCTTCTCGAATGTTACGGGATGTCTTGAATGGTACACACTATTTGATCATTATAATTTACAATAACAATCACCTTGTAAGTTCCATGTGGTGTGACATACCATGGAACAAATTTGTATTGACTGAAATCCATATGATTGCAAGTATTAGATTATTGACACATCACGAGACCAATTGGTGTGAGTTGTCCTTTGTAGTTTGACATGGAGGTGTGGTGTAGGCACTAAATCATGCCCTTCGGGTATCTATCTAGTCCTGATCACATACTAGTATTAATATGATTCCTAAGAGAGAAAAGTACTAATTGATCCCTATCTTTGGCCATATTTACTTGCTTTGTGATTCTATTATTCATCTTACACACCTTCTTGCCAAGTATGTATTTTCATACTTTGGTATTTTTCATCCCTGGACACTAGTTCCTAGTAAGAACGTTAGCACCAGTGCCCCGTCCCCCTCTGGGTTCCCCGACCTCTTTGTACTTTGTTCACATCTTTTGGGTCCTTTCTAGCCATTTGGGCATCTTATATTTTTGGTAGTCATCCTTTTTAGGGTTAATTATGAAATTCAAGCAAGGGAATCATATAAATATAAAGTTATGTGATCATAATAAAGGAACAAGCACTAAGCATTAGCTATCACCACCTAAGGTTGCATTCAAAGGCCATTACAAGATAACAAACATCCATTTAGCATCCACACACAAGGACAAGTTACGATACTTCTACATACACACATAGGACGGGAAGTTCATTATTTCATGCACACATATATTTACATTTCTTACATCTAGCTACTTACTCGCTATCAAGTGTGACACACACAAGAGCCACCTAGGGCATAATTCCACACACATGCACATAGAACTACATTGGGCCAGAGATGTAGTACAACACTCATTCATAAGTTCCTTTGCATGACATCTAAGGATAGGTGACCCCTCATTTGCATTATTTTATGTTTGGTATTTGATGCACTTTTGGGGTTTTGTAGATCATTTATTAATTACAGTTACGAGATGACATTCACGGGCTTGGTGTGACATACTAGCAATAAGAAGTGAAGGAAATAAAACATCTTGCAACCTGAGAAGCTAGTTTTCCTTGTTCCGAGTAGTCACAGGTTCTCGAAGGTCTTTAGTTCCCAGTGCACCCCCGACCCTACACGGGAGCCCTAGTCTAGCATATTCGATGCTCGTACAAATTTTCAAGGCTAAGTGTGAAAATTTCCCTCTATGTTCATCAAATCATCTCTTTTTCATAGTCTAAGATTATTTGTGAACCATCTAAGTCTCTCTATCTCTCCTTCATAACTAGTGTTTCAATGTTTAATTACTTATTTTCTTGTTTCAGATTTATAATTAATTACTATATCATTTGCGCTCCTACATATTTAGTATTGGGAATTTATTTATTTCAATATTTTCTTAATAATTTGGTGAACCCATCTCATTTTAACACTCTTGGATCCTCAATTTTTCTCTCATGTCTCATTTGGATTCTCAAGTCTCCTTGCTTCAATTTCTTTGAATGCACCCATCTTGTAAAGATGCTCTCCAAAAAACCCTAGACACTATGTATCTTCCTATAAACATGCCACCTAATCAAGTTAGTGCTATATTCAATCGTCTTTCTAATGACTCTCGCGGTCCTAATCCCACTCGTCTATTTACAAATCCATTCAAGCTCTACATTATTTATTTTAAGCTATGGAATCCACGATTACATCTCTAAAATTTAAAATTAAACATCTTAAAGACTCTTCTCCGGCTCACGATAGTTATTCTTCTCATATTCATTCTATGTCTTCTACATGTCATCATATCAGTGAACCTCAAGTCTTAGTATTACCGAAACCTCTCAAGTTTGAGAAAAATACTAAGCAATATGACATTCTTCTTTCGCACTTCTTAATAATTAATTAATCAACTTGTCATCTACTCATTTCTATCCTCCTTATTGGCTGGTCAAATATCAAGGTCTCCCATTTTGTGCTTATCATCAAATCAACAGACATAATGACAATGATTTCTATGCTTTACAACAAAGAATCAAACATCTTGAGCGTCAAGGTTTTATCTCATTCATTGCACAACATTTTGTTACATGGTTCTCTCCAATTGTTATATCTTAATGGGTTCCTAAATATGATTCATGTATGTCTAATGAGCATAATGCCATCACTTTTAATGATCCTTCTTCGGTTAGTCAAGCTTCGCCTAAGAAACGACCTATCAAAATCAATCTCGGACCTCATCCACTCAAGTCATCTATAGTATTACCAAGTAAAACTATGCAACCACCTCTCAAAATAAGTCCACCTTCTTCTCCTATCAAGTCTAATACAATATCAGCAATTCGACATAAGCTCCAACCAATCACTTTTGTCAAAGAAACTACTCCTATTGATGTACAAGACACATTTCAAACTCGCCACCATTGCATGGTCCTCATATTGATTCTACCTACCATTTTGTTGGCTCTCTCTCTCTCTCTTATCACGACACAACCAATGCTCTCCCACAATGGCAAGGTATCTCTTGCGTCAAGACATACACCTCTATCATTGGCACACTTGGGGGCATTGTGCTTAACCTCCCTCTCCTAGCATTCTCGGGTGTCTAACATACTCTACACTTCACATCTAGTCTCTCTCACACACACATCTTACAAAACTTGATACACTCTTGTATCATCATTACCCTATGACACACTCTTGTGTTATTGTTCACACTTGACTATTGAGGGAATCCTATACACAATACACACTTCACATTTTTCACATTCATCTCTTCTTATGTAGCATCTAAAATATGCATTTACGAAATATATCTCTAGCATATACTTCTACACGCTACGGTCATTACCCTATGATGCACTCTAGTTCCACAGTCCATACTTGACTGTTGAGGGTCTACATCTCAAATAGACCTCACCAAAATCACACACTCACTCACTCACTCACTCACTCACTCACGTGCTCTTTATGCTCTATGATTTATCGAGCACATATCTCTAGCACACACATTCAAACCGTTTCATGATGAAACACACTTATTCTACGATTCATTCGTGACTACTAAGGGGGAATGTATAATGAAACACCACACATGCATACACATCCAATTGGGGTACAGGGATCCTATCACACTCATTCAACATTCCAATCCATCTCATCCACAACATACCGTGCATATCTTGGTCACATTTATCTTGCTTATTTATACTCACATGTTGAACATAGAACACTTTACAAAAAGCACACAAGAAGTCCACGTGGGAAAGAAGGTCATATTTAAAGGCAAGAGAACATACACGTGGAGTAGAAGTTCATTTTTTGGGACTTAGCCGCTTTTTTCTCATAAAGGTCTATTTTTAGATATGGCGTGCAGAGCACACAAACGAGGCAGAGACATGCGCGCCACGCATTAGCTATTTTGGAGGATTAGATACAAAGCACTTTGCATGGATATAGGTTAGGAATAGGATTATCACTATAGTTAACCTCGAGAATTCTATAGTTAGCACACTTACATGTGGGGATATGCTTGTAAACGGTGTGTGGCTATTAATAGCATGCGACCTATTTTTGGAATGGATAAGCGGTGAAGGGCAAGTCCCCACCCTTATATATATGTAGTGAACTGCATAGTAGATATATATGTATGATGGTGAATATGCATACATAGAGAGATTATGTTGCTACGCGCATACTACTATTATTGTAATGAAGATTTTGTATACTTATTGCATTAATATAATGGAGGATATTGGCTGAATCTAAATGTTAGTTTTGTGTGTATCTAAATCTAGTATGTTTTTAATCTAATAATGGATAATATTTAATTATATTCTCCCTTAGAGATAGATCGGCATGCTCTGTAGATTGATGTATTAGCTATGGATATGTAAGCTTTAAGTCTTCATCATGCTAACATCCTACTACAACAACCCTAAAAAGAGACCGGTACCTTTGCGTGCTTCAGGTGAGTGCTCAGTCTAGGCAGATTGATGTGCCACCGCATCTAAGGTGTTCTTGGTAAATTCTAGGCTACATCATTGGTTCCGTTTCTGGGACCTCTTTTTCATTGTTTTCGGGATGGTTTGTGATGAAGACATACCATTGCCCTTAAAAAGTGTCGAGGAGTGGATACATGATTTGGAGGAAGAATACGCATGGCAGTTGAACATTGGATCTAAGTTTAACACACACGTATGGGTGGAAGAATATGTATGACAATTTATATGAGATATTTTTCATGATATTTTCAACATAATTGTACGAGCGATTGATTGCTTATGCATCTTTTGTCTCTTGAAAAATGCTCTACGTTTTCATAGCCAAATTCAATTTTTTTGAGCTCATGCCTTTTGTTGATGTTTAATCCAAGTTAGAGATTCAAGAAAATAGCAAAATCCATGCCCTAGTGCTGTTTAAATATTTGTTTTGCTTGTTTTTAGAAATCCTCCATTTCTTGGTCTGTGCACGAAATATCCTATTTACAATATCCTTTGTGATCGAAATTGTTTTCTTGTTCTATGGCCTGGGTTGTCAAATCATTGTTTTTCCTCCATGCTCCCAGCTCGCGAAGGAAATTTAGAAATTGGACTCAAAATGATGAATTTTTCTTCCTCTACGTATTTTCCATAGTTGGGAACGAAGGGCATTTCTTTCCTCGTCAATTTTTTCCTCAGCATCCCCGAGTGATATGTGGGTCTCTCTAATTGGATGTGGTTGGTCATACTTCAAAATCCAGTGGAAGCAACCACGTGTCACAACGACACAACTCTAGGGGCAAGGTCCAAGGGACAATCTTCAATTAAGCGCAGGATTTCCACGTGTCCCAGGTACAAAATGAAGGTAAAATCAGCTAAGTATGGAAGGCTCAATGGATGGATCCACGTGTTGTAATGGCACAATTCTGAAGGTGGGGCAGAAAGGGCCAATTACCAAATCAACGCTAGATTGTCACGTGGTTGGAGTCATTAGAGAGACAAAGCTCGCCGTTGAAAAATCAAAGTAGATGAGCGTGCCATCAGGGGAATTTGTGTTTTTGAGCCTCTTTGTAAAGAATGTGAAAAGATAAAAAGTGACCTGTAGCCCCGATCAGGCTATAAAGGTAAAAGCCAAATTTTGAGCCCGCAGGGAAAAAGTCAAAGGTGAAGCCTGCCGTTGAAAATTCAAAACAGACAAGTGGGCCATTGGGGCACTTTTGGAAATTTAACCAAATTTCCAAAAGCGGAGTAAAATTTATAGAATGCTCCATGGATCTGCCAAGGTCTCGGGCCCACCGTTGAAAAGTCAAAGTGGAAAAGTGGGTCGGTGGAGGAACTTGAGTTTTGAGCCTTTTTCCAAAAAGGTTAAAATGTTGAGAAAAGGGCCACGATCCCATCTCCAACGTAACGTGCCTCATGTCCTAGTCAATCGGAGTAGCATGCCGTGCAGAGGAAATTGAGTTTTTGAGCCTTTTTCTAAAAGGGTTAAAATTTTGAGAAAAGGGCCGCAATTCCATTTCCAATAAGAACGTGCCACATGTTTACGTTGAAAATTCAAAGCGGGTCTGCGGGCCAATTTGTTCCAAATTTCCAAATCTCAAAAATAATCACAAAATGCGAAAGGCTTCCCCCGTAATCATTCCGATCCTTTCCTACCACATGGATGGCCCAATTTGAGTTAGAGGAGCAAATCAAAAGGTCTATATTTAAACCTGGAAAATTGAATGTAGCAGTTGCTGCTTTACAAGAGTGGATTTTAACTCGCCATGAGAATTTTCTTCGCAATGGAGGAATTTTAAGAGGCATAAATGATTCGTACATATTGTAACCATTTTGGAAAAGGATATAATGGCTCCTCAGGGCCATTCCAAATTGATGGCGATTGATTTCAAAAATACCAAAGTGCTATGTACCTAGAAAAGACAAAAAAATGCCATGCTGATTCTATTTTCTCTTCTTCCTCGAATTTCTTCCATTCTCAAGCTATGTACAAACTCTTCTCGAGCTTCAATAATAAAAGAAGGAATTTTTACCTCTTTGATTAAGGAATTAATTGGTACTTTGCGACCAATGAGTTTCATTCGGTTTTGTAGCTTCTCTTATGGATTTGTTTTTCTTCTGACTATAAATGCTTGTAAATGAAATTTCTAAATAATGTGTGTGGGAATCTGATATTCTAATCACAACATTAATTTTCTCCTACCCCCATTCTCACTCCCTTTCCCCTTCTTAGAAAAAGTTCTTCTCTAGTGAGAAATTGCTAGCTTTGCCGCAGGGTCAGTGGAGTACCCTTGTTGGATCTCTAGTCAAAAAGGCCACCATTGAAATCCACTTTTTTGCATTCACCTATGGAAGCTGAACCATTCAAGTAGAAGGAATTAGATTCCCATAGCATTGGCTTGAAACCCACCAATTTTTCCACAAGACAAATTTTCTCGCCAACAACATCTAAGAAGAATTAGAGGTATCGTGCACTTGTCTCAGATGCGGGAAGAATTATAGGACCTTTATGATGTTGATCTGATTTGGACTTGAGTTGTGGATACGTGGTTTCATGGTGTCTTGAACAATTATATCTTCAAATACTCAATTTCCACTTATTCGTGTCAAGAAGTAGTTGAATTCCAGCTTTTACAATCTCCAAGGGAGCTTACCTACAAGGCATTCCACTAACGATCAAGATCCTGATGGTAACTTTAAATCTAGAGAGTAAACTGATGGCTAACTAAACCTCACCACACGTGGGGGAAAGATCAAGTTTGGTGAAGGATGGCGGACCTAGTGGCAAAAAGGTAGAGAGAGGAAATGTGACTTAAGTATAACGAGGCATGCGAGAGGGAGATAAAGAAGTAGCGTAACATTCCAGAGAGTATGACGTTGAGGAGAGAGATGGATCATGAAGGATTTGAAGCTCATATAGAAGATGTGGAGCTAGAGAATCAAGAACTCCCCCATCTTAGAAAGCATGACAGGGATCCTTCCTCAGCCTCACACAAAAGTGCACCAACAGAGACTACCTAGGCCATAGGTGCACATCTGAATCCACCTAGTAACCTTGCCCTTGTGTTTGGTTTTTCAACATCTAATACAACAAGCAGTAAACAAGCTAGTTCAAGCATTGGGATACTAGGAGCGAGTCTTATAAAAAGCACAATGATGGCAGCAAAAATGGATTCATTGTTATATGGGAGTACCTTTTGGGTGTATCATTAGCACATAATACAAGCACACCAATTTTTGGATTAACTTTTGGGAGTAGTAACGCTTCGTATATTGGTGGTACAATTCACTTCCACTGTTGATACATAGGGGAGTACATCTTCTAGTCTAACCCCAACTATAGGTTTAGGATTAGGAGGCATATGTAGCTCTGGTTCAGGTGGATCTAGAGGTTCTGGAGGAAGGGGAAACACAAGAGGTTCTAGATCAGGTGGGAAAGGTCTATACTAACCCTAAAGTATTTACATGGAAATGTATCTTTGTCTTCTAGAGTATAGGGGCATAGAAGATGCTACTGAACATGTGCATATGTGTGAAATATTGTGGCGCACAAAAGGAATCACAACTTTTGAGCATAGGGAAAACCAATTTACTACTATGTTACAAGGGTGTGCACACAACTGGTACATAAAGTTTGACCCTGATCAAACTTGTGTAGGTTATATTGCTTTAAAGCATGCATTCCTTAAAGAGTTTCATATCCTTGAGTTTAAGTAGAAGAGTATAAGTGTGCTCAAGGATATAAAGAAAGGCACTACTAAAAGTGTTAGAGAGTATGATGCATGGTTTAAAACATTGTTATCAAAGCTTTCTTATGACATAAACGTAGGCCAACATGCACAATGGTTCGTTGGGGGCTTGATTACACCATTTATAAGGGTGATTGACCATAAGACATATACTAATCCACGTGAGGCATTTGAGGCAGCCCTACATGCTGAGGCAGTTGGGAGTATTGACACTACAGCTTAGCTCATTCTTAGAGGCACAAATTGCAGCTATGGAAAAGCAATTAGAGAAATTAATGGCGAATTCAGCCCATGAAACGCGCTCAGGGATTTGGTGTACAGATTGTGAGGTGGAGGGACACACCAAGGATAGTTTTCTTCATAGGTCCATACGTTCATTGTTGTTAGACTATGAGATATATCATTTGAATCATAATGCTATCCATTATCCTTCGCTACAATGCGTGATAAGGAAGAACGTTTCAAGCTAATGTAAAATCTGCGCAGTCCACGACTCATGAAATGGAAGACCGCCGACCGATTGGATAGATCCATGATGCTATAGATATTGGTGTACGACAGACATGAGTTTTAGATAAGGGAAAGAATGAGCATCAGGACCGGGATCACAATCAGGTGCGCTATGATCAGAATGAAGGGTATTTTGAAGGCGGTCATGGCAGAGGTTGAGGATACCGCAGTGGATTTGGAGGATGAGGTCGTGGTAGTGGAAGGAGTTAGTTTCCTTGTGGAACATGTTATACATGCGGATCTCCTGATCACTATAGGTGTGAATATCCTCAAAATATTACATGTTCCTTCCGTGGAAATAACCATAGCTATGAGGAGTGGCCATAATTATATGAGCATTTGAGTAAGCAACATAAATAATAAAAAAAAAAGGTGTAGGGATGGTTAGGATACAATGCGCTGTTGAAAATCAATGGATTCCTAAGTTGGAGGAGGAATCAGGGGCACTACAAGTGAATATCATGACCTAGATTGAGGCAACACACACCAGAGAAGCATTGCAGCAAAACCCTACCATCACTAAAGAATAAGTTCTTCATGCACGGTACCCAGATCCTACCTATTAGAAGGAGGTTTATTAGGAAACCATGGAAGTTCTAAGGAATCTTCAGGGTGAGATACAATACTTAAAAGAGAAAAAGAAAGCATCAAAGATGGTCCAAACTGATATAGATGACTTAAGAGAAGTGTGTAAAATGTTGCGCTAGGAAAACATCATTCCATTATTAGGGAGTTGATTAAAAGGAAACACTGCGCGTAAGTATTGAGACTAGATGGAAGATCCTACATTCAAATATTCCCCTCATAGCCTGGATTATGACAAGGAAATCACTCTAAATGTTTTTGTGGATGGGTGGCTATTGAGTAATATACTCATTAATGTTCTTACCTTGGATGCATGGGTCCAGATGGGAAGACCCCATTCCACCCATCCTCTAATGTATTATTTATGGCTAATCGGACTAAGGCCATGCCTGTCGAGTTTTGAAGGATGCATCCATTACCATACAAGGAGCCAAGTTCACTAGAGACTTTGAATTTTTAATACGGCATACCAAATAGCTTCTCAGCTCTATTGGGGCATCCTTGGTGCTATGCAAATAATGTCGATCTTTGGTTCAAAAAGGGCTATATCAGTTTCAAAAACAAAGAGGAAAGAGTTCTTATCCCTTTAACTGATGGCAATTCTGCACCCTATGTTGAGCCATTAAGTGAAGAATATTTGAATAGGATTTATGTATGCGTCATCTGAGATCCAGAGATGATTGAACCAACCAAAGAAGGACTAATTCAATGGGAGGATGCACAGTTCATTAGTGATACTATAAGTGTTGCTTGTGATAATTGGGATCACAACACTTATGAGGTAGTAGGGCATGAAGTAAAGAGCATATTCCCTCAAGGCACAAAACCACATTATGTTAGGAGGATAGGTAACAACTTGGTACCTTGTTATATAAGAGAAGGGGATCCCATGGTATTCCTACATGCCATGGAAGAAAAATGGATAAACCCACTGGAAAGAAGAAATATGCTAGCATATACACTACGTGGATGACAACATGCTGGTGGGTAGTCCACAGGGATAATCTTGTCGAATGGAATGAAATTGGGATTACTCTTACTACTAGGTTCTTCAGGAGCAATGCACCTACTCAAATAAGTACTTATGGTGGTAATCATCTAGTTCAACACCACATTCGAGAAGTGTGAGAGACTCGGACAAAAGGGCGGGAAGATTTACCATCTTTGCTATGGGTGCATAGGTTTTATTCCACTTTACAAGGCTACACACATGCTTGGTATGTATATGTAGAACTCCATAGAAAACGGAAATTGGCATAGTTTAACCGTAGGAATGGCCCGGACATTTGACTTCTTCTCTAAAAATCCTCCGAAGAGAAGAAGAATTGAAAGTTATCAAGTGCTTAACTATGGGTGATAGTATAAGGTGAAGGACTCCTTTAGGAGTTATTAGATAAAGAAGACCGAGGAGTGCATCTTGATGAAGAACCAGAGGCTAATGCAAAGTTAGTTCAACAAACTTGCCTTGAGAAAGAGAAAGGAAAATTGGTCTACTTAGTGGATGACGAAGAAGTAGATAATCTAGATGTAAACCATTCAACAGGGAGGTGTGAGGTATTAGATAGTGAGAATAAGACCACGCATGCCTATCATGAACTGATGAGGACAAAGCGGGTGAATATTTGAACAAATAATGAGCCTAAGGAAGCCATAATTGGAGACTATTGGTCTAGAATATGAAGTGAAAAAATCATAGAGTTACTAAGGGATTACCAAGACTTATTTCCTAGGGGGTACCATGAAATTAAAGGCGTGCATGAATCATTAGGGGAGATGAAGATAAAGCTTAAAGAGGGTGCACGCCTAGTTAGAAATAGACCTTACATAATGAACCCCAATTTGTGCAAAAAGGTAAAATAAGAGATTGATAAAATGTTGAAGTCTGGAATTATCAAGCCCCTTGATGAGTCAGAATGGGTTAGTCCAATGGTGATCAGTATCAAGAAGGATGGACAGATTAGGATATGTGTGGACTACATGGAACCGAATGCTACATGTGTAACTCGATCCATTTCTATGCCATTCATCGAGGAAATATTAGGAGTTCAGAGGGCATGAAATCTATTCATTTACAGATGGGTTCTCTGGGTATCATCAGGTTCAGATTGCCTAGGAGGATCAAGAAAAGACTATGTTTACTACTAAATGGGGTAGCTTCGCCTATATTGTAATGCCTTTTGTTATGAAAAATCTGCCATCGTATTTTTGTGCATAGTGTTCCATGCATTCAAGGAATTTATTCACAACTTCTTACAAGTGTATTTAGACAATTGGATAGTGTATGGATTAGTTAAGGATCACCGTGACAATTTGCGCTTAATGTTTGAATGGTGTGTGAACAATCGAGTATCTCTTTGAACATCAAGAAGTGCATATTTTCTACACCATTTGGGTTAATTTTAGGACACATAATTTGTGAGGGTTTGTTAATTGATCCAAAGTAAAGGTTGCAGTCATTATAGGACTAAGGGAGCCTACTAGTCAAAGTGAGGTGCGTGGATTTTGGGTCATACATGATATTACAGAAATTTTATCAAAGGCTATACCAAAGTTACCACACCATTACAAGATTTACTTGAAAGGGAAAGGTACATTCTATTGGGGATAACAACAGCAACACGCATTCAAGACATTAAAGGATAAACTTACTACGCGCCTATTTTGTGTTTCCTTCTTGGGAAATACCATTTCATGTACATGTTGATGCCTCTAGCATGGTGATTGGTGTGGTCTTGGATCAACCTGGAGAAGGTATTGTAGATCATCCTATTTGTTTTGTTAGTAGAAAGCTGACTCCTGCAGAAGAAAATTACACAACTACTGAGCGCGAAGCTTTGTCAATGATCTATGCGCTGCATAAATTCTGCCAAGACTCTATTAGCTAAACCATTCATATTTTATACAGATCACATGGCTTTGAAATATTTGGTAAATAAACCTATTTTACAAGGGCACATATGTCGATGGGTGCTCTTATTTCAAGAATTTTATTTCACAGTTGTGGTAAAACTAGGAAAAAGTAATTCTAGACCAGACCATCTATCAAGAATACAGTCAAGAGAAGAAGCACATGCAATTGAGGATACCATGCCAGATGCATAGTTATACAAGTTACAACATGTGCCATCAGAACTAGAGGACATTGTTGTCTTTCTACGAATAGGGATGACACCAGAAGGAATGAAATCCTTGGAGAAGAAACAACTTGCTATACGTGCCACACCTTATATGTTAATCAGTGGTGACTTGTACAAATTGGGCCGAGATGAGGTATTGCGCCATTGTGTATTAGAACATGAGCACACATATATTATGGAAGAAGCTCATGGTGGTATTGTAGGTGGCCACTGTGCGGTGATGCCACAACACGCAAGATTCTACTCGTTGGATTATGGTGGGAGACACTCTATAAAGATTGTAAGGAATTTTGTAAGGCATGTGATCATTATCAACATCTTGGGAAACCAAGTCAACGAGATGAAATGCCTCTGAGACCTATTACTAGTGCAGAGCCATTTGAGAAATGGGATGTAAATTTTGTGGGTCCTATTTCACCCACCGTACGTAGGACTGGATTGCGCTACATTATAACTTGTATAGACTATCGATAAGATGGGCGTAAGTAGCACCTACAAAGGATTGTACAATAGCTACAACAACCCGGTTTCTATGGGAACATATTATTACTGTATGGATGTCGTTTAAGTTTGACCAATGATAGGGGCACACACTTCTTAATGATACCGTCAAAATTCTATTGGATGAGTTCATGATTACAAACTATAAGCCTATACTCTATCATCCTCGGAAAATGGAACTGCTGAAGATTTCAACAAAATTTTGAGTCAGACATTGACAAAAAATTGTGATGTTGGAAGAAAATATTAGGATGAAAAAGTGTCTTCTGTTCTTTGGGCATATAGAACAACTTATAAGAGATTGAACAAGGCCACACCATTTCAGTTAGTGTTTGGCACAGAATCCATTCTTCCTAAAGAATTTATGTTACCTTCTTTGCGTATTACATGCGCTGGAGGTCTAGTTGATGAGAAATATTTAGAATAACAAATTGAAAAGATAATTAAGATGGATGAGTGATGAGCCATAACACATTGGAGTCAGAAGCAAGAAAAGGCCATGAAGAAAGCATGGCATGACAAAACATAAGGGACAAGAATTTTGAGAATGGACAAATGGTGCTTCTCTATGACTCTAAGTTCATGTGAGATCCATAAAAACTCGAAGGTACATCATTTGGGGTCGTATGTTATCTCTTACATCCTTGAAATAGGTGCTTTCCGTTTAGAAGCACTTGATGGAACATGGCTACTCGGTTACTTCAATGGGATTAGGATGAATCCCTACTATAAATAAGTCTTCTTAGTGTTTGTAATAAGGTAGTATTTCCATTTAGATTAGGTTTTCAATTATGTATTTCCTTCTTTGTTGCTATGATTTGTCAATTTATTTGGTGTGTTGTGAAATAAGCGTGCTTGCACGCATGAAGCTAATTACTATATGAAGCATGTTTATGCATAGAGGACTGCACATACTTTTAGTGTGGGGTGGTTGTCAATATCTAGGTACAAGATTATGGGAATTGAAAGGTGAAAGGAATAAGCTGCTACGGGTGATTTTCAAGTCAAAGGATTGCTTCTAAAAAGTGACCAAAGATGGAGATGAATGAAGGGATAGTATAACGCGAGGTAAGCAAAGGCCATAACAACTACCAGTGGAAGGTGTAGTGATAAGGTACTCGGGTGCAAGGAAGCGTGCTAAAGAGAAGTTTGTGACCAGAGGGTAGGAAGGTGTGCTAGAAGGTTATAGATGGGGCATGAAGATGTACCACATGGATATAATGGAATTGTTCAATCAATGAGAGGATATTGGGTAGGTGAAGGAGTAATAAATACATCAAAAATTTGAAAATCTATACAAGGATGGGATGTGAGTTCATTTTTTACTATTGTGATTAAGATTATTTGAAAAATATTTAAATGCGAAGAGTCAAGTGATCAATTTGAGGTGCGAAAGGTGTGTATCCAATCATGACGAAGGGATCTATGCATAGAAAGAGCTTACATCCCCAGTGATGAAGGGTTTGAGCGAAGCAAGGTGACAGAGAGGAGCGAGGGCATGTGATTTCACCTAGGGCATGCTGAATCAATCCAGGGTTTGATTTTTACATTGTAGAATTCAATATGCAAGTATCTACAAAGGATGCAAGGTAGAAATAACACCCAAGAAAGCAGTTGCAGCAGGAGTGAAGGGAAAGAAGAAGGTGGTCGTAGAAGAAGAGGAGATGGCTCCTAAAAATAATTTTTTTGAAATGTAATATCCAGAGGGGGTCATCGTAGGCCAGGAGTGGGATTCTCACATAAGGAGAAGAGAAGTGAATGAGTACAACCACCGTACCACATATAATAAGGATATTGATTCTTTTCTAAACACAAAGATGAATAAACACATGGCGGAAGACATGTCCTGTGTACGATGATGCTGGTGAGAAGCTCTTGAAGAAGATTGGAGTTTACCAACTATACGAGCTCCCTTACTTTGGAAAATATGAGCCCTTGTACCAGTGGCTCATGAGAAGAGTGTATGAAGAGTTTTTCTACTTTGGGATGCGAGCCAAAATTTTAGCCACGCTAATCTCGATATGAATAAAGATCAAGGGCACATGAGAAGATTTGAAGAATGATTTAATAGACAAGGCTGAAATCTTGGAGACCAAAAAGGAGATGGGGTACACAAAGGGTCCACGTGGCATGGACATAGATAAAATGAAGAAGTATCTAGTTGTGCAAGCAGCCACACACCTTGTTACAAAGCTAAATGACCAGGAAAGGTGGTCACAAGTGAATACCATGTGGCTGCACATTTCTAAAAATATGTCAAAGGGGTAGTCTACAACATTTCACGTTACATTGCAGAAACTATCATTGAAGAAGCGTGCACAGGAGGAAATATCAACTTTGGAGTTGTTTTGTTGTTGTTGGTGTTCATGGAGATGGAGTACCTGATGGACCAAAAGAGAAGATATGGGAGTATCCCATGGAGCACAAGTCACCTATAGAATGCTTCAAAAAGTACTTGTGTGAAGGATCCATGACAGTAACAAGTCAAGAAAAGGGCTGAGAAATGGTATGATAGGCTCCACGTGGCCTTTGAAGAAGAATGACGCATCCCCAAGGACTTTCCTTCGGTGGTTGGAAAGGAAGTTCAATTCGTTGTATACCAGCACTTTTGCATAGCGCAATTTGCCATGAGGTATGGAGCATGGAGCCCTTGGTGTAAGTTACCATATGCCTTCACAGAAAGGTAATTCCATGCATCGATTACATGTGTTCTCAAACATGTGATTCCTAACGTTCAATGCGAGACAAGGTAGATTTTGACTACCACACACTAAGGAAGAAATATGTGTATCTAGGATGGGGTGCATATATTTAAAGGCTCATTACAAATGTATTGAGTATTAAACCAAGTAAGTTTGGTTGTGGGAGATATTGAGTAAAGCACCTGGTGTACCTTCAATTGAAGCCCAAGTTGGAGAATAAAAATAAAGTGGAGAATGAGTTTGTGCTCCTGTGGCTACCGAAGGGTAAGCATACCATGTACAATATTCAATTGCCTAAGCCCATAGAGAAAATGAAGTAGAGGATGAGGAGGATGAGCGCGAGGATAGTGGTGGTTTGGAACATAGAGGCAAAAGACATGCTACAAATAAGGATGAAGCTGAGTGCATAACTACACCACCTTAGCCACATGAGGGGGATGATGAGGACTTGGATGCAGTCCAAGGAGAGCACTGATTTAAGAGAGTGTTTAGGAGAACAAGGACCCAAGGTACTACTCCATAAATAGTACATAGATCACCTAGACTCTCTCCATAGAAGGAGACAACCGCGAAAAGGAGAAGGAAACTAAAATTGAATGAGGAGGCATAAGAGTCAGAGGAGAGCATGCCTAATTCTCCTACACTTCCAAAGAATGTATAAGAACAAAAAGATGAAGAAATGAAGGAAGGAGAAGAGGAGGAAAAGGGAACAGATGAGATAGCTATAGAGATTGCTCAGGACATGGAAACACAAGTTCCAAATTTGGAAGCTCAAGTTCCTAAGCAACCTAGGTCAAGAAGAAAAAGTGGGGAGCACATTCCACCAACCATGGGTTATGTTGAGGACATAGGTAAAATTATCCGTGCCCATTTCCAGAGCACACTGATGCAAAAGGAGTTATATGGCTGGGAATTAATGGATGAAGATATGGCTATAATGCGAACAAGGAAGCATTTATCATGGTTGATGCACACACACATAAATGAACTAGATTTTGATGTGTGTGAGGATTCATGCGTGTTAAGGAGGTTGAAAAAGACACCTCAGCTAGACACATAACAATAAAGCCTATTGTTATGTCAGATGAATAGGTGAGAAATGCATTGGTAAAAGTCTCAATAGAGGTGGCAAGGTGGAATATGGACAAGGCTGCCACAATTAGGGTGCTAAGGGAAGAAATAAAAACTAAAAATGAGGAGATAACACACCTAACATAGGAAAGAGACTTAGCGCAAAAGAAGAAATTTGTATTTATTAGTATCACAGAGGAAAATTGTGATAATTGTCATAAGAGCTAGGCCACACTTAGAGCCAAAGGTACCAAAGATGTTTCCTTCGATGATACACTATGTAGGTACATTGGTAGACCTAGTGCTTGAAGATGAACCTCTGCATATGCCAGCATGAAAATATCCAACACAAGATGCAAGAGTGGGAGAAGGATTCAATGATGTGGAAGATTGCATCATATGAAGAACTGCTATAAGAAGAAGAATCAAGAAGGAAGACCAAGCCTTGAACATCCATGACAGCTCCAAAGGAGCTCATCAACATAAAAACCCGGAGGAGAACAACGAGGTCCAGTAAAGTGATGAAGGAAGAAACATTGGGCTGCACAGTAAAGATTAGCAATGGTTAAATAGAAGTGCAAGGCCCTGAAACAACCCAAGAAGCACACAAAAATTAGCTAGAGGAGCTTGGGAAATTCGGTGCGTAGAAGATGAATTTACTACAGGTAAGGATGACCGCAATGTCCATCATTGTGTTGGTCTTGTAGAATGAGAAAGGAGAAATCACGAAGGATGAACTGGAGTCCATTGCTGTGGACATTCTAGAAAAAGCAGAGGAAGCACTTGTTGAGTGGTAGACCTTGGAGGCCGAAATAAAATAGGAATATCCTAAATTAATTTTTTAGGTTGCAGAGGAAGAGACTCGCAGTTAAAAATATTCTTTCATTCATCCAAATTCTTTCCATTCTTCTATTCTTTGATTCATTTTGGAGATAACCATTGTTGGGGTGAAAATGAAATTAGTGTGGGGTAATGTTGATCAGAGAACACTTGACAGAAAGCACACAGAAGTCCACGTGGGAAAACATGTCATATTCAAAGGTACGAACAGATAGGGAGAACACACGTGCGGAGCAGAAGTTCATCTTTCGAGACTTAGCCATTTTTTCTCATGAAGGTTTATTTTTAGAGATGGTGTGCAGAGCACACAAACAAGGCAGAGACGTGTGCACTACACATTAGCTATTTTTGGAGGATCGGATACAAAATGCTTTGCATGGATACAAGCTAGAATATGATTCAGAATCGTAGTTAATCGGCAAAAGTCTATAGTTAGCACACTTGCATGCGGGGATATGCTTGTAAATGGCATGTGGCTATTAATAGCATGTGACCTATTTTTGGAATGGATAAGCAGTGAAGGGAAATTCCCCACCCTTATATATATGTAGTGAATTGCATAGTAGATATACATGTATGATGGTGAATATGCATACATATAGAGATTATGTTGCTATGCGCATACTACAAGTTATTGTAATGAAGCTTCGTATAATTATTGCATTAATATAATGGAGGATATTGGATAAATCTAAATGTTAGTTTTGTGTGTATTTGAATCTAGTATGTTTTTGATCTCATCATAAATAATATTTAATTCTATTCCCCTTAGAGATAGATCTCGGCATGCTATGTAGAATGATGTATTAGATATGGATTAGTAAGATTTAAGTCCTCATCATGCTAACATCCTGTTACAACAACCCTAAAGAGAGATTTGGTACCTTTTCATGCTTTGAGTGAGCGCTCGCCCAGTGAGTGATGTGCCAACGCGTCTAGGAAATTCGGTAAATTCTATGCCGCATCATCAAATGATATTCTTGCTTACCATGTTAGTTAGATACACTGTATGTCATTATATTTTCCATATAAAGATTTGCGTGTAAAATTATTTTCTAGTTGTGATAGTAAATTATACGAGATCAATACATGTCGCATGGTTGCTTGATGCAGCGTACCTATTACCGACCCCACAACAGCTCTCCTACCGGCATCCTCTTTCATACACATTCACAAACCTACTATCATTTCATTTTTTTTTCATATCACATTATTATATAGGATTACACCTTCTTTCACATACATTATATCTTTCTAACATGCTAATAGGTGCTTCATGTGTAGAATTTTCTTTATAGTTCTGTTTGCCACCATGGTTATCTCTGTTACATTTCTCGCTCTTGTTTGTCATAGTTTGTCATTGTTTTTGGTGTTTTCCCTATGTCTTGATTCTTATTTGATTGCTTGTGTAAACTTTGGCCTTGATTATCTTGTGACATTGTGAGTGATGTCTCCTGTTTGAAACCCACTTTGTGTAGTCTACTTTGTCTTCTTGCATGTTTACACTATCTTCTTGAATCTTATCTTACACATTGTTTACTTATTTTCTAGGTTACATCTTATATGCATATTTGTCTTGTTTGTACTAACACTTGTCTCCTAACAACTTCATTTATGTGTGCATTAGTTCCTACGCAGCACACCCCTTGCGAGGCATAGTTTTAGCACAACGGTTGGTCCTCTTTGGGCTGCATACTCCTCAACGACATTGCATGCACCCCAAACAAGGCGGCATCATTTGGGTGAATCAGTCACCACACAAAACAATTCATAGTCATCACATGACATAGTTTAGTACTAGTATAGCACAATCATCAGTAAAAACAATGGCCGAGGTCTTGACTTGGAACCTTACCACATCACAGACACCGCCTGCACTGACACTGAACAACATCGTTTGGGTGCCCCTCACCCTTTTGTTTGCCTATGAACAGGGGGTAGTTACACAAAATTTTTCAGCTCAACACATTCTACAACACTTTAGACAATGGATTTAATAGGGCACACAATCCTTGACATTCAACATGGATACACCACACAACATTTTCTACTCTTACGTAGGATTGGAATTGTTCGAAATAGATCATATTTTTACGTACCATTTGTAGTGGTGTTCACATTGTGGGAAGAAATTAAAGGTTAGAGGATGACACCAAAATTTTCTCCCTACATTTCTTCCATGTCTTGGCATGAGATCACCAAAAACACTCGCATACAACACAACTAACGTGAGATCACCCAAAAAAAATCGTCCTTAAACATCATCAATAGGATCCTTTCTACACTTATTTTCTCATTACAGATCAGGTCCACATGTTCCTTTTTTACATTTTCACATACTTTCTTACATATGTTTTACTTGTTTTGATCATATACTCACGTATTTGAATACTTGATCGTTCTTCTCTTTTGTAGGCCCGTCCTTAAAGGAAAGGGTAGTCACATCACATCACACAACATAAATCACTTCGTCATATCACACCAAAATCAACATCAAGAACAAGTACAAATGTGGTATCTACACATATGCTCTCGCCCTAGGGTCATCATCATCATCAATGTTTTGCACTTCCTCTTCTTTAGTTTCCATGCTTCACATTTTTATCCGTCCACACTTTCCTTGTCTCTCGGTTTACTTTTCGCCATTAATCTACATGATTATTAGGTACGCATCTTCTATCTACTTTATGTTATCAAGATTTCACTCAACAACATAAAGTGGGGGAAAATGTAGACACTTAATCATGCACTTTGGGTATCTATCTAGTCCCTAATCCTTGTCTTTGGCCATCTTTTCTTGCTTTCCCGATTCTATTATGCATTTTGCACACCTTCTTTACCACTCTATTTTTTCATACTTTGGCATTTCTCATCCTGGACACCAGCACCCAACTAGGATGCCAACACCAGATGCCCCCATCCCCTCTAGGCACCCCGACCTCTTTGTACTTTGTTCACATCTTTTTTGTCCTTTCTAGCCGTTTGGGCATCTTATCTTTTTCGTAGTCATCCTTTTTGTGGTTAATTACAGAATTCACGTAAGGGAATCATATAAATATAAAGCTATGTGATCATAATAAATGACCAAGCAATAAGCATTAGCTATCACCACCGAAGGTTGTATTCAAAGGCCATTAATAGAGCACTCAAGCATCCATCTAGCATCCACACACAAGAGAAAGGGACTGATACTTCTACATACATGCATAGGAGGGGAAGTTAATTATTTCATACGCATGTCTATTTACATTTCTTACATCTATTTACATGCTCGCTACCAAGTGCGACACACACAAGAGCCACCTAGGGAAAAATTCCGCACACACGCACATAGAACTACATTGGGTTTGAGATGTGAGCAAAGTGCTCAAATCGTAAGTTCACCGTGCATGACAACCAAGGACGGTTCGACCCCTCATTTGTATTATTTTCTTTATGGGATTTGATGTGCTTTTGGGGTTTTTTAGGTCATTTATTCATTGCATGTTACGGTGACATCTCAAGGGCTTGAGTGCAACATACTAAGCGACAAGAAGTGAATGAAAGTGAACATCTCGTGACCCAGATGAAGCTAGTTTTCCGTGTTCTGAGCAAGTCATTGGAACCCAAGAAGATCTTTGGTGTCTTAGGCGCCTTGACCCTACATGAGCGCCCTAGTCCAACATACTCTAATGATCTTGCAATTTTTGAGGCTCAAGCAGTGTGATAGTTTTCCGTCTCTGTTCATCAAATCATCACTTCAAAGACCTGATCAGGATTATTTACCAATCAACTAAGTATCTCTATCTCTCATTTGCAACTAGGGTTTCAATATTTAATTGCTTATTTACTTGGGTTAGATTTATACCTAATTGTTATATCATTTGCATTATTACATATTTAGTATTAACTATCTATTTATTTTAATATTTGTTTAATCATGTGGTAGGCCCTATAAAAGACAAATGTGTGTACCACGTAAGGTTTGGTGGACACTCAAGTAGTGTTATCATTGATCTACATATATTACATTGTAATATGGTAGGAGTGTGTGCAACATTTGTTGGATATGGATAGATGCATTGTTTGAATATTGGATTGTGTGCAATATTTGTTGGAGATGGATGGACACATTATGCCTTTTTGGAGTGTGTGTATTATATATTGAAAATAAATTGATGGTATTGAACGCATTACACGAACATGTGGGTGAGGTTTTGGAGTACCATAGCCCATATGGTGCAAAAACATTTGGGTTCACTTGTAATATTTCATCACCCGAAAGATGTTAGTTTAGGAAAATAAGCTTGAACAATGTACACATTTTGATTGTGTTGAGTTTTTGTTTGTCTTTAATTTGCGCAAGTCCTATTTTGCACCTTTGTTTTGTAATGTTTTGCGCATTGTGCAAGCATAAATGAGTATTTGTAATGTTGTGCACCTTCTCATGTAAGTGTGCATGTGTTGTGTTGTTCTTTTGGGCCTATATTTGTAATATGCTTGTGCTTGTAAGTGCTCCACGTAGTCGTTAGACATCTCTGCAAGTGTTTGTTGTAACATGTCCAAAGCGACATATCAAAGTTCATGGTATCTTCTAAAGCCGTGAACATCTTTTAAGAGATATCAGAAGCATATATTTCAATAATGCAAAGAAAAAGTATGTTTCTAACAAAAATAGTCCATACCATAGAATCACTATTTTGATGTGCCATATCATAAGAAGCATCTTCATTTGAGGCCAATTGGGAAAGTGCACAAAATTCATCTAAGTGTGCAGAGGAAAAATTGGTACGTAACTTTTAAAATTTCAAATTCAACATTGTTCAAAGAGGAGCCGACTTGAGTTCACCTAACCCATAATTGTAACCATATCATTTAAATCCTGTTCTTAAATAGAAGATTGAGACATATCATATGATAAATTCAAGATAGTGATGTAACTAGGTGGGTCTTCCATCTATATAAACATGCCATTATATTTCTGTGAGAAATGACTTTTGCATGCACTTCTGCTTTTAAGAAACATCACGCCGATCACAACTTTATTAACAGCACATCAAACTTTTCTTTATCATGTGCATCGCGTGATTAATTTTTTTCCCTGTTCATCTGAATGCTTTTGCTTTACTCTTCCAAACCCGTGCTTAATTGAGCTATATGTAGAACCCAGGAAAACCTGGTTTCTTTCGTGTTCTGTTTAATACAGACTCTAGAGAAGAAGCAACAGCAGAAAGATTTACAGTTATAAAGAACAATAACAATTTATTCTGTTATAAAGATGAAGAAAGGGGTTTCTGCAAATTTAGTTAAGCAGATATGGTCGGCAGTGCGAGGTGCGGTGAAAACGAAGTCGAATTCTCTGAAGGAGAAAGCAGCCGACGCCATGAAAGCCAAGGTAGTTGTTCTTGGGCTTATCAAGAACAAGAAAATCTTCAAGACCATTCGTCATAAAATGGATGTTTTGTTTCATTCACATCAAGAAGAAGAGAGTCGGAATAGTATGGCGCTCGCTGTGTTTGGTCCTGCTGCTGCTTTTGAAGAAAAGTATGATCTTCATCCCGCTGAATTGGATTATCTGTCGAATACGGTGTTGGAGTTGCCTACAAATTCGATTTGTTCTATGCTTGCAGACGGTCCAATTTCTGCGTGTACGGATTTGGCAGAGCTGGAAGATGAAATCGACGATTTGGCTGACATTTTTATCAGAAGATTTCATGCCCAAATGCGGTTTCAGAAGCAGAGTTCTTTCAAGCTGTACCAGGAGATGCTTGACAGAAGCGTCTAAATGGAACTTTTAAATGTGATCTCGTTTTGCAGAAAATTATTTTTGACCATCGAGCCACTAAGAATATATGAATAAAAATAAGTTGATTTTTATAAATTTTAACAATATTACATAGAAAACAAAATATTGAAATAATTCTTTGTCCTTTCCAGTCCAAATCCTATTTTGCCCATTTAAGTATTTTTAATATTCATAATAAAAATGAAAACTATATCCCACAATAATTAGTATTGTGCATTATTTGACCTTTGTTTGTGGGTAATTACTCCATCTTTTATTGAGTAATTATGATTCATTATTTGATCTTTGTTTGTGGGCTACGAAAGTAAAGTCATAAGAGTCTCTTTTCAATTTTAGTTTTATGTTATAGTTGTTTTTGTTTTCCTTTGTGTCAAAGGTTATTTCTCATCATATAAAATCATTAACATTTCTGTTATTTTATTTGATATTTTAAAATGTAATAGGCATGTTCATAGAAAATGAAAAAATAATTTTATAAATATAATAAAGATCATTGTAAATGAAAAATGAAAAAAGACTATTGTAAATAAAAATAGTTAAAAATATACAATGTTATGTTTGATTAAGGAGTGTAAAAGAGATGACATAGTGAAATGTGGAGTGTACAATCTCATAAAAGGGGATGCATATAATGATGTATTTGTTGTGGTCATTGGGTTGGCCCAATTGGCCTTGGCCACCGTTTTAGATGGTTTAGGCGTGAGTTCAATTCTTATGGTTAATTTGCAGTCCACATTTAGGGCCTGATCTAGACTACACAACGATTATAGGGGGTCGCTCCATGTTAGAGCTTCATAGCTCCATGTCACTTGACTAACCTCGATTTCCTTTGATTAACAAAATAAATGATATATGTGTTGTATAGTAATATATATAAACAAAGCACATAAGTTTGTTACAATGAAAAAATCTATTAGACATATGTGGTGATAATATAGAGCAAAATCATTGTTCATAAGTTTTTATTCAAATGAGTGTATTATCTCAAACATATTTCAATAATAAACCATAAATGTACATTGGGATGGAACTTACCCAACAAACAAAAAATGTTGGGGTCCATTCCTCTATCAATCACAATTATTTTTATATTTAACATTTTTAATATAATTTTTTTGGGACTCAAACAACTATGTTGTATAGTAACATTTAACACTCTTAACGTTTAGAAGTGTTATGTATCCTACAATTAATTTTTGAAATGAATAGAGATTAATGTCATACATGATGTAATTGTAACTTTTACGTATCCATTCACATCTCATAAAATGGCAAGGTCGAATAAATGGTGAGATAAAATGTGCAAGGATGTCACTCACGAGAGAAAGGGAATAGTGGTCTCATGGCCAAAAAGAAAAATGAAAGTTTGATGACCCCCAGGTGTCATTAACAAAACTTGAACTTGGGTCTTCTAAACTACAATTTTACTTATCCTCATCAAAACATCCATTCCCATATGAAAAAAATTGTGGCTAAAACCCTGTAAGATTAGACTTTAGTGTGAACAAATTTATTACTAGCAATTTCACATGAGTTGCAAATCATGCGAGAGAGGATAAAAATGTTAAGGTTGTTGGAGTTGTAATTTATAGTGAAGTGTATATAAACTTAAAACTAAACAAAAAAGTTTATAAAAACTTAGAATAATCAAGCACATGGTGCATTATTAGAGTAAAAGCTTATTTTTTAGATTGCTTCATTTAGCATCACCAATAATCGCCACAAGAATTTTTTCCCTTTTTAAAATGAAGGAAATGGTTCCCGTTTCTCACAATAATTTCTCTTGTAATAATCTTGGAGTTAATTTTCGTTGCAAGGTGGCAATGAGCACGTAATCGATGGTTCTTGACAACTGTAATAGTTGTTCTAGGGGAGTGTTTAACCAAATTCGTTTCCAACTTTTTATTATGCTGGCAGAGAGAAAAATTCTTTTTCCTCCACATCCACATCATTAAGTAAATGTCTTTAATATGAAAAATAACTTGTTGCCTTTATCTCTCAAGACATTTTCTCCAAATTTACATATATCTCCTCTGTTTGTAAGGGACTAAGTAAATATTGAAATAATTTTTTAATTATAATTGCAAGAATGCAGTAAATAAATGAATAATTAAGTATAGACATAGACCTAAGAAAATTAAAATAGTAAATATGAAACCCTAGTCGTGAAGAAGGGATCAAATGACTTAGCTATTTCATGAGATATCCCAAAGGTATGCCAAGCTAGAAAATTGGTAAAATAGAAGTACGTACTCATCGCAATTGTGCTTAGGAAATTATGTGATTGTCACGAGGGTAGACACCAAAGTGCTAGAAGGTCAAGAGAACTTACCACTACCGACCCGATGTGGGCATTAGTGTCCCTGGCAGTCATCCGGTTCTAAATTTTTCTAGGTCGGAAGGATGTCACAAATATTCTCTTTTAGAGTCTTGTATGTTGTAATATGATCACCAAATTCACCCGTAGCCTAAAAACAAATGATATCCTGTAAAGCCATCAAACCACATCAAATCCTAAAACGAAAGATGTAAAATGAGGGGTTAGGACTGCCCTTAGCTGTCATAATGGTGACAACTAGACGTTGCACTACATCTTAGATCCAATGTAGTTCTATGTGTGTGTGTGTAGAATTGTGCCCTAGGTAGCTCTTGTGCGAGTCACACTTGATAGCGAGAAAATAAGCTAGATGTAAATAAATATAATAGATGTGTGCATGGAATAGAATGAACTTCCCTCCTATGAATTGTATGTAGAATAACCAACCCTTGTGTCCCTTATGATGGTGCTATATGGATGTAATGAAGCTCTTAAATGCTTGATGGATGCAACCTTAGGTGGTGATAGCTAATGCTTAGTGCTTGGTCCTTTATTATGATCACATAACTTTATATTTATATGATTCCTTTTCTTGAATTTTGTAATTAACCCTAAAAAGGATGACTACCAAAATGATAAGATGCTCAAACGGCTAGAAAGGACCCAAAAAGTGTGAGCAAAGTACAAAGAGAACAAGGGCTCCCAAAGTGGATGAGGGTACCTAACATTGGTGTCCTAGCTCGAGTTGGTGTCCGTGATGACAAATGTCGAAGAGTAAAAAGAATACCGAGAAAATAAGAGTGTAAGGCTGAAAGTAGTAGCAGAAAGTAGAGAAAGGTGGCCAAAGACATGGGATAATTAGTACTTTTCTTACTTATGAATCATATGAATAGTAGTATGTAATCAAGACTAGATAATTACCCAAAGTGTGTGATTTTTTATTTACAATAAATGCAATTTATGATTTATGATATCTCTATTCGCCTTCAATCCATCTACATATAAGGATATTCTTAATTCCTCTATCTTTCATCAATCTCCGTATCATTTGAGCCTTACCTCACCTACCCACTTCGCATAAATGTTTGAGAGAAGAAAATAAGCTGCATCATTTTTAAGATCTAAATCAAAATACATTATGGATGTAAATAATCCCAAGCCTATATTCATATGTGATCTACAGGAACCAAGAAAAAACTTCCACATAATCCCCAAAAGGTTTTTGGAATTTGGCTCTATTACACCTGCCAATTAAATTGTGCATATCCCGCAATCAACAATGTCAATGAAACCACATTTTTTTGAGGCATTTTTTCAAACAACTTACATGCCTTGTGTAATGTTCCACATTTTGCATACATTTCTACCCAAGCATTTGCAACTAAAACATCTGAAAAAATCCCTCTATCTTTTATGCTCGATGGATGTCCACACCCTATTCTAGAGCTCATATTTTGCACATGAGTTAGGATTATGTTGACCATCGTAAACCGAACGTGCACCTCTCAAACTTCTACACTTAAGATACATAGATAAGATTTTATAGGAATACGTCCCACAACCAACACACAAACAAGTAAAGAAAATATTTATCAACCATACACCACTAAACACATAGTGCCCAATATGTTAGGATCACTTTCCTTATTAGCTACGCAATCCTCGGATTTTTTTTTGCGCAAAGTTGTAGAGAATCTGAAAATTTAGAGGCAATTAGTCACTTTTAATGAAGGAAGAGCAAGATGTTATTTTCTAGTGAGAGCAACACCAAAGGCTTCAATCATATCCATATTGGATGGACCGCCTTCAAATGTCCAGTTAAAGCAGTACATAAGTTGTGCCAATACAAGTTCCATAGTCCCCACTACCATTAGAGACCCCTGGGCATTCCCTTCTTCTTGCCCCAAAGGGAAGAATGTTGAAGTATTACCTAATTCTATCAAAGAAGTTGTTCACCTTCCTCATCCACTTCTTGATGCCATGAAAATAAAGCAAGTATATGTAAAGAATATGGTCTCCAAGATTAGCGATGTGGATGTAGAGGAAATCTCCTCCATCATACTACTAAATTATTTACCCTAGTCATTTCAAGCCACATAATCTCCAAAATATTTGGTACTAATCAGGATTTACCAAATTATGGAAGAAATGAACAATTGGACGATATTGTTAATATTGATAGAAAATCTGCCTTCGCCTACTCTTCTCCCAACTACCACGCACTATTTCATAAACCTCTTCACCTCTTATAGATCTAAATGACTCCATTCTTTTGGCACTCAAAGCAATTCTCTCATGAATAAGTTTTGACATGTCTCCAGAAGGTCCATAGGGACCAAGTTCCATTTATATATAATTCTAATCCATGTATATTCTATGAAGGAAAAGGCAGAGGATATTACTAAAAAAATAGAGCTGTAGGTATTTTTCATAAATTACAACTTTTAAACAAAACAAATTCATAAATAATTCAAACATATGAGGCAATTAAATATACTACAATCGTACATCAAAAATTCTTTTTCCCTTATTGAGAGAATGCCAATACATATTTTTTTAAAACTAGAGCTATTGCTTTTACATTCACATACACATTAAAACACTAAAGTTTTTTCTTTCTTCTACCTTGCATACCACATTCGAATCCCAATGTCTTGTTTTTTTTATATTTATAAATCCATGGAAAAAAGGGTCAAAATAGACATTAGATATTAGAAAAATTAATACCTTGAACCATACTTAGAACATGTTGGACCATACCTCCAAGTTGATAGTAGTTCCTACAAAAATTTCATGAAAGAAAGTGTAGAGGCAGGGTAAAAGAAAAATTCAAAAATATAATTCATGTCTCTTAAATGGAACAATGAGGCCATGCTAATAAATAAAAATATAAAGGATGAAAAGAAAGCATTTTAATGTGGTAGTCAGGATTACTTTCCAACACTCCCCCTTAATCACAACTACACGCCTAAACAATCTCTTTAGTATGAAAAAATTATTTTCCTAATGGCTTGGTGAAGATGTATGCATATTGATCTTGAGACCTGCAAAATTCCAAAAATATTTCTCCATTGTTGATTAGTTCTCTAATGAAGTGATATCTTGTGTCTATATGTTTTCTTCTCTTGTGAAAAACTAGATTCTTGGACAATGTTATAGCTGAGTTGTTGTCACAATAGATATTTGTTGCATCTTCTTGTTCATGTTTCAACTCTTTTAACACTCTTCTCATCCATACTACTTGACATGATGCCCTTTTTATTCCCGCATACTCTACTTCAACAGATGAAAGTGTGAAAATTGTTTTTTTTTAAGCCCATAATACTACACTGTGCCAAAAATGAAAAAAAAAGATGCACTTTTTCTATCATCAATGCTTCCAACATAATCACTATCCATGTATCCAATGAGCTTGAAATCATTAGATATTAAATATTGAATGCAATAATTCCATGTTCCAATCACATACCTTAGGATTCTTTTCCTTGCTTTCCAATTTGAGTCTTTTAAGTAATCCATGAACCTTGAAAAAAAACTTACACCATACATTATTTCTAGCATTGTGGCTGTTAGATACATGAGACTACCAACAAGTATCTTCTATAAAGTTGGATCTACATTGGATCCTTTTTCATCCTTGCTTACCTTCAAACCTATGGCATTGGTGTCGATGCTGATACTTTGTTTGAGAGATGAATATGCCATTTTCATTTTGATTGACCTCAATGCCTAAAAAATATTTCATGAGTCCCAAATAAGTCATTTCAAATTCCTTTTTCATAGCTCCTTTAAACAAATAAATTGATAAGTCACCCATGAATATCAAATCATCAACATATAAACATAAAATTAGAATTTGACCTTTTTCATTCATCTTTGTATACAAAGTAAGCTCGTTGTTGCACCTATTGAATCCATTTTGTAGAATATATGAATCAATTGTTGTACCAAGCTCTTGGGGCTTTCTTGAGACCATAAAGTGCTTTCTTGAGTTTGTAGACCTTGTCTTCTTGACCTAAAATTTCATACCCAGGTGGTTGTTCCACATATACTTCTTCCTCAAGATAACCATTTAAGAATGCTTCTTTTACATCCATTTGATAAACAAGCCACTTTTTTGAGCTTCTATAGAAAGTATCATTATTATGGTGTCTAAATGGGCTATGTGAGAAAATGTATCATTGTAATCAACTCTCGGGTTATTGTGAATATCCCTTTTCCACTAGTCTTGCTTTATGCTTTTGCACATCACCATTTGCATTTAATTTAGTTTTGTAAACCCACTTCACTCCTATGACATATTTTCCTTTTAGAAGGCTCACTAACTCCCATGTATGATTCTTTTCAATGGCATCTATTTATTCATCCATTGCATATACCCATTTTTCATCTTTAATTGCATCTTCAAAATGAATTGGATCATCTATTTGTAAATATAAAGCATAAAGAGAAATTAGACCTGCATTGTTTTCACCTTCATTTTGCTCATAAATGTCTCTAATACTTCTAATTTTTGTCTCCTCAAGCTTGCCAATGTAGGATTTATGGAATGTGGAATTTCTAGTCCTGCACTAAAAATCCCTGTTGTAGATGGTGTTTGTTGTCCACTTGTTGGAGTTCTTACTTGTATGCATGAGGCTTCCCTTACACTTGATGATGGTGTCACTTGTGGACCACTTTGTTGAGCTTGAATGGGTGTGGAAAGAGTCACATTTGAAGGATTATTTTCTAGTATAAAAACTTCATTTTCCTCTTGTGGTATGTTTGTTGATATGTTGACTATTTTTTCTACACTTCCATCCCATGCTTCCTCTTCTATGAACTGCACATCCCTGCTGATTATAACCTTATTTTTATTGGATTATACAACTTGTAAGCCTTTGATTCATCACTATATCCAACAAATATGCATTTTTCTCCTTTGTTGTCTAATTTTATTCTTAGTTCATCTGGCACATGTGCATATGCAACACATCCAAAAAATCTCATATGAGAAACACTATGTTTTCTTCCACTCTAGGATTCTTCTAGAATCATATTCTTGAAAATTTTTGTTGGACATCTATTCATTATATAAGTTTCACATGAAACAACTTCAGCCCAATATTCATTTGACAAATGTTTTGCTTTCAACATGCTTCTAGCCATTTCCATGATTGTTATATTTTTTCTTTCAACTACCCCATTTTGTTGAGGTGTGTATCTAGTTGTGAATTTCTTGTGAATTCCATGGTCTTTGCAAAATATTAGAAAGTTTTTTGCAATGTATTCACTACCTCTATCCATTCTCAATGATTTGATATAATGACCACTTTGCTTCTCAACAAGTGCCTTGAATTTGATAAAATATTCAAACACTTCACTCTTATGCTTTAAAAATTAAACCCATATTTTTCTTGAGTAGTCATTAATGAATTTCATAAAAGAGAATCTTCCACCAATTGAAGGTGTTTGCATTGGTCCACACAAATCTGAATGATCAATTTCTAAAGGTATTTTGCCCTCATTGACTTACCTGCTAGAAATGATTCTCTATGTTGCTTTCCCAAGATGCACCCTTCACATACTCTTTTCGGTTTCTCTATTAGAGGAAATCCCTTCACTATTCTTTTCCTATGAAGAAAATTTAGAGCTCCAAAGTTTAAATGCCCAAATCTTAGATGTCAAAGCTAATTTTCATCTTTTATTTCTGCTTGAAATATTATTTGCATGACTATTGTAGTTTCTTTTTTATTCACTTGTGGAGCCATTGAGTGGTGTGCTTGAGCATAATCTACACTCAAATCCAGTTTCAACCTTAGGGGAAACATCCTATTGTTGGTCATTTGAACCTTGAAATGAGTTGATTGCTTGGAAATTTGTCTAAAATTGTGCACTCTCCATTTTTGAAAGATACTCTATACCCTTTTTGAACAAGCTTCCCAATGCTCATCAAATTATGTTTTAAACTAGGAACAAAATAAACATCGAGATATACTTCTTCTCCCCCTTCTTGGTTAGAATGTTGATGTTCCCTTTTCCTTTGACTGCTACCTTATTGTCATTTCCTAAAGTGACATCTGATTTTATATTTTCATCCAAGCTTGAAAACATTTCTAAATTCCCTGTCATGTGGTTGTTGCTACAACTAGAGTCTAAAAACCATACATCTTTTTCATTTTCTTGTGCTTCATTGCATGCCAAAAACATAGTGCTTTGATATGATTTTTGGTTTTGAATTTCTTTTGTGAAATTTGCATTTTGTTTGCTAAAATCATATTGCTTCTTCCTACATTCATTTGAATAATGCCCATACTTTTTGCAATAGTGACATTGGACTTGATATTTTTCATACCTTTGGCCTTGAGGCTGATTTTGAGTTGCATTGTGACTTGGGTATTGGTGGCTACCTCTTCCACTTGAGTTTGATGGGCTTGTTCTTCCACCTCTATAAAAATTTCTTCCTCTACCTCTGAAATTTGTTCTTCCTCTACCTCTTCCATGGCTGATTGAAGCTTGTGTCTTGAATGCATGCTCCAATGATGAGTTTTCTGACCTGCTAAGCCTATGCTCATGAGAAATGAGAGATGCATGGAGCTCATCAACTAAAAATTGTGAGAGATTCTTTGTCTCCTCTATGGCCACAACTATAGATTCAAACCTTGTGGGTAAACTCCTTAAAATATTTTCAACAATTCTTCTATCTTCAAGTGTCTCACCATGAGATCTAATTTGATTAACTAAACCCATCACTTGTGTGAAGAAAGAGTCTATTGAATCTGAATCCTTCATGAAGATTGTTTCAAAATACCTTCTTAGAATTTGTAGCTTTGTTGTTTTCACCTTTTCCATTCTTTGGTATGTTGTTTGGAGGATATCACATGCTTATTGGAATTTGTTTGAGATATAGTATTGTATGTTCTCTGATCTGTTGGTTCTGGAAAACTATTTTCTACTAGATCCCAAATGTCATGAGAACAAAATATTGCCTTCATTTTTATGGACCAGTAATTATAATTTTTCCCATGAATCTGTCTCGATTTGAGGATTGTTTCAATTTGTGCTTGTGTTTTCCATTGTTGACTATGAAACTTGCTTAGATGCCTTTGCTAGAGCTTTTAGCTTTGATTAATTTTAATTTTTCTAAATATTTATTTAAGAAAATGCTATTTAAGAAACCTTCGATCTCGATAAAAAGTTGAAGGAGAAGGAAGAGACTATTGCTCCTTTAAAAAAAATAGAGCTTCAGCTCTTTATCATACTGAGATACAACTTTTGAATAAAATAAATTCAGAAATAATGCAAACATATGAGACCATTAAATCTGCTGCAATCATATATTAAAAATTCCTTTTCCCTCATTGAGAGAATGTCAATACATATTTTTTAAAACCAGAGCTGATGCTCTTACATTCACATAAACATTAAAACATAGAGATGTTTTTACTTTCTTATACCTCGCATACCACACCAAATCCCAACTTCTTGTTTTTTTATATTTAAAAACCTCTATCCAAAAGGGGTCAATAAAGACATTATATATCAAAAAAAGTATTTCTTTAACCATACATAGAACATGTTGGACCATACCTCCAGGTGATATCACTTTCTGTAGAAATTTTTATGAAAGGAAGTATAGTGGTAGGGTAAAAGAAAACAAGTCAAAAACATAAGTCATGTTTATTAAATCCAGAAAAATGAGCCCATGCCGAGAAATAAAAAAATGGAGGATGAACAAAAATCATTTCAATGTGGTAGTTGGGATTAGTTTCCAACATTCTAGTGGTAGATTCAGGAATGCTGGAAAAATTCAAATCATGATTTTGTAGAAACTCATTTTCCATCTCTACATATGAAACCACCAAAGTAGGAAAATAACATAGTCTTAAGCACATAATGGGGCCATACTTTTGAGAAAGGTCTTGAAAAGAATGGTAGGGAATATTTCCTATGATAGGCCATATGCAAATGGCCCCAGGGGCAATCTTGATGATTTTATTTTCCTAAATATGTAGAACAATAATAAAATTAATATGAGCAAGATAGATGTAGTAGAAGCATCGATGCCTCTACTTGATATCATTTAAATCATTCAAGAAAAACAACATATTGAAGCTCACGCTTGCCTCATTGCATGACTTATGTGGATCTTGTATTAGTTATGGAGGTTTAAGAAAGAATCCAATATTTTCAAAGTGCCCTTCACCCGCCATCAAATTGAAACCGAGCTGTAAAACTCATGTTCCTATTTAGCATATCGATTAAACTCGTGTTAAAATTCCAATGATTAAACTCTAGCATGAACAATGTGATGGAAATTGACTGCTAGGAAAGGTTGCCAAAAATTGACACTTTCCAAAGAGGGGCCTTCCAACGAATTCGATAATTGACCAATATGACAAATGTTAACATTTATTTTCCATTATATAACTAATCTAAAAACACTTCCTTACCATTTTCACTTTGCATATTTGCGTAACTTATTTTCTTATTGAAATATTCTCATCAATCATCTCATTTTCTTCATAAAATATGGAATATGAATATTAAGCAACAAAATAATTTAGAAGCAATATTAGGAATTTTATCAAATAATTATAAATGTTCCGAGGACTAGTTTTAGAAGTGTATTCTCATTGATATAATCTTTGATATCTCAAATTATAAAGTACAAATCACTAACTCATTTATTTCTAACATATTAATATAATTAAAATTATTTTTAGTTAGAAAAAATGTCCATTGTTAACTATCCATTAATGAAGCTTACAATTATCAAGAAATAAATAAAATCATAATTTAACAATAATAAAAATTGTCATCTACATTATATAAGAACATTTTCTAGAATACAATGTAATATTATTTTATCTACATAATCACCAAGCCCAAGTTAAACTTAGTGAATAAAATCTTCAAAAGTCACTACCTCGTGTTAAGAAAAAGAAGTATTTATGAAATTCAAAATTTTATTACCCCTATCCTTATGGCATGGGTAAATAATGATGATGTATACCATATATGCCAATTAAAAATTACAATTTTGAATACTTTTTTAATAAAAGTCAATAAAATCCATTTGCTATCTAGTTGTTACAAAAAAATTGGTAAGGGTAGGTGCACTAATAAAATGTGGGACACAAGTTAAAATAAAATAAAAATTATCAATTTGAAAAGAAAATTAAAATTTTGGCAAGAAATAATTGAATTGTGTTTAGAGAATAACTACTTCCATCCTACATTATTCTCAATCGGGAAGGGAAAACCATACAATTTGGTATATAGAGATGGTGGTAATATAGGTGCTACAAGAAACATGGTTTGGCTACAAAGGGTGGATGCCCCATTTTTTTCACGTGTTAGTGCAATCCATAAACAATAGGATCCTAGGGACAATGGATATAATTGCAATGGTAGTGCACAATTGGGGATAAATTTCTAAATGATTGAGGGTAAAACCCAAAGGGTGAAGAATTCGGTGTAAGAATTTTCCTAAGTCTCACCTATATACACTGATTTATCAAGTTGTTACTAACAACTCTTTAGTGCAAACAAGGGTCCTTGATGTATTTATTTCTCGATAAGGTGCCTTAAGTGGCCTACTGGGAATGTGGTACGACTATACACATGGTCATTATGGGACCAAAGATAGTACATAGAGAGACATACCGCTATTTATCCCTAACCTTAGTTATCATTGTTCTTGTCGGTCCTTTTATATCGTAAACACTAGAACTACCGACACTCGTTTGTATTTGACTTTTTATTGACACTTATTTCTGATTTTCCCTTGACCAATGAAACAATTTTATTGCACTTGAAATTAGGTTACCCTTGGTCAACACCATCTCTCATGGGAAATGGTGTCGGTGTTAGGTTTTCCTGGACATCACCATCGCTTACAAGTGATGAAAGCATCGGGTATACATGCACATAAAACCCATATATCTCATGGAAAAAGAGAGGAATAAAAATAATGAACAACCATATGTTATGCTCTTTTCTTGCATCTTTGCATCTGCTAGCTCTATTATTGGTCTATCTTGCATTTGATTTAGATTGGACACTCTTCTTGGTTGTTATATTTCTTGCATGATTGGGTCATCTATAGTGAGTCTAGGATAGGAACAATGTTCCGCTTATCCACCCATAGCAATTCTCTCTACCATGTAAGTAATTTCTCTAATCCTTTTTTGCATTTTGCATTGATTATTTCATCTTGTTTCCCATTACTTTATGTTATCTTAGTATTGTATGTACATTGGTGTTAGTTATCATATTGATCTTACATGATTAACTCCTTATCTTTCCTTCATTCACATTTTAGTTATATTTGAGTTGAATATATTGTGCATGTTTGCGTTATCTTTATAACAAACTACATATCTCTCCCATTCATCGATATCCTATAAGGGTAACTTGTTTTATCTTGACCGCAGCCTTGGAAAATATAGGTTGACCTAGTGTAGGGATCACTTCCTCCGGATATATGACCTTCACTTTTTGTATCCCCTTTTAAATTAGTTAATTATATGCCAATTCATGTGTGTCTCTTTTTGTTGCCTCATACCCTTGTAGAATGGAAGACCTAGGAGTGCAAGCCATTGAGACATATTTTTGGCTCGCCATACATTCTTGGTGAACCCGATGTGAATCCTACATACCTCCTAACCGAGCACAACTCATTAAAAGTATCCACCTCACATTTTTACTCAATTTGTCTTGAATAAATTATCATCCCCAAGAAAACCATATTCCATCAACCTAATTAATCCATGGTGATAGGGTCAAAATAAATTAAAAAGACCTTACACCATCGCCCTTGAGTGATCTTATTTGGTTCAAAAAAATGTTGTACCATGGTCATTGGTGTTGTCATTAATTTTAAGTGGCATTGATGGAAAATGAGTGAGTGGTGAAGTGGGACTCTACAAGAGGCATGAAGGTTGATTAGTAGTGAATTCTTAGTGATAGTTGGAGCTCATAGTGATAGGTGCATGGTCAAGAAAGCAAGGTGTGTGGTGAGTTCTCTCAAGGTGGTATGCAAAATTTCTAAGGTTAGACATGGTTGAATTCAAGTGTTAACAAGTATGTAACCAGTCTTCATGGTCAGCTCATGAAGTTTCAGAAAGCTCTCGCCTAATCCAATATCTAGTTCAAGAAGGCAAGTGAGATGGTTGAACAAGGGCATTATGATGGCATTGATGTATGGTGGGTGTTTCAATGGTGTTTAGTGATCTCATGTTAGCTCATTAATAATTTAGGATGGATTCAAGACACTACAAGCTTAGTAAGTGAGATAGGGGAACACCGAAGAGATTGAAAAGGCTAGTACAATTGCTTCAGCTTAATCAATATGCATGAAAGTTAGTTATATATGTTCTAATTAATCACAAAGTCTCATTGGAGAAAGTAAAAATTATATTACTTAGAAAAATTTGGAGAAATTTGAGTAGATTGACATCTTAGTGTATTACGGACATTTGAGGTGCGAATGGAACATGTTCCATGGGAAAAAAAGTTCTCTCGCACAAGGTTTGGAGCTGTAGGAAAAATATTTGTGTGGTTTACAAAAGAGAAAGTATATTGGGTACATGAGACCCAATCGGAATATTTTTGGTGGGATGAAGTTCCCGTAAGAAAATGTGAGCCACAACAAAGAAGAGGGTGATTGAAGGTGTTAATAGTATTTTGGATCATGAAGGTAATGCGGGCACAAATGGCCCATGAGGAATAGGGATGTGTGGGATGGAGTTCCCCGCAAGTCACTTCAAGTGGAAACCAATAAGGGTGAGTGAAAGAGTCAAGTGAAGTGTGGAAGTCGGGAGTGTAGATGGAACAAGGGTGCAGAGAACAAAGGATTGGACATGGAATAGTGCTCAAGAGACATGACTTCCTCAGTAATCCATCACAAACTGAAACTAGTGTATTGTGGAGAGATAAGGAGTCAAGAGGTGGATGTGGAACAAGTTTCACGAGGAGAATTGTTTCCGCAGATCATTTTGATTTGCAACATAAGGGAAATAAAGTAGAGTGTGGATAAAAAGGGGTGTAGAAGAACTTAAAAGAGAAGGCCCAAGTTCCCTTATACCTCTAGTTCCTCAAATATCCAATTTATTTTATTATTAAAGGGATAATTATTTAAAGGATTATAAAAGTGTAATATAGTGTGGAATTTTAATGTTGTGAACTAGAACTCATTACTCACCGAACCCCTAGACCCACATTGCATTAACTTTCGCTCCAGTGTGTCGATTTTCATGTTTTTGGAATTTTTGGAAATGTGATTTAATTCTCTATGCCATGGAATATGAAAAAAATTTAAAGGAGTAATTGAATTTCATAAGGAAATTTTGTAATCTCTTCACATAACCGATTGAGGAAATCATGGAAGAATTTCATATAATGAAACAAAAGACAATTATTGGAGAAATAATTGTGAATATCAGATTATAATAAATGAATATATTTTTAGAAGATTGTTTTTTAATGTTTCTTGCATGTGAAGAGCAATCAAAGATGAAAGGACAAAATTTTAAGTAGAGGGAGGAACATTTTTTTATTTAAGCTTAATTTCTAAATCATAAGAAGTTGATGAAGGGGAAAGAGGCATAAGGGCTCAAGATTTTTATAGAGAGAGAGGAAGGAGAAAGAGATATCAAATGAATATTTGTTAATCAAAAGAGAGGAGAGATATGTGCTGAAGGAGTCATTATTGTATAATGAACATCTGTTGATCAAAACATAGGAGAGCTACATGTCAAGGATAATTTTTGCATAATGAATATCTGTTGATGAAAAAGAGGAGAGCTACATGTGAAGAAATTGTTGTGGACATAAAGAGGAGACAATGATACCAAATGAAGATCCATTGATTAAAAGAGAGGATCATAATAGAGCTATAGAGAGGAATGAAAACCAAGTATAATGTATGTTTGTAGGGTATCCGAAGAAGAGGTAAGGAGAGTGACAAAAAGATGAACATGAAGAGTGAATAAAGAGAGTAAGAAAAGAGTGATCATAATATGTTGTATGAGCAACATAGGATCTATATGATCAAATTACTTATAAATGTTTTCTAAGTAGACGCTTATATCACAAGTGGTTGCAGCCTCCTTATAAGTAGTGGCTCATAGAAAAATCATTTGTGGCTGATTAAATTATAGGGGGTTGAAGCCTCCTTTTAAGTTGGAGCTTACTAAAGGTCAGTGTGTGCTATACTAAATTTGGAAGCTATAGCTTCTAAAAGTTGAAGCTTTTCAAATACTAAGGTGGGTTCTTGGTTAAATTTTTGGAGTTGTATCTCAAGATTGAGTTGAAGCTCAATCGTGAAATCATTGTAACTATATACGAAAAATTTCCAAGTTAGTTCTCTGCTTTTAGTGGTTTTTTTTGTCTCGAGAAGGGTTTCCCAAATTAAATATTTTCTCCTAATGTGTATGTGTGTTTATTTATCTCTTTATCTCTCATGATTAACTATTAATACTTATGAAAATCATAATATTTTAAAAATAAGGGATTAAAGAAGTGGAGATTGATTGTAATTTTTGTTTGTAAAAACCGATTCACCCCCTCTTAGTGCGTGAAATTCCTAACAATTATTATCAAATCCTAGTCCTCCTATATCAAGCCCTAAAACTTAGAGGTGGTCTGAATACATAAACATGGGTACTCTAGCGAGAATCAATCCTGAAGAGAAAATATGAGATTTCTCAATCTTTGATAGCTAGTCTAAAAATGAAATCAAACACATGGAAGCTCAAATGGCTCACGCAATCAAGGAGATGATTTGTTTTGTTGAAAATCTGTCAAGATATATGAAAGAAAAATATAATTCCTTCTTGAAGCATGAAGAAGATCTAAGAAACCTGAAGGATGAACTACAAGAGGTAAATAAGAAGTTACAAATTTCTAACAAACTGGAAAAGAGTTTTGAATATGATGGTGGAATCCTAGAAAGCCAAAGGTCACATGGTGATAAAACAAGTTTAGGATTCAGAGGAGAATCTATTGAAAATAAAGAGGATGAAAATTTGGTCCCAACATACAATCAAAAAAGAATCGAGAACAAGGAGACAACAAGAAGGCCTAAGTTAGTTAGGCAACCAAATGCATCTAGGTATGAGAGAAATTTTAATGGATATTATTTTTCATGTTATGGTTTTGGACATAGAGCTAGGGAATTTAAGAAGCAATTTGAAAAATAAAACCCATGGAGAACATGTGGCACTAAATATGAGAAGAATATAGTGTGTTTCAATTGTCAAGAAAGAGGGCATATTTCTAGGTATTTTTAGAAGAACCATTAAGTCAATTTTGGGATGAAGAAGACTCAAGAGGTATGAATAAGATAGTTTTCAAGAAATATTATAGGATTGTACATATTGATATAGTTGTTATAGTAATGAGAGTGCTAAGTTGAATCACATTTGGAATCACATTCCATATATATATATATATATATATATAAGAAAGAATCAAGTTAGATGTTTAATTAATCTTGAAATCAATATTTTTCAAAGCTTTGATATCATAATGAACAACATAAGTACAATAATAGGTATTATACCTTCAGATGGACAAATAATAAGGCTCCTAATATGAAGACACTTCCTATAAATATGATAGATTCAATCAAGCCTCAAATAAATTTTGGAAAGAATGAACTGAAATGGATATACAAGATCAAGGAAGAAAACTCATGAGTTAAAGAATGGAATAGAAATAACATGGAAAATGATGTAGAACTTTAGGAATCATTAACAAGAAAGACATCAAGTGAGTGTTGATAAAGGAAAGAAGAAAGAAGAAAATTTGAGTGCAAACAATGAAGAAGTTATTCCTCAAGTAGTGTTAGAGCAAGTGCATAAGATATAACATATGTTTTATTAGGGACTAAATTGGTTAGTAAAATTTGAGATGATGTAGTAGTCTCACCAAGGAATGCATCCAAGGAGGTTGACAAGAGAACAAGTACCATGAAATATTGAACTGAGTCATCATGTTGTTTTGATGAGACATATAAATATATTATGCCTTCTCTAGGATTGTAGAAGGGGCACACAAGCTAAAGTAATCATATTCTTCTCTTCATTTGTCTACCAATAAAGTGTTCCTCTTGATGAAGTTGAATGAGAAGGTCAAGGCTATTTTGGTTGGTGCTAGTTTTTTTGATTGTTGCTTTTATCAAGTCGTTAATGTATGTCAATTTCAAGAAATACTTATCTTGCTCCATGTTGAAATTATAGCATATGTTGAAGTCCTTGAGTTTCCTTCTAAGAAATCATAGATATATAATATTGGTAATAGATTCATTGGTTTGCATTTTTCTCCTTAACATTGTTAATGTTGTCTTCAAGCAAGAAGTGTTTCTAAGAAGAGTATCTTGAGTCAAAGTACAAGCTGATTTTCTTGTGGAAATATGAATCAGAAAAGTTATGATCTTTAATGTGAATGAATGGGTGTGAGTGTTCATGTCAAGAATGTGTAATCAATAAGTCTCAAAATTTGAGTTGTCTTTCTCCTTGCTACAAAGATTGAATCATTTTTCTGGGTCATCTATCCAAGGTTGCTATCCGATAAGAGATGCCATCTATAGAATGTAATGGGTATTGAAATATGTCAAATGTCTTATATCTTTGAACATGTATAAAGCTAGTCTCAGTTAGTTTATAAACTAGTTATGATGAATAATATCAATACCTGTAAGACAACCATGTGAAGTAAAATTCTAAGGAATCTCCAAGGTTATCACAGGGCATGTTTGAGTCCATGTTGTGCATTTAAGCTAAATATTGTGTGTTATAGTTCCTCATAGATGAGTGACCCATCATACTGTGCATATAAGTTATCAATAAGAATCAAAATATGAAATGTTTGTTAAAGTGTGTCAAGAGTGTTACTTACTGCTAGAATTTTCAAAGTGTCAAGTATGCATGGTGTTTGGTCTCTGTCACGATAATAGTCGCCAAGAAACATGAGATACAAGATATTTATACTCATTCTAGAGTTCCTAATATAATTAAATTTCTCTGGATTGGTGTCATAGTCCACAAAAATGAGGAAATATGAAGTTGTAGTAACGTTAAAGTGAAGTCATGAAGATATTCAGATCCAATAGAGATTGATCAATGTCAATCAAGAGGTACTATTAGTTGTTGAGTCTCCGAGAATATTTTACATGAGAATATAGGTCTAAACTGTGTATGTCAATATTTCTATACAAAACTTGGTGAAGTATGTTTAACCTATGCATGTGAATAGTCAATAAATGGAGTAACTCCTAGGGGGAGTGTTTTAGAATGCACTATATCAAGAGGACTTATGCATTAAAGATAATCTATGTACCTAAAAATATAACTTTGTGTTAAGATTGTATCTTCAAGGTGTGTGATTGTATGTGCATAAAAATGATGAGAAAATGATTGTAGGAGTCTTTAGATTGCCCCATGATAGGCTACATATATGGAAGAAGTCATCATTGTTCTTGAATGCCAATTTCATAGATTAAGTGTAAAAGAGTGAAAAGATAGAAGAATAAATCCATTTAACAAAGGAACCAAGGTATGTCCGTGGAGTCATAGTCTGAAATTTGACAAATGAAAGATAAGGTTGCTGAGATAGCTTACATTGCAAGAATTGCATATTTCTCTAGTGAAGGAGTAAAATGTTTAAAAAGAAAAGATTTTGAATTCAGTTATTCAAAGGTATAGTCAAAGATGAGGCTAAGGTAAAGAGGTATAGTCAAGTGACCAATATATAGAGTGTCCTGAAAAGATGCATCAGATATTTAATGCAATTGAGAGAAGAATGATGACTTGAACTCTTGTAACTTCAGGAAAAGGAAGGAATGATTCTAGGGAAAGAAGCATCAACTTGTTGATTGAGTATAATGAAGTGAAATGACATGAATATGGTGAGATAGGTACATTGTCTTCAAAGGTAGATTGTTTGTGTCCAAGGGGAGCTTGGATTTTTCAAATTGAAGATCACTCAAGGCTGGTATAGGTGCAAATCAGTGAGCCAACTAAGTCTGAGGACAAAGTATGCTGATTTGACATGGTTTCTTGAAAAGACTCAAGTTTAAAACATTGTGAATGGCCAAATGAGGACAAGTCGAGAGTACAGTCCTAAGGGAAGTTTGTAAACATGAAAACATAGTTTCTCAAGTATTCCCAAGGTCCAAGAGGTGCTTCTAAGTGAAATTACTTGAGTAACATGAAGTATATTTAATGATTACTACGCTAGATATGAAGTTAGTTCTAAATATGTGAGATTGAATATGGTATTAAAAAAATATGTATGATAAGATTAAAGCACATCATGGAGTGTATCACCTCAGGGGGATACTTGGTAAGATTCATATCAAGTCAAATGGATCAAATTTGTGGCTAATTAGAGTCGAGATGATGGAACACTATCCAAGACAAAGAGAGCTTGTGGATAGGGAGAGATAGTTACTAGCCCAAGACAAAAGGTGTGAAGAATGTCATTCGGATGAGTGAATGTTTTCAATAAAAAGAGTAGCATCATCTAAGGGGGAGCTTCTTGAGGTAAGATTATATTTTATCAAGCTTATCTGTATATTGATCATGGTGTTGATTTTTTGAACCTTAGTCATAGATGTCAAAGGGGAGAGAGTGATGTCTGAAACCAAGATTGAAAGTATTGTTCCATCAAATTTTTAGGGTTTCTAAGTATGTTTCCATCAATGATAAAGGGTTTGTTGGACCCTGGTCATTGGTGTTGTCATTAATGTCAAGTGGTATTGATGGCAAAAGAGTGAGTGGTGAAGTAAGAATCTGCAAGAGGCATGAAGGTTGATTGGTAGTGCCTTCTCAGTGATAGTTGGAGCTCACAGTGATAGGTGCATGGTCAAGAAAGAAAGGTGTGTGGTGAGTCCTATCAAGGTGGTATGCAGACTTTACAAGGTCGAGATAGGGTCATCCAGTGTTAACAAGTCTCGTGACCGATCTTCATTGTCAACTCATGGAGTTTCAGGAAGCTCTATGCCTAATCCTAGATCCAGTTCAAGAAGGCAAGTGAGATGGTTGAAATAGGGAAATATGATGGCATTGATGGATGGTAGGTGTTTCTTTAGTGTGCAAAGTGATCTCAAAGTTATCTCATTAAGCATTCAGGATGGATTCAGGACACTCTAAGCTTTATAAGTGAGATATGGGTCCATTGAAGAGATTGAAAAGGTTGGTACACTTGTATCAATTAATCAATAGGCCTGAAATTTATTTACATATGTTCTAAGTTCTCACAAAGTATACTTGGAGAAAGAAAAAATTCTAGTACTTTGAAAAAAATTGGAGAAATTTTAGTATATTGACTTTTCAGTTTATTCCAGACATTTAAGGTGTGGATGGAGCATTTTCTCCATAAACACAAGTTCTCTCGCATAAGGTTTGGAGACGTAGGACAATGGTTTTTTTGGTTTGAGGATAGAGTGGGAATATCGGGTACAAGAGGCCCAAGTGGAAGCAGTTCTAGGTGGGACAATGTTCCCACAAGATAATGTAAGCCACAACAAAGAATTTGGTGATTGAAGGAGTTAAGAGTATTGTAGATTAGGAAGTTAGTGCAAGAAAAAAGGGGTGAGGAGGAACATGGATGTACAAGAAGGAGTTACTTGCAAGTCATTTCAAGCCACAAAAAGGAGTTGGGCAAGTGAAATATTCAAGTGAAGTGCAAAAGTGTTGAGTGCGGATGGAACAAGGGTGTAAATAATAAATGATTGGACATAACATTGCTCAGAGAAACAAATTCCCCGGCAAGCCATCGCTCTAGAGCTAAATTCATCGATCATGAAAATAACACAATTATTATTCACACAATAATATATTTCATTCTCTGATATTTCTTCATAAAAATTCATTCGTGATGATTAAAAATATATAGGAAGAGTCTTGCCTATAATTAGGGAGATACAATCTCCACCAATATCGCACATGAATCTCCCTCAATCTAACAAACCACTAAATTGTTATAACAATATATCTCAACAACTATATATTCTAACCTATATCATAATATTATTTATAACAATATTACTATCAAATATTAACTAACCAATTACTATTTACTTTTCAAGTAAATATCAAACTATCATGTGAACATTAGTTTTCCTAACATTCCCCCTTAATGTTTACATGGTAGAAAAAGAAATTTCACACTTCCTCTATATCCTACTATTCATGATTGCTCATGATCTTGGTACAACACTTGAATTGAAGGTAGAAGAAGGAACTCATTAACTTCTTATCAACCATGCACTTTCGAGAAAACATCTAACCAACAAGGATGGGAACACACTCAGGAATCATATGCTTATAAATGAGTCACTTTAGGGAACACATTGAACTCAAGTAGGAACACATCTAAACAACCTTCAATGGTTTTCTAGAGTCTAACCACAAACCTAGGTATTAACAGGAGTACATCGATCGATTATTCTCTTCAAAAATCATGATGTTGCATTTCTCTTTGCTATTTGTTCTTCACTATGTTATTACATTGGGAATAATGTAGTAATAGCCACATATACATGTGAACAAGAATATAGATTTTTTATTATTTTGCACACAACACTGAAAATGTGAAATCAAAGACACTACATGCTAAAATAAGGCACACCGCTCACACACGTGCCACCAAATCAGTGAAGTGATGCTATTGTTGATGACTAATGAGAGGTTTCTGGTTCACCTCCAGTCTCTCATGCCTTCATCCTCCATCTTCATGCTACTATTTTAGCCGGATGTGATCATGGAGATCAATTACAACTCAGACATTTCATTCCACCGATAGTGTGTCCGCAGGAATTTTTTTCAGACTTTTACAATGACTCATTTTTTATTTTGACCAAACAACTACAATGTAGACAATATTTTACAATTGATGATAAAATACTTTTGACACCTTTGATAAAAGACTCAACAAAAATGATATTCAAATATGACTCTTGACAACACAACTATTTCATAAACATTGGAATGATGACTACAAAATGACAATAGATTAAATAACTATAAATTTGAATTTTTTTGTATTCAATGACACTTGAAAACATAGAAGCTTGTCAAAATTACATTTTTTTTTTTTTGATGAAATAGTCTATATTACTTTAATAAAATATTATAGTCTATCCACAAAAATATGGGTGGTAAAGGGCACACCCCACGTTCAAACTAGCCAAAGGCTAGGAGACAAAAGTATCAAAAGGCAACAATGCCAAAAAAAAGGAAAATAAACTAAGCTGCCACAACAAACATAGAGGCAGGGGGTGGTGGTGGAGGCCCTTTATCCTCCAGGTTACTACCTGGAAGATCATTTCCATCCAGAAGGGGTGGCTAGCCGGAACCAACTTCTTCTTCTTTGTCGTCCTGCTGATTAGGAGATATGGCAAGAGCCAACTAGGGGAATTTTCTAGAATCCCATCCATCCCACTGCACAGGAGGTGGGGAGTGGTGGCGGAGCCCTAGCCACTGTGCTGCATGGATTGTTGCGGGACCCACAACCACCACGGTTGACAGTGCTCCATCGATGCTCAGGTTTCCACCTGGGAGAGTGATGATGGTGAGAACGTTCATCCGTCCAGCCTCGGCCACGTCATCATCTCAAACAAACACTCCCATAAGGGGAGGTAGGGGCTCCCGTGCCACAGTGCAAGGAGCATTGGCCCAATGATCTAGAAGGGTCTAGAGGTGCCGCACTTCCAGCTCTACCTTGTAGGCCTAGTCTTGGATCTGTAAGAACACATTTGAGATAAGCATGGCCTTATCATAATGCGAAAGAAAGCAAGAAACTACGGAATTAGCAAAAATAGCAGAATTGTGTTCTTTCCATATAAAAAAGGATCTCCACTTTGAAAGTATGCCACACTTGCACAAAAGCATGGGGAATGGAAATAGAATCCCCAAGCAAAACATGTTGCCAAAGAAATGGAGCTGGTCGAAACGACCAAAAGAAATCATGGATCCAGTCCCAAATAGCCTGAGATTTTGGGCAGTACCAGAATAGATGCGTAAGCATCTCAATATGTCCACAAAAAGGGAAAAGCCAAGGAGCAATCCCATAATGAGCTAATCTACGCCCAAGAGGGAGGCCTTGAAAGAGCAGGCACCAAGCAAAATAGGCTAGCTTGGGCTGAAGGATGGCTTTCCAAACTATGTGAAATCTAGCTTCCTAGGAGGACCATCCAGAATTGATGGACCATCTGGAGTTTAGCAAAGCCACCATTGGCAGCCTGGGGGTGAGAAGAGCATACCCTTTTCCGGGGAGTAATTTAAGAATGGGGTATCTAGAAACCATTTCCAATCCTTCCACCAAGGCCTGAGAGAGACAACACCAACTTTGTGAAGCATCTCAGCAGGAATGGAATCAAGAATTTCTTGATAAGACTCTCTGTCAGATGAAGCAAGCTAAAACTTGGCTTTAGCTTGAGGCCAAGTGAGAAGCAATTCTAGACTACCTACAAAATATGTCTTTAAGAGTGCACAAGCCTCGACGATATAACTTAAGAGCATGAACCCAGGGCACTTGGGAAAGTGACACATCATGAAAATTGATGAGAGGAGACCACCAGATGTTGTGGTCATTAATGGAAAGCCCATTACGGAAACCATCCCCTTCCTAGATTAAAAAGGGTTTGAGCAATTCCCAAGCTTTCCATATGCTTTTGACAACAAAGGTGCCCACAATCTTGACCAGGGCTTTGAGAATGAGCAGACTATGAAAATCCAGCCCTTGCCAAGTTTTGCACCCTTGAGGGGAGCCTTGGCAAATACAGTTGCAAATCAGCACTTTCTAAGCTTCATTATCAGTGCAGGCCCGAATGATCCACTTGGTAACCAGACATAGATTTTTACCATTGTTTATAATCGAAACAAAATACCCATCATATATTTAAAAATGATGAGACTTTACCAAATACCATGGCCTCATTAATCATAATGAAGATACCACTAAAGTTATAACCTATAAACATAGAACACGTGACATTCAAAATTTTGAGCTAAACCAAACATAAATATGTCTCTTGGAAAAATGACTCTATAGAGATAAACTTATCTCCATACTTTTGATTCATGTGTCAAAATGGTGAGAGAACAATTCGATGGAGAATGGAAGGTTCGAATTGATTTCATTCTAATGCAAGTAGTCTATAATGTAGAAATTTCAATCTCAAATCGATAGAAAGCTTAAAATGCCAACATACCCATTTAGGCATATGATATTTTTGTATTTATTGATATTATTTGTTATTAACTAGTGTGAAGCACGTGGGAAGGTTTGATGAGAACAAAAACATAGATACAAAACCACAATTTTTTTTTATCGTCCAAATTCGGTCAATCAACAAATTCATGCACAATATGGATGCGTCGCCGACAACATGTCCTCCTCCATGCTAATACCAAGGTACTAGGTATAATGCAAACAATATGATTTTGATTCCTCAATGCAAGGATGATTCTTTTGCTAAGAATCCTAGAAAGAACATGACTAGAGAAGAACCAAAATCTCGTGTCCTTCATGTTTTTCCAACACACAACTCAAAATAGAAAATATATCAATTTCTTCACCAATTTCTATGCCAAGTATTCAATGAAAAATTCAGCATGTGCTTTTAACTCGACAAATTTTACTAAATAGGTACATGACTACAGAGATTATAGTGTTGGTGGTAGTGAAGATCACCTAGAAATAGGACCATCCAATGTAATGACATTTATTCTTAAGCCCGGTGATTCATAGGCTTGGGGAAATAATAGAGGCTTATAGTGTTTCCCCTTGACTAGTCTCAATTCTCCATGGGTTTCTCAGGCTTGACCAAACTTCTTTGATACAAAATCTAGAGCTCAATTTAGTCGATCATGAAAATAAAAAATTATTATTCACACAATAATATCTTTCATTCTCTTATATTTCTTCATACAAATTCATCTCGCGATGATTACAAATATATAGGAAGGGACTTGCCTATAATTAGGAGATACAATCTCCACCAATATCTCATGTCAATCTCCCTAAATCTAACAAACTACTAAATTTTTATAATAATATATCTAAAATATATATTCTAACCTATATTGTAATATTATTTATAACGATAGTACTATCAAATATTAACTAACCAATTACTATTTACCTTCGGTAAATATCAAACTATCATGTGAACATTAGTTTTCCTAACATTGTGAGCCACAACTTAGTGTATTATGGAGAGATAAGGATTCGGGAGAACTAAGTAGATGTGGAATAAGTTCCACAAGGATATTTATTCCCACAAATCATTTTGATCCAAAACATAAGGAAAATGGAATAATTTTTGGATAGAAAGTAGTGCGTAAGAACTTAAAAGAGAAGGCTTGAGTTCCCTTATACCTCCAGTTCCTTGAATATTTGATTTATCGATTATTAAAGGGATAATGATTTAAAGTATTATAAAAGTGAAATATAGTGTCGATTGTTAATGTTGTTTTGGAACTCGGTGCTCCACGAACCTCCTAGACCCGCATTGCATTAACTTTCACTACAAGTGTCATATTTTCATGTTTTTGGAATTTTTGGAAAGTTTATTTAATCCGTTATGCCATGGAATAGGAAAAGTAAAAATTGAAGGAGTAATTGAGTGTTAGAAGGAAATTTTTTAATGTCCTCACCTAATCGATTGAGAAAATCATGGAAAAATGTCACTAATGAAACAAAAGACAATTATGGGAGAAATAATTGTGAATATCAAGTTGTAATAATTGAATATATTTTTAGAAGGTTGTTTTGTAATGTTTCTTACATGTGAAAAGAAATAAATGATGAAAGGCTAAAAATTCAGGTAGAGGGAGGAATAATTTTGATTTAAGCTTAATTTATAACTCATAAGAAGTCGATGAAGGAGAGAGAGGCATAATTGGGCTTAAGATTTTTGCAGAGAGAGAGAGGAATGAGACAAAGTTATCAAATGAAGCTCCGTTGATCAAAAGAAAGTAAAGTTACGTGTCAAGGAGCCATTATTGTATAATGAATATATTTTGATCAAAATAGAGGTGATCTACACGTTGAATAATATTTTTTTGCATAATGAAGATCTATTAATGAAAAAGATGAGAGCTACATGTTGAATAAATTATCCTATAGATAGAGAGGAGACACTCGCTACCAAATGAAGATCTCGTTGATTGAAAGAGAGGATCATGAAAGAGTTGTAGAGAAGAGAAAAAAATCAAGTCCAATGTATGTTTGAAGGGGATATGAAAAAATAGGTAAGCATAGTGATGAAAAGTTGAGCATGAAGAGTGAATGAAGAGAGAAAGGGAAGAGTGATCATAATTTGGGATCTATGTGATTAAATTCCTTGTAAAATTTGTCTAAGTAGATGCTTAGATCATAGGGGTTGTAGCCTCCTTGTAAGTAGTGGCTTACAGAAGATCAGTTGTGGTTGATTAAATTATAGGGGGTTGAAGCCTCCTTGTAAGTTGAAGCTTACTAAAGGTTAGTGGGTGTTGTATTAAATTTGGGAGTTGTAGCTTCCATACAAGTTGAATCTTGTCAAAGACCGGGTGGGTGCTTGGTTAAATTTTTGGAGTTGTAGCTCCAAATTGAGTTGAATCTCAATCGTGAAATCATTATAACTCTATAGGATAGTTGTCCAAGTTAGTTCTCTGGTTTTAGTGGGTTTTTGTCCCGAGAAGGGTTTCCCACATTAAATCTTGTCTCCTCATGTGTATGTGTGTTTATTTTTATCTCTCACGCTATCTCTCATAATTAACTATGTATTCTTATGAAATACAATATAGTTTAATAGTAATAGATTAAGGAAGTGGAAATGGATTGTAAAAAATTTATAAGCACTAATTCTCCCCCTCTCAATGGCTGGAATTCCTAACAACAACTACCTTTAAATCCCATTGACCCCTACGCAAACGTATGACAAGGCCAATTGATATTATTGAAAGCATATTTTTCCAAAACCTTGTTTTTGGCTTCCAAATCACAAAAATGTCACATATGAGGATATTCAATTAGCTCAATGGAACCCCCTCAATTTCTCCTCTTCATGCTCCTAAATTTTCTATTCCTCATCTTATAAGAAATAATCTTCTTACTTGCACCGATCTCACTCGTGAGACACTATTGTCCCAACCATTCTCGCTATGAATAATCAGAGAAGGGTAACTCAGTATAATGAAAAATGGTTTAGATTGAGTAGTTAGATCCCAAATTCACCATTAATAACCTTTAAAAAATGAATAATTTAATCCCGATAAATATGAAGGTTTATGAAGGATACCTACCAATGCCATGGAGATGATTATAAATTGTCCCAATTAGGAAGCACCTTATCAAGGTTACACTCCTCCCTATAGGACTAATTAAGGTAGGTCTTGTCATCACCAATCTGGCACTATGATAATTCTTCACCGGGAACTCCTCGTGCTATGATTATTTACTAATGCACAGCTTTTATTTTGGTGGATTTAATCTGGAAACACAAAAACAAACATAACACAAGGATACGATAGACTATGATAAGAAGGAACGATGATAAATCTGAAATATCAGAGTAAATTATAATATTAACATGAAATTGTTACAATCTCACCCATGAGGTACTTCAAGTGTTATTGACTTCACTTGCCTTCCAACAATAACTATGGGAGAAACTTCACGATTACACTTCTTAACAGCCTTCTTTAACACACCTTCAAAATGATGGCACACTTACTCATACAATATTTCTCACTACTTCCTTCTATGCTAAATGAGGGAGTGGCATCTTTATTTATAGAACTTCCAGGCTTATCCATCTTATCTCGTAAATAGGATAAGAAATCCACTCTGACGAATCATATTCCATACCTTAACTCTTATCTCGTACATGTAAGCTTATCTTTTAAGATAAGATAAACCTTATCATTTCACATGGGTTCCACATTTTTTTACTTTTTACAAATAAAATACACAAAATATTTATGACCTCACTCCTTGTCCTTATTACCAATATAATATTTCTAATTCCTAATCATGTAGAGCCTACTTTCTACTTACCCCAAATTTGACATTTTAACATTCTTTGGACCACTTACGAAAACTATTTACTTTTTACCACAACATTCCTATTGTACTTTTGACTATTTCCGTACTATACATTATTGGCCGCATCATATCGGCACAGGCGGTGCTGTTATCTTCTATCGGACGCTACTACTAATTATACTTAACAACATCCTATTCCTAATACATACATTAATGAAATAGAAATTACGGAGGAAAATTTTAGTGTCGACATCTTCCCCCTTCCTAGCTTCTACTCCGTCCTCGGAGTAGACTATTCTGGTGCTTGGAAAATCTTCAACTTGTCGTGGTGACCCATTTCGTAATGGGGTTGCCATCCAATTCCTCCAAATCAGCACGTACCATTTTCATACAGATTACTATTTTGTAGGGCCCCATCCATTTTGGAAGAAATTTTCTCTGTCTTCTTTTTTTTGTATCTTGAATCATATACTAGGACCAAGTCATTCACATGAAATGGAGACCAATGGATCTTTTGATCAAAGTATTCCTTCTACTTCATTTTCTTCTTATAGCTTGTATCCTTTAGAACATCCAAATACACACTTTGTAGGGTTTAGTGAGGCTTGTGCTTCATCTAACCTTTGAAATGTTGTCTCTATCTCAGTGCAGTGGTCCATCTTACTCCCATAGATGCAAAATCATCCGAAATACTCGATGAAGTTCCCAATGTAGGGTTTGAACACCCTATTCATCAAACGCTGGAATGTTGCTAGAGCATTACACAACCCAAAAGGTATAACTCTATAAGCAAATGTTCCCCAAGGAGTGGTGAATGTGGTCTTCAGCTAATCTTTCTCCGCTATATGGACTTGGTTGTATCCGCTATATCCATCAGCAAAACTATAACACTCCTAGCCAGCTACTTCATCCAAGATCTAATATGAGAATGGAAGAGGGTAATGATCCGTCTTTGTTGCCTTATTGAGCTTCCGCATAGCTTCCCATTCTTTTTTATTGAGATCACAATGGGAGAAACCCATTCTGAATTCTCCATAAAAAATATGAATCCTGCATCAAGCAACTTATCTATTTCTTCTTTTACAGTCTTGGAAAAATTAGGATTCATTCTATATGGCATTTGCTTTATAGGCTTAGCACCATCTACTAGCTCAATAGAATGTTCTACCCAACTTACTTGACGGAGTTCCTTGTAATCAAAAGTGAATATGTGTATGTACCTTCAAAAGAGTTGGAGGTAGGATTCCTTCTCACTCTCCATCACAACATCACCAATCTTTATTTGTTGGAGATGATCATCAACTTCTTCTTCAGATAATTTTATGGGGTCATGAGTTAGTGTGACTAGAAGGATATCCATGATTGAAACATCAACCTCACTTTCTTCATCTTCAGTGTCCACTTCACTGGTACTAGAGTAATCAGAGGATGTCCAATCATCAGTTTCATCACTTGAATCCACATGTTCTACCTTATGATGTCGAGGGATCACGTTTATCTTCACCTCTCTCTACCACGTCCAATTGTCATGAAACCTTCATTCCAAAGAGTTTCTTGCATGAACTCTCCTTATCCATGGTCTTCCCGAAGAACATTGGGTACGCAACAAAGTACCATTTTTCATCACTTGAAAGTCTACCACACATATAACACCCATAACAGATATTTCCACATTTGAAACTACACCTTCGGTTTAGTTTTTCCCTTATTTAATGAACTTAACATAAGTGTTGAAGGGTGATCAATTTTAAACCCAACATATTCATTGAGACTCGGTCATTACATTAACTATAGCACCTCCATCAACTAAGACATCATGAATTGAAATACCATTACATAATACCTCAGCTTGTGGAGCATAGGGATCTGCCTCTGCCTCCAAAATAGGGACCTCAACCTCCTTCCTTCGTCGAGCATTGAGTCCACTTCGTAGCTCCCGCCTCTTCTCAGAAGACATAGCCAAGAGTTGACCATATGTAATATTTGCAGGCCTTTTGGACAGATCTTCTAAGATGGAGTATGGTCCTTGTCCCTGTGAAATCAGAAAATCCTGCACACCCAACTTTCTTCTCCTATGTTTCTTACTAGTTTCTCCTTTCATCTTCTTAGGATCATTTCCATCTTGGTTATCTTTTTCTTTCTTTCTTTTTGTTACAAACACATCTACTTCATTATTTATGCTCTTATCTACTACATCAAAAGAATTCACAGGTGCTTTTCCTTTATCATTATCTCTTTTACCAGATGTAGAAGCTCTATCTGGAAAATTATACTTATAACGACCCTTTTTATAACAACCATAACATACAACTTCAGAAATATTTCTTTTTGGACCTCTATCTCCTCCCGAGAACTAAATTCTTTTCCTTGAAGAAGATTAATAGTTAACTGTCCCATCTTCTTGAGCAGATCTTCATACTCAGTAGATGTACTAGGAGAAAGATTTGTGCTCACCGAGAGTGGTTGTGGATTCTGGACCAAAGGTGCTGGTGTAGGCTCTACTTTAGCAACAATTTCTTTGGGCTCCTCTTCCATGCTTTCTTCTTGCCTTCTTGCAATCTCCTTTGCTTGTTCAATGGTAGCTGGGCAGTCATACTTCACTCATTTTCTGATCTCTAGCTTCATCCCAAGAATGAAGTGCTTACAGAGGAGATTATCCACGTCATTCATCAACCCATCCACTAATCCTTCCTTCCAGATCTGGGCATCGAGCTTCCTCCTTAGCTCTAGAACACGAGCATGATAATCTCTTATCTTCTCCTTCTCTCCTTGGGCTAGCTTTGTGATATCTATCATGAGATCTGCATATTTCTGTTGCTCACCAAATTCTTCAAGAAAACTTTCAGTTAATAAATCCCATGAGTTTTTCACATTATCACCTAGTGTTTCAAAACCACCTAAGGGCTGAACCATTCAAAAAGGTAGGAAAAATTCAGTCCATTGTTCCTTCTCTTATAAGGCCATTACAAATACAAGATCGTTTAAACTCTTGAAGGAAAGAGGAAGCATCTTAATTAGATTGGGCTGAAAAAACAAGAATCTTCCCCATTTTCAAAAGTAACCATAGTGAAATACCAACCCACAAGTACAATCAACAAGACTTATGTGCACAAATAATTGAAATCACTATAATAGAAAATAGAAATGACCACGGTAAACTATGGTAAAACTTGATTTACTATGGTAAAAACTGACTTTACTGTGGTAAACACTATTCACAGTAAAAAGTGAAGTTACCGAGGTAAATATTATTCATGGTAAAAAGTGACTTTACTACGGTAAATACTATTCACATCAAAAATGACTTTCCCATGGTAACTACTATGCATGGCAAAAATGACTTTACTATGGTAACTACTATGCACAGTAAAAACAAGGTTACCCTCCAATTGATTTTTGACTAAGTGGGAATATCTCTCCAGAAAATCCACCAACGAGGAATGGTCCCGGCAACGGAACCAAAATGTCATCACCAATCGGCACTATGATAATTCTTCACCGGGAACTCCTCGTGCTATGATTATTTACTAATGCACAACTTTTAGTTTGGTGGATGTAATCTGGAAACACAACAACAAACATAACACAAGGATATGATAGACTATGATAAGAAGGAACGATGATAAATCTAAAATATCAGAGTAAATTATAATATTAACATGAAATTGTTACAATCTCACCCATGAGGTACTTCAAGTGTTACTGACTTCACTTGCCTTCCAACAATAACTATGGGAGAAACTTCACAATTACACTTCTTAACGGCTTCTTTAACAAACCTTCAAAATGATGGCACACTTACTCATACAATATTTCTCACTACTTCCTTCTATGTTAAATGAGGGGGGTGGCCTCTTTATTTATAGAACTTCCAGGCTTATCCATCTTATCTGTAAGATAGGATAAGAAATCCACTCTGACGAATCATATTCCATACCTTAACTCTTATCTACACATGTAAGCTTATCTTTTAAGATAAGTTAAACCTTATCATTTCACATGGGTTCCACATTTTTAGACTTTTTACAAATAAAATACACAAAATATTTATGACCTCACTCCTTGTCCTTATTACCAATATAATATTTCTAATTCCTAATCATGTAGACCCTACTTCTCTACTTACCCCAACTTTGACATTTTAACATTACTAGACCACTTACGACAACTATTTACTTTTTACCACAACATTCCTATTGTACTTTTGACTATTTCCGTACTATACATTATTGGCAGCATCGTACCGACAATGCCATTATCTTCTATCGGACGCTACTACTAATTATACTTAACAACATCCTATTCCTAATACATACATTAATGAAATAGAAATTACGGAGGAAAATTTTAGTGTCAGCAGTCTCTAGAAAATGCCATTAATTATTATGAAAATCATAGAAAAACACCGCCTCTAAAGGCCATTTTTCTTATATGGATCCTAAAATGGTGATAGTCAAACTTCTAGATCAAGATGAAATTATCCCAATATGCCACCACAATTAGCATGATCCAAAAGAAAAAACATATGTTGTAAATAATATATCAAAATGTGGTGCCTAACAAGCCTTCTTACACACTTCCCCCAGTAGTGGACTCACGTGGGAATCATCTTCCTCTTATGCCAATCAGCAACAAGATGTTACAAACTATCCAAAATGAGCCTTTAACTTCCTACATTCCATCCATTGATTTGGGATTCTATCCCTAAAATATTTTACAATCGCCTTGTGGATCCAACCCTATACCTTAAAACCTTTGGAAACCTCTACAAAGAATGGATTCAAAAACACTTACGCAACCACTAAGCTTCTAGTAAAGACCTTTTAGGCGAGGAATTAGAATGGTATAACTAGCTTCCTCCCTACTTGATAGTTGATTTAGAAGGTTTATTCAAATATCTCATCTCTAAATTTCAGCAACAAGACCTTCCCAAAAATACTTTCCAAAGATTCATCAACCTTAAGTAAGGTACGCATGAATCTTCCCATGAATTTATTAAGAAATGGAAAACATTTTCCATACAAGCCAACTAGTCAAATATTTCTTAAGGCCCTTACACCTATCCACTAATACAAGGCCATGTATTTCTCTCATAATATGTTGAGACAAGATCACCTCATGCGTGAATTCAGATGTACTTCCAATTCATCTCCTAAACTTAAAAGCACAACACATGTAATCAACCCTTCAAATATTCCAATATAAAAAGATTTGGGGAATGGTAGAAACATCCTCACCACCCCATCAAATTCCTTTATATTATAATGGAATTCCACAAGTGTTTCCCACTCCACAAAATTTTCCCTTCAAAACTAGCCTTACCCAAATTTACAGTGATTTTTTTTTTGTTGGTGGCATATCAAGTATAGGACATTCTCACATTGATTGTAAGGACCTTAGGAAATATTCCCTTGATTTCTTCCTTGGATCTTCCTTTGATTACTCCACCATTATACAAGAGTGTTATGAGAAATATCAATCTTTAGAGAGATCTCACTCCAACCATCAAAATAAACATCACAAAACCCCATGAACAACATCAAACAAACCACAAAGCATTCCTACGATCATAACTTACTAGATTCCCAATATGTCAATGTGGCTAAGGTAAACTATAGACATAAACCTTCCCATAAATATCATGTTACTAGAAATAATAAATCCTCTAATACCACACCTTTTCTTGATATTTCCCAAGACACAACGATGGAAAAACCCTCTCCCACACACGAGCCTCTACCCATGGATTCCCAAGAAGTACCAAGTAAGGATCCTATACTGTCTTCATCCCATACAAGTATTATCCCTCTACCTTTTCTAACCATTATGTTTTTTACTATGGCATACTTATATTTTTCCTTTATATGTCATGGTTCTTTTACTTCTCACACATGTTTTGGGTTAAAAATCACACTTTAACTATGTAATCCAACTTTTTGATGCCATCCTAGGGTGAGATATATTTTTCTTGAGGAATTCTTGGTTCAATTTGATCCACATCTTAGTGTGTGAATTATACTACCCATTTGTTTTTATGACTAATGATGTACTATACATTTCTATTAATAAAATTATGATTTTCAATACAAAAACACATATAATTCAAATGATATGGCGAAATCATAGTTTTGAATTATTTTATGGATAAAATTATAAAAAAATGTTTAAATGAGCATAAAATTTAAATTCATTGTTATGAAACAAACATATATACTCCTTAAAGAATGGGAAAATGCTCAATTTTATGTCTTTCCATGTCCATGCTAATTCAATACATAACATAATATACACGTACCAACCTAAAATCTAATATTAAATATAAACACACCATAACAAAATTTGATGTGATCTCCCCAAGTTTGAGAGTGTGGGCCATGATTGAGTAGTGATAAAATATGAATACAATAAAAAGTAAAGAAAGTAAAATGCAAGTGTAAAAATATTGTTATGAGAGAGGAAACAAACATGAGCAAAAAGATAACTTGAATTTACAATTTGAAAATATAGATCAAGAAGAGGTACATAACTATCAAGTAAAGAGGTGTAACCACCACCTAAAAATGTGGAGAAGTGTAACTCCCATATATCCCAACGACTCATAATAAAGCTAAATACATGTGTATGATGCAATAACAAACCTACACTAACACCCCCTTAAGCATTTATTATGTGAGTAGACAAATTAGATCATAGAAACAAGGCTTGTTAAGGTACTCAAGTAAAAATACAACTGTCACAAAGTTGAGAAAATGATAAAACCATTAGGAACCCACCTTCCCTAAACAAATAGAGAGAAAATACGCTCCTAAGTGATATAGAGAGAAGTAAAGAGTACTAGCTATCCCTCTAGAAGATGAATCCTCATGAACTTCTACTAGATCTCATAAATAAATAAGACTTCTATTTATAAAGTAATCGGTGAAGACAATATACAATTTAGGAATTCCCTACGTGACACTAAAATATTGTAGATGAAAACTATATGTAACGAAGAATATTTCCGGATGTTGATCAACTAAGTCAATTCTAAACTATGAAAAGTGTTGATGAATCAAATCAGGTACCAAATAGATATCATAATGTTTCCAAATTATATATAAGAATTGAATCGAGTATATGTTTCTCCTACATAAGGTTTCAACATGAATTCGAAAAGGTGAATCATTTGATTCGAGAGAAAGTGTATCATGTATCACCATGTAAGCATGCAATGGAAGAGAAAATAAATTTAGAGAAGTAGAAATAAATTTATCTAAGTTTTCATAAAAGAGAGGATAAATATCCTCAATAGTTTCATCAATATCGAAAGGTGATAATCACAAAATATAAATGAAATGTCTAGCAAGTATTCCTCCTAATGAAGTGGATCTTGTAGGCATAAAGAAACCTATCATAGAAAATCATTGGAAGCCTTCGAAGAAGCAATTTTCTCTCTAATTAAGAAATAGGTGATGGAGGAATATCATATAAGAGGAATTATATGTCCTCCACGGTATCATATAGATCTCAAATGTGGAAATATAAAATAGAGAAGATATTCCTTAGGAATGTCCCAATAAGTTGAAACTATAAGACATAATCCTGTTATAAAGAATCACTAGAATCTCTCGAAGAAATAACTATCAAATCCAAAGTAGAAAAAATACATAAGCAATGTTCTTAATGGTAGATGAGGTTTTAGAAGGAGGAGGAGTAACATTAATATTCCCAATACCATTCACATATGAAATTATTTATCGGGAAACATCATAATTAGATGGAGAGAATGCTCTCCATATAACTTTAGGATTAATTTCCAATTAATGAAAGGGCATTGAGTGTACTCAAAATGATGTTGGATATCATCGGGAATAGTGAGACACATTATTTCATAGACCTTGTAATTATTTTAAGCCACTCAATCTTCTCGTTTATAGTCATTTAGATCATGTACTAGTCCAAGGATATAAGGAATTTTATTGATATGTAAAATGTAATGATCATGTATCCTTTATTTCAAGGATAAATAGTTCTTTGAATTTACTTGGACAATAGAATAACAAAATTTAGTACCAAAACTCATTATAAAATCCCCATGGAATGAAACTTTATCTTAGTTCATGATTACAACACCCCAAAATTTGACAATTTATATTTTAGTGCATCTACAATTATTCAAGGCCTCAAAGTATCTCATTATACTCCAAACAATGAAATTAAAGTATCTCCAATGCAAAGAGCTAAAGAGTACCAAATTTCTAAAAATGACTCCGAAATTGAGATGCCAACAAAATGTTACGCCTTTTTCAATTATTTTTACTCAATTTATCACTTGTTTATTTAGGCTTGAGAGAAATACCCCACCTTGTAATTCATGTGATTTTTTTAACCTTGTCGTGTGCTAAAATCCATGTGACTATAGACATAAAATCACACACTTTAAACATTATTTAGTCTTGGTCTCATACTACAATTCATATGGTTTTTGAGTGAAGAAAGTACTAATTAACCCATGTTCTTTGGCCATTTTACATTGCTTTTTTCGTCACTTTGTTGACCTCTCGCATCTACTTGCCTAGTCAGCTTTTTTCCATTCATCTTTGTTTTATTTCTAATTGGGAACCCATCCTAGTCTTGAGGCACCCCAGTGCCATGGTCCCATTTGGGCTTCCCTGAGCCAATTTACACTTTCCTCGCTACTTTTTAATAACTTTCTTACCATTTAAGATTTCTCTATTTTTAGTGGTCATCCTTTTTGGGGTTAATTACGAAATTAGAATAAGAGAACCATATAAATATAAAGTTATGAGACCATAATGAGGACTAAGAACTAAGCATTACTATCATAACCTAATTTTACATCCATCAAATGCTCCATTAACATCCACCTAGCTTCATCACAAGGAAAAAGAAGGCTTGATCTCGCATCACACCGCATAGGAGGGAAGTTTATTCTATTCCATCCACCATTTTATTAGATTTCTACACATTTATTGTTCGGTACTTTCACAAAGTATGATTAGCATAAGATAACCTAGGGCATGATTGCACACACACACATAAAATTACATTGGGTCTGAGATGTACTACAATGCTCAGTTAGTAAGTCCACCATTTCAGCCACCGAGGAAAATATAGCCCCTTCACATGCATATTTAATTTTTAGGGATTTGACACTTGGTTTGGGGTTTTCCAGATCTTTCCTTCATCATTGATTATTAGTGACATAGAGTACAATTCAAAGACATGAACGTGAAAGGAAGTAAAGGTAGAAAATAACCAAGTGACATCTTGGAGGAAGGTTTAAAATATTTTTCATAGACCAGTGTACCTAGATCTCAAACCAGAGCATCCCAGGAGCCCCAGTCCTTCTCTAGGTGCCCCAGTCACCCTATAGCTCCAGATCTGTGCTTTTTGGAGCTTATGTGTGTTCATTCCTCCTTTTTTTTTTTTTATCTAGTCTTCACTGCGACATAGCTCGAATAGTCATCGAATCAGCTAAGCTCTATCTAACCCTTCTTACACTTTAGGGTTTCATATTTTCATAGCTTAGATTGTTTGGGTCATTTTCTTTATGCATTTATCTGTTATTTACTATTGTTCTTAATATTAGATTAACTTAGAATAATTCCACATTTTAGTTAATCATTTTGGTGAACTCGAACTTGATCTTCACACTTTCAACATAATGATTCTTCACTTATCATTCTAAAGTATAGTCATCATGAGCATCTCAATCAGAAATTATTTTCTTACACATCCTGATGTAAGGCATAAAGTCCAACATCTTCTTAATACTAAACCCATTTGTGTTGATATGCAATCTGAATCAATCTATAAAAATTTTGTAGATGCATTTTCTCAACACATAGCATTCAAGTCTAATCTTCCCATTGATCTTAACACTTTTGATAATGACCCACCCTTGCATATCATGATTCATATATTCAATATCGGTCTTAAGCGTACTTTAGTTGATAATGGATTTGAACTCAACTTATGTACCATGTCATTTCTTGAGAAAATTTTTATTTATACTTTTGATGTTAGTCCATCACCTCTCTCACTTCATGCATATGATGGTTCATCTCACCCATGAATAGGTCACATTGTTCTTCAAATTACTATAGGGATGAAAAATCTCCATACATTGTTCTTAGTAGGGCATGTATTCATGCCATGTAATTCATTTCTGTACTGTATATATCGTTAGGTAAAATTCATACATGAAGGTGTTGAATATACTGTTCTTTGTGACCATGACGCTTATAAATATTGTGACCGAGATCCTAATACCACTCTTCCTATTCCATGCACTAATATTACTAGTGAACATCAAACGATGGATGAAATACCTCGGTTTAACCCACTTGAAGGTTCCATCTCTGTGTGATAGATGCGGTATCTCCTTTTCAACCTACTACTACTACTGCTATGATTCCTTATCGTGGCCTATGTAGCTTATGGACGTCACTCTATCACCTACGCCTTCACATGTACTTTTCCGCTAACAATCCCACCTTTTACTTGCACAATTTTGATGAATAATTCATATTGGGAGAATATTCCATTTGATCCTACCTGCGATGACACTATATGCACATATGAGGGTTTGTATTGATTAGGATTTACTTTTTAGGACCTTTATCCTACGCCATACTCTCTTAGTCTTTATTACGGATTTTTACGCATCACGATTACTTATGAACTTTGTATCTTTAACCTTATGATATTTCTAACACATGATCCTTGATCTAATCCACTTACATTAGGGAAATAATGGCTTGATTACATTGGGGGAACTCTTGATCCTGATCATATAGAAATATCTTTTCCCATGCCTTTTGGTTGTGTCTTTATTTGCAATATTTCCTTTCTTGGCTATACACAAAATCTCACTCGATGGTATGCACACGGTTGTCCACTTCCTCCTTTCATTGATGAGGAATATGCCATGGGTATGTAAAACTTACTCCTCATTGGCTCATTACATTATCAACTGGACTTATTGTTGATCAAGTAGCCAATGTTTATCCATTCGACTATGACCCTCAAAATAATGATCTTTAAGATGACATTACATGATTGCATCCTTTATCTAACATACTCGGGGCATAAAATCCAACACATCCCACATCTCATGTCAGCATTAGCACATATCTCCTCTTTGCATTATCATCCATCAATCTCCTTGCATAGGTACATTCATCAACACTTTAGCATCAACCATTTCTCGATGAAATTTTTTTATGTTTTTGTTCACACCTTAATGTTGAGGGATACGACTACACATGAACCCCAAACACTACACCATAGGTACTACACATCTTACACTACATTCTACATCATAAATTACATATTTTACAAACACATGGTCGTATTTTATCATCACATATAATCTATGCATCCACTTGTATGTGTTGCACTCACTACCTAATGACGCACTCTAGTTCCTTGTTCTATACTCGAATGTCAAGGGTTTAAAAATAAAATGGACCTAATCGTACTGTAGAAACCTAAAATTGGTTATCTAATTTGGTGTCCCCCGTGCACGTTTATCTTCTCGGGTAACCTGGGGCACGTTTACATCACCACTTCTCCCTTAGGGTATTATTTAATATTTGATTTAAACATCTATCCTAAGTTTATGTCACCCCATTATGTTTTACCCATGGATAATTAAATATTAACTATTTAATTATATTTTCTACATATATCCTAACCACTTATCTACCCCATATCAATTCCTAACCTCCCGTATCTATTTTATCCATCTATCCCCCCTATTTCTTCTCCTCCCAAACTGAGCAGTGGGATATTTCCCGTATTTGAGGTGGAAGGATCACTTCATCTTCCCAAAAATCATCCCTTTTGGCCATTTCGGGAGTCTGTTCCCTGATCGGCGCCGACCGATACTCGGTCGACGCCGATTTTTTGGAGTGGCGCTGATTTCATCTCGGTCAGCGCCGATTACAAATAGAAGGCTAGAATTCAGTTCTGGTTAGACAGTGAGACAGAGAGAGAGAGAGAGAGAGAGAGAGAGAGAGAGAGAGAGAGAGAGAGAGAGAGAGAGAGAAAGAATGAGAGAGTTTTGAGCATTAAGTCTGAGCATTATCTATCAAGTGAGAGCGAATCCTGTCCAAACCAATCCCTGAGAGGAGTACCGTTACTCTACTCCTACCACATCGACATCATGAGTCTCCATCGATCTCTTGGTGACTCTATTCCTACATCCAGCATAGGTGGAGCCTTGTCAGTATCCCTACGGCTCTTGCAGATCCAGGAGATCGACGATCTAGCTTCCATTATCTATTTCTCAATCTTCCTGTAATTTTCCCCAAGTTGACACCGATTCTCTCTAGTCGATGCTTTGACCTATCTCGATCGACGTTGATTTTCCTAATCGGTGCTGATCGGGCGCTCGCTCACTGAGCAGGTAAAATAATTCAGGGAACACAAATCCAGCATTGTTTTCACACTTTCCTATTTTTTATTGGTTTCTATCTCATTGTTTACTTTTCTGTCTGTCATTTTTAATCAAAATATAGACATTTACTTACATCTTTTATCATGAATGCTTCTTTCCTTAATTGAAAACGTGGAGTGACATCCACCGAGGAGCTTATCGCTTCCGGACCCACTTTTCGAGAAGTCCACCCAAATATCTTTTAACGTGTCTTTTTTAAGAATTTGTGTCTCGCATGTTTCCTAGATCTACTTTGCAGGATCACTCGTGTACACCCGTCTTGTCTACATCGGATTTATTTTCCATCTACATCCTCAGATCTTGTCTTTCAGGTATCGATTTCATTTGAGTTTTTCAAGGTTTTTATGTTTAGTTTGGTACATTAACTTGGATAGGTATTAAGTAAAAAATTCTTGATCTAAATTTTGGCACACAGTGGGACCCAACCAAAGTCCCTTATTGGTAAGTTCATTTATTTTCCAGTTTTGAGGTTTTTTTGTTTTTTTACTGCCGTCGATTTCTCGTAGCATTTCCTTCCTTCATTTTGGTTTTGCTTCTCTCATTTGTAATTTGCAAAGTTAATGTTTTTTCCTTTCTTGCAAATCTAAATCGTAATTTCTATTTCAAATATTAGTAAATCTTTCATTTGATTTCAAAATTTTATTCTTGATCCATCTCTTTTTGCAAAATTGTTATTTTATTGAAAGTTTTCTAGTTCTTTAAATAGGAATTTTCATTCTACTATCATCTGGATATATCTTTCTGGATTTGTTGGGTGTTTGCTTAACCTTTTCTTGCGGAGCACATTGCTTGTTCATGGGATTGTTTGAGGGGAAGAGCTCAACAACGCGATTTTGAAGTACACACACCTTGGAGAGCTAAATGTATAGGTATTTCTCTTTTACGATGTTTTCTCCTTTTTAGGAACTAAAAGAAAGAAAAAAAAAAGACTTTGTTTTTTTCTATCACATTCAAACATTTCGATTTTGGTTCTTAAAAATAATTTAATCGCATCTCGGGAAAGAATTTGTTTGACTTGTCTTCATCGAAAACAAACACCTCATTTTTAAGTGCTTAAAAAGAACTCTTTATTTATCATTTCTATTGTATGTTTTTCATCTAGTTTTCTAAATAGGGTGGAAAAATTTATCAAAATTGGTAGTGACACTATTTAAATATTTTTATTTTTTCACCCTTGCACACAAAGCCAAAATCACTAGGTATAAAGCATTTAAACAAAAATTCCTCCCCGGCCTCGCCTACTGGAAGTGACATCCAAGAGGAAGAGCCTACGCGGTACTTGGGCCGCGCTATAAATTCACAAAAGTTGTGGTATATATTGGCAAAGCACCCGACTCCCTTATCACAGTGGTGTGTGAAGTGCAGGGGTAGGCCCCATGTCAAGCCACATACCAGGTCTTTTATCTTGAAGTGCCTTCGAGACTCCTCACCAAACATTCCCCAAACCATCCTTAGTTTGGCTATTTGAGTAGTTCCTATTCTAAAAAGCCTTCCCTCATATTTTATTTCTTAAAAGCATAAAATTTAAAAGAGATAAGCACCTACGTTGCTTGAATTTTCTGTGCATTAGTTAGGTTAATCTTCTTTTTTGCTATATTTCGCTTGTTTATGATGGTCATCACTCAATTACAATCTAGAAAAATGTCTCAAATGGCCCCTTATTCCTCCAAGATCACCACTCTGTGGATGTTTCAAAGCACCCCAGATCTTCCTCAGGACCGTTTTTAGTTGGTTCCCCATCTTGGTCATATAATCCTTTCTATAAGCCTAAAGCAATCCCATCACATCCAGCTTCCCCCAGTCCTTTAGAGATATCATCTGCTTCTGACATAGAGTATGTTCCTCATGAGGATCCTGAGTTTCAGGTGCTCCTTGATCGCAATCTAGTAGCCCTTATGGACTATCTAGTACATAAGTCCATTTGAATATCTGATCAGGGACCACCAATCCAACAAGTTTACGATTATCCTCATGAACCATCCTAGGATTTTGTAGAACAATTAGCATCCTTTTTCTCACCTCGAACCATGGAAGAGGGTGGCACACTGTGCCTCCTTTTTCTCTTCCACCAACCATGTCGACTAGTTCTCAAATAGTCTTGCCTATTCCTAGTGCCGTAGTTACCTCGACTATTCCACAACCTACTTCTGAGAAGTCCTCTTCCTTAGCTATAATGGGCACATCTGCGCACCCACATTGTTGTTAATTCTTCTATGCCATCCATTGCATCCCAGGGTCAGTACCTCTTTATGAATCAACCCCCTTCAACGAGTCAGTTGGTTCCTGCTTCTCGTCCTCCAGTTGGTCTTTCTTCCAATGTTCCAGTGACAGTGACCTTCACCCATCCTCTAGCATCGGTGCCCTTAATAACCAATCCGGTAGTCAAAAGCCTCATTCAAACCTTGTTCCCCACCATGTCCAATCAAATCAATACCCATGTTCCTCAATCCATTCCGATTCAGTTGACAAGTGTAGGAGCCCACCAATCACAGCTCGGATTTCATTCAACCACCTTTTTCTCAACCACTTGTCATCTCACAACCTATTTATACACAGGATCCTTCACAACAAATACCTCACTAGGTGTCACCCAGAACACCTAGTTATTCCTCTTATCATCCTGTTAATCAACAGATGAATCCCCGTTGACACCTCAACAAAATCCACCATTCACTTCTTATGTAGGACATACCAGTATGCCTCCTCCTCAATCTGACGTGGTTCAAATTCTTTTCAAGAAAATCACAGACTTAGAAGCCTCTACCAAAGGGGCTCGTCCTTCATACTCTTTTGAAGAAGTGTGTAATGAACCCATTCATCCATCAGTGGCTTTTAAGCCTTATCCTCCCCAATGGGAACTTCCTAAGTTCTCAAAATTTCATAGTCGGGAGGATCCTCAACAGCACCTGCGAGCATTCAAACACGCTTGCTACCTTATAGTCCAGGATTAGGAGCTTATGCTCCATACTTTCCCTATGTCTCTAGTAGGGCCTGCTTTAGACTGGTACAATAACATTCCCCAACATTCCTTGTTTTCTTTCTCCCAATTGGCCCGAGATGTGTTAGGAAATCATATATAGTGCTCACATTATTCATATATATGGATGAATAATATTATGTAATATATTATGAGTTGTAATAAACAAACTCATAATATCAGGTTAGTATATTATATCTCGAATTGTTTGGGAGTTATAAAAACTCACATATATATAGATTTTTGGTTGAGTTGTTTCCTACTTAATAGGAAACTATCTTCCTATATATTTGTAGCTTGTTCATTATGTAATAATCCCGTATGAATTGAATATAGTTGATTATATTCATATACAAATCTGTCTATACCTTTTTAAGATGTTTGTTGAAAAATTTTCAATAAATATCGCACATAAGATCTCGATTACAGATATTTATAACATCTTTCAATTCAATGATGAGTCTATTGCAGACTTTGTCGATCATTGGAGAGGGATAATAAACCAATTGTCTTTCTCCTTCCTCAATCTCAACAGATCGAGTTGTTTACTCGATATTTTGCTAATCATATTTCTTCCATTTTAAGGATCCGGACCTTTCATACATTTGACTAAGCCTTTACGATGGCACGCAAAATTGAATCCCACATCATTGAACAAGGGAAGTTAAAACTTCGTTCTAAATCTAAAGAATATTTTCTCGGTTTACAAAATCAAACCCTTCCACTTCTAAAGACAAGAATCAGGGATCCACCAACACTATCGTATTAAAAACACCACGATCCGATAACACTTCTAATCAAACACCACGGAGAGACTCCTCATCTTCTCGAAAAGGACCCTCGTCATCTCGATCTTTTACTTCATTGGGGGAATCATATGCGTCTATCTTAGAAAAAATGTTGGAAGTTCACATGATCGAACTTCCCCCTATTAGAAATTTTGATGAAAACTAAGAATGTCCATTTTGGTATAGGGAAAATGACTTCTGTCGTTATCATAGAACCAAAATTCATGACATTGAACGATGTCAGACCTTCAAGAATCTTGTCCAGAAATTCATTGATAAAGGCGAGCTCATTTTGGATAACCCAAATGCTCCCCCAAATCAGGTGCTTGACATTTTTAAACAACCTTTTCCCAATCATTCCCTAAACAATGATGCTTCAGAGTCTCAAAAACCAAACACTCATACTATCAGCTTCATTTCTACTAGAAGAATCTTCTTCTAAAACTAATCCATCTAAGAACACATCGATAGAATCAGAACCTCCTTCCGCTCCGCTAATCGCTGGGATTCCACCATCTTCAGACAACCCGTCTTTGAGTATTCCCACATTGTTAGAGACAGATTCATCTCCCTCTGCCTCTTTATCTAATCTTTTGTCTATGCCTGAGACAGTGTCATCCTCATCTGTCTCATTGTCGGACATCCTTTGATGCTTGAGACATTTACATCCCTTCGAGTTTCCACTACATCTACATCTACTTCTGTTTCTCCCATTTTCACTGCAACTATGCCATTGGTAAACATACCTATAGTTGTACCAACTTTGACGGAAGTGTCTTCAATTTTAACTCTTCCCGTTTCCTTTCCTATAGTAGTTACACCCACAATTATTGTACCAGAAGTATCTCCCTCGCAAGGAACTGCTTCTTCATCATCCACTTCTTCCATCACTTATACTATTTTGCCTATTACAGGGAAATCTAAAGAAATAGTAACGGCACCTACAATCTCAGTTCCTGAACTTAAACCGAGACAACTAAGGTCTAATGTTACATCATCCATACCTCCCCATTTCCTTCCCTTGAAAAGGTTATAATCACCTTATGCGGTTGAAGTTGTCACCATCCCTGAAAAAGGAAAACCCATATTTCGAACCATCAAGACTCTTGGTGCTTTCCCTCAAAAATCTCTCTCTGCACCTCATAAAAGATTGGATTTTTCCGTTGAGAAGGCATCTTCTTCTACAAACCTATCAAAACCATCATCTTCTTCTACAACACCTTCTTCACCAGTGACCTCGTAAAGTGGACTTACCTATTAGAAAGGTGTCACCTCTTTTATCAGGACCATCATCTTCATCACCAAAAGACAGGGCACCCTCTGTTCCTCCGATCAGACCTACTTTGGGAGCTCCTCCCTCATCTAAATCGGCATTATCTAAATCATCATCTATTTTGACCAAGTAGCCTTCTTTATCTCTGAAGACCACAACACTTGTCACATCTCCATCATCTTCCAAATCTATCTTAGGAGCTCCTCCTCCATCGAAATCAATCCTGTCTCACTTACTTCCATCTCAAGTGCCCAAGGCTGCTCCTCCCGATGTCCGAAAAAGTAAAACGATCCCTAAAAATTGTCAAACTAGACATGTAGGTTCTTTTACCTTGGTAGTCTGTTGAGTTAAAAGAGGGGCCTTTTTCATCTTTATCCTCATCTTTGTCTACTAGATTTTATACTGAAATTCTCCACCAACTTATCCAATCTTCATCCATATCCCTTCCCCGATCAAACCCTAAAATCCTAAAGGAGTAAAACCTTCCTGGTTTAACTCTGATTTGATTTGTGCTTACCATCGCACTCCGGGTCATGACACCGAGGGATGTAAAGCTCTTCAATCTATCATTAACAACCTCTTGGAAGAAAGTGATCTTCTTTTGGAAGAGGAGTAACAATTATCTCCTATCGTCCCAACTTCATCTGAGCCTCAACAGTCTACTCAGACCTCTAGTTCTATTAATTTACTTTGGATGATCTTCCACCTTCTCAAATCGACACAATTCATATTGCCACTAGAACCCAAACAGTATGATAATACATAATCATTTACAACATCTCGACCATGGGTTATCATTTATGTAGCCCCCGAAGGAGTTCTTCCTTCCTCATCAACCTCGAGACCTCGGGTCTCTATTCGTGCTTCACCTCAGGCTCAAATTCCTGTGTCAGTTGAGGAGAGTGTTATGAAACAACTCACCCATGCTCCGGTCAAAATGTATCTTTTTGACCTCATTCAATCATCTCCGCAAAGATCGCTGTGCTCGATTAATAATCTACGTCGCATCGGTGTGAATTCAGATGAGCCTCAGCCTTTCGAGATGGTTGTTGGATTTAATATACCATTAACCACCATTTCCTTTGAGGATTCTGAAATACCTCCCCTTTCTTCTAAGGATTTAGAGGCTCCTCTGTTTATTACAGTTCAAATCAACAACACTACATTAAAACACACTATGATCGATAAAGTGGTGTTGCACTCAACGTCATTTCTTCCCACACATTCGATCAACTTAAGTTACCTAAGAATGTAGTGTCACCACCACCTTTCGCCCTTCGATCATTTAACGATCAGCTGGCAGTTACTTTAGGAACTGTGGTCTTGCCCATTCGGGTAGGTAAAAATTACTTCACGAGCTCTTTTACATTGTTGAAGGAAAATTCCACTACAATATGATCCTAGGACACTCCTAGATTCGTACAATGCATTGCGTCCCATCAACCCTCCATCGATGCTTAAAATATCAGTATGAGGGAAAAATCTATACTCATCCAGGAGATCCTTTTCCTTCTACACAATGCGACATGACAACAGGGTCTGCCCCTCTAAAGAAGGATGCTTGTTCTCCTGGCGAGGCTTCATCCTCTTCCTTACCTGTAACTAAATTACCAAATTTACAAAATCTGGAAGAGACATTGCAGTGTTTCTCACTAGGAGAACTTCCTCTTCTTTCTTTTGATGCCCATCTCAAGCCTAATGAGTATGGTAGACTAGACAAACAACCTGAATATCAGCCAGGTCTTGGTCGCATTGTCACCATTGGTCTGCCCAATAAACAAACTAACTTCATTTACGGTGGTCTTGATACACCTCACTATCACCCACATTCTCCCCCTAGGGCCAAACCTTATTCAGCAGGGTTTGATTGTCTACAAAATCCCACGTTTATGAAAACTTATTTATATCAATGTGCATGGAAGGGCTTTGGCACTGGGAAAATATGAACAAGATGTGCATGACCTCGCATCCATTCCAACTCTTAAACCACATTAGAAATTTGGTTTAGGATTTAAACCCCTCTCAAAGGCCACCATCACCATTCTCGATGAGCCTCTCCCTATTGAGGAACCATCTTCTCCTCGCTAGGTCAAAAGCATCATTTGATGTGGATGACACCATTTCCATCCCGTCTAAATTTTTTTTTAGTCAATACCATTTCCTTAGGGCCACTGACCTATAAAACTAATAAAAATCCACATCCATACCATTAGTCTTCCCTGAAATAGTTGGAGATGACTCTCCTACTATCAACACTATCCACTGTGCGGATGATGATTCTGTCCTCACCTATTTGGGGCAGAGGATTCCCATCTTCCTAAAACCATTCCTTCTGACACATCTATGCTTCTTAATGAAGCCACTGTCGATCTTAATATAGGGACTTCTAAAGACCCTCAAATCATTAAGTTCGGCCAATCTCTTAATCCACAAGAGTTAGGAGACTTTACCACTTTTCTTTCCAACCATCATCAATCCTTCGCTTGGTCATACAAGGATATACCAGGACTCGATCCTAATATCGTGGTCCACAATATCATTACTCTTCCCGACATCAAACCGGTTAAACAAAAATTGCGTAAAATGCACCCTCGAGTAGCCCTTCTTGTTAAAGAAGAGTTGCAATGTTTGCTTTCTGCTAACTTCATCCAACCCATTGATTATCCACAATGGGTTTCAAACATAGTACCAGTAACCAAAGCTACTGGAAAATTCAAATTTGTACCGACTTCGAGATCTTAATCTTGTTTGTCAAAAGATGATTTTCCTCTACCTAATATCGATCAACTCGTGGATTTAACTGCGGGTCACGAGATGCTTTCTCTTATGGATGGTTTCTCTAGATATAATCAAATTCTTATCACACCAGAGGATCAGCATAAGACTTCCTTCATAACCCCTTGGGGGACTTTTTGTTATCGTGTCATGCCTTTTGGTCTTAAGAACACGGGAGCAACCTATCAACGAGCCATGACCTACATCTTCCATGATCTTTTACACAAAACTATGGAAGATTACGTCGATGATCTCCTCGGTAAATCCAAATGTCGTCAGGATCATCTTTTCACTCTTGCACCTCTCTTTGAGAGGCTCATTCACTTTTGTCTTCGCCTAAATCCATCCAAGTGTGTGTTTGGCATTCTCACTAGTAAACTCTTAGGCTTTATCATTTCTATTAGGGGTATTGAAGTGAACCTGCAAAAATAAAAGCTATCCTTGAGATGCCTCCCCCTTCTAACTTAAAGCAACTCGTGGTCTTCAAGGATGCCTTCAATCAATACGTCATTTTATCTCACAACTGTCAGACCATTGTCAACCTTTTCATCATCTCCTCCGTAAGAATGTTCATTTTGAATGGGATGAGCATTGCCAAAAGGCCTTTGATGATCTCAAAGCTTATCTTCTTTCCCCACCTATGCTTACACCTCCATGTGAGGGGGAGCCATTCTATCTTTATATTTCTGTGACTGACCATGCTTTGGGAGCCATGATCTCACATCGGGACGCTAGTGGTAAAGAACAAGCCATCTATTACATCAGTTGCACTCTCCATGAGTATGAAACACGTTATTCTAAAGCTAAAAAGTTGTGTTGTGCTCTCTTCTTTGCAACTTCTAAGCTTCGTCACTACCTCCTCAATCAAAAAAATTACATTGTCACAAGTGTCAATCCACTCAAGACAATGCATGTGAAGCCTTATCACAATGATCGTATCACTCGTTGGCTCATGCTCATGATAGAATTTGATCTCAAGTTTATCCTGCAAAAATCTATCAAGGGTCAGGTCATTTGGATCAATTAGCTGATGCTCCTCTTCCAGACACTCAAAACCCTCTTGCTCAATTCCCGATGAGTATATCCAACAAATTGATTTTGGTCTTTCTCCATTTAAAGTAAAACTCTTCTTTGATGGATCCAAATGCTAGCAAGGGGGAGGTGCAGGTTTCGTTATGATTCCTCCTTGGGGTGCACCTATCCCAGTCGCACACAAACTTAACTTTGAGTGTACCAATAATATGGCTGAATATGAAGCTCTTGTTTTAGGTCTTCAAAATACCATTAATCTTGGCGCCCACCATATTGACATCTTTGGTGACTCTGAACTCATCGTTAATCAAGTCACGGGTGTCTATCAATGCAAAAATGATATCCTTCAAAAATATCATGATATCGTTCTCTTTCAACTCCAATCTTTTGATAAATTCACTATCCAAGCTATTCCTCACACTGTGAATCGATTTCACAGATACAATGGCTTCATTAGCCTCACTTATTCTACCTTTTACCGAAGACTCACGACTTTATGTGGTTGTGCAGCGATTAGATCAACCATCTCATCTCGACAACTAACTTCAATCAATGCCATCACAACCAATACTCAAGATGAGTGGTATCAACAGATCGTTGATTATCTATCTCATTCAGTGCTTCCTCTAGATCTGACTTCCAATGGTAGAAGATATTTTATCCTACGCGCTAATCGCTATACTATTCTAGGTAGAATCCTCTACAAACGTGGTTTTGATGGTATTTTGCTTCGGTGCCTCAAAACCCCTGAATCATCTAAAGCCATCCAGGAAGTCCATGATGGTATATGTGGTGGACATTTTAGTGGCTTGGCCATAGCTAAATGCATCTTACGTTTAGGCTATTATTGGCCTTCTCTTAATCGAGATTGTTGCGAATACACTAAGAAATGTGTCAAGTGTCAACAACATTCCAATCTCACACATATCCCTAGTCAGGATTTGCAACCTGCAATGATTTGTGGCCTTTTTCACAATGGGGTCTTGATCTCATCGGTCTTATCAATCCCCGCTCTTCACAACATCATCATTCTATCATTACTGCCACAAAATACTTTATTAAGTGGGTGGAAGCTATTCCTTTTTCATCAACCAATGATAAACCGATTGTTTATTTTGTCTATCAACATATCATTAGGATCAAGAATCATTATCCCCTTCCACACATAGTTCATTTATTTGATTAGATGAAGGGTAATACCATGTTTTCTAAGATATATATTAAATTTGGTTACCATCATATGAGGATTGCAGAGGAAAATATCCACAAGACAACTTTCCGTATGAGATATGGCTATTATGAGTTCATAGTTGTGCCATTTGGTTTGATGAACACTCTTAAAGTGTTCATGAGTTTGATGAGCAGGGTGTTCAGGACTTTTCTAGACCGTTTTTTACTCATGTTCCTTGATGATATTTTTATATACTCACGTATGTGTGAGGAGCACCTTCGCCAGGTTCTGAAGTTTCTTCGAGAGTAGGATCTATATGAGAACCTAGAGAAGTGTGCATTTTCCAGTCAGAGGCTCAGTATGTAGGCCACATTATCTCCAGGGAAGGTAACATAGTCTATCCTTACAAGATTAGAGCTATCATGGATTGTCCATCACCTACTAGTGTCACCAAGGTGTGCGGTTTCATAGGGTTGGTAGGTTATTACAGAAGGTTTGTTCATGATTTATCTCATATTGCACATGCCATCACTTCCCTTTAGTATAAAGGGAATAATTTTTTTGTCAAATAGATGTGAGTAGGCCTTTAAGAAATCGAAGGAATTCGTTACATAAAACACCTATTCTAGCATTGTCAAATCCACAGAGGGATTTCTTCGTATGCATAGATGATTCTTTGGTAGGAATAGGTGTATTGATACAGAAGGCCATGTAGTAGCTTTTTAGTCATGCAAACTCAAGGATTATGAGCTCAATTATCTGACTTATGACCTTGAGCTTGCAAAATTTGTACATGTTTTGGTTTGATGGAGACATTTCCTTTTAGGAAGGAGGTTCATTCTCAAGATAGATCACTTGATTCTTTGACATATATTCATGCATCCCAATTTAAACGCCCATTAACAACGTTGGATGGAACTTCTTTGTGAGTATGATAAGGAGATAGAGCATGTGAAGGGAAGGAGAATGTGGTTACAAACGCCTTGAGTCATTAGAGACATTTGGTTATGGCTATAGCAATTGGTATAGACTTAAGGACCATGATTTTGTAAGTGATTCCTCATGAGATCTTCTACCTTTCGGTTAGAGCATGGATCAAGTCTCAAAGAACCATTGACAAAATTTTTGATGGATTTACATTGGAGGAAGATGGTCTTCTTCAAACATAGAGGTTAGATCTATTTACCCAGAGATGGAGGGTTGAGGAAGGATATCATTATTGAGGCACATCATGTACCCTATTCAGCCCATCCAGGGGTGAAGAGGATGCACACCACTTTGAGACAATTGTATCATTGGGGGGATTTAGAGAGATGTAGAAAAATTTGTGTCTTGTTGTTTAGAGTGCTAAAAGGTGAAGTTCAAGTATCGCATCCATATGGCCTTCTATAGCTGCATGCCATATCGAGTGGAAATGGGGCACCCTTTTCATGGATTTTATAGTAGGGCTACCTATGTCGAGATATCACCAGGATGCCATTATGGTCATGGTGGATGGATTGATGAAATTGGCTCATTTTTCTCCAGTGAAGACCACCTATACAGCTAGTGCATTGGCACAAGTACATCTGGATGAGATTGTTAAACCGCATAGGATTCCACAGAAGATCATTTCTTACCACGATCCCTTGTACACCTCTCACTTTGGACTACCATGCAGTATGCTCTTAGGACGAAGATCAAATTTATTACAACCTATCAACCTGAGACAAATGGACAAATAGAGCGGGTGAATAAGATTTTAAAGGACATGCTTCGGGTGTACGTCATAGAACATTAGTCAAGGTGGGAGGAGTATTTGTACTTGGTAGATTTTTCTTACAACAATAACTTTCATATTTCTATTGGTATGGCTCCATTTCAGGAACTATATGGTAGGGAGTGCAGGACATCGTTGAGTTGGGACAGGTTAGAGAAAAGGGTATCTCTTGGGCCATCTTTATTATAGGATATGGAGCATCTAGTTATCATGATTAAACAAAGATTACAGGAGGATTAGGATATAGAGAAGAAGTATGCGAGAAAAGATGAGGAAAGACTACATATTTAATATGGAAACAAAGGTGTTTCTTTGTATCGAGCCTCATAAGATCCCCATCCGTTATGAAAAATCCTCTAAGTTAGCTCCTATGTTTTGGTTCCCTTTGATATCTTAGAGTAGATGGGTCCTTTGGCCTACCATCTAAAAAATTGTCACATAGCTTGTCTCGTGTCCACGATGTATTTCATGTTTCTATTATTAGGAGGTACATTCCATATCCTTCTCATGTATTGGATTGGACCGCATTGCAAGTGCAAGATAAGGGGCAGGTGATGGTGAAGCATGTGTACATTTAAGAGCACATGACCCTATGATTTCGAGGCTGAGAGATTGATCAGGTTCACATCTAGTGGGATTGGTATGATGAGACAAAATCTATATGATAGGACGAAACACCTTTAAGAGCACAGTTCCCACACTTGTTTCAGTGACTTCCAGGAGGAAGTCAAGTCTAAGGGGAGGGGGATGTAGTGTCCACTCCTCTTTCAACATTGATCTTACTATGATTTTTTCTTACTTTGGATTAGAGCCATAGACATTGTTATCATATTTGATCTTTAGACATTGATAGATGGACATTACTATATTTGATTAGCCTATTTGATAGATAGTATGGATGTTTTAGACTTTTGACATGATGTGACTTATATGATGGATTACATGCATGGATTGACATATCAATATTTGATGATGATCTAGAGTTACTACTTTATATATGTACTGACTCATTGGATTTTGGTATATAGATTTTTTAGATGATTTAGTTAGCCTTGTGATCTTATTGCTAATTGATGAATTGATAGAATCGAAATATTTGAAATTGTGAACAATTGGTGAAATTACTTGATTTTAGTGATGGTTTAGTTATGATATTTGATGATGTGAATTGATATGTATATGTTTGTTTTATTGTCTCGATGTCATTAATATGGCCACAAGGCCAGAGAGGTATTGTTTTGATTTTGCAAGAAATTGTAACACAACAAACAAAAGGGGATATGAGACCAACAATGAAGGAATTTGGGGTATTGGCAATAGGTCACCTTGGCAACTTGTATATTTGTATGCTTTTGGTTGTTGATAGATTATTAGAAGGTCCCCATTGGGGGTGGCCTTAAATGTGACCTTGGGTAAATGTGTTGTTTCCCTTTTTGTTTTAATTATTTTGTGAGTATTTGAATTATTTTAGTATTGTGATTCACCTTTATTATTGTTAGTTAATGTGCTCCATTTAAGTTGATTAATCTTGATTAATTATTATAATTTGAGATGTGACCAAAGGGGGTATTTAATGTTGGTAGATTTTCCTTGAATTTATGTTGGATTTGAAAGGATTTTATTACTTTTAAGTGTTGTGTACTCAACCTTGCATGTCAAATTCGGATTCGGGATTTTAGGCTATTTTTAGAGGCTTGTGGGACAAGTTAAGCTTGTCCCACACCTCTTAAAGTAACCCACCATATATGCCTATGATGTGAGGGGATTATTTTAGGCATTTTTTGTGTTTGAAAGGAGAAAAAGATCAATTAAACTCATTTAATTGTGTCATTCGGAGGTGTGGGTAAGAGTTTGTGTGTGTAAGAATCTTGTCATTTCCTCAACCACCTTTTTATTGAGATTTGAGTTTGGGGTTTGACCATAGGATGTGGAGTTGAGGAGAAGGTATGTGGCATCCACATGGAGCTGCCTCACCCTCATCTTATGTTCTTCTATTTATTCAAGTTTGTTTGATGTTTTTGGGGTTAGATGTTTTATTTGGACTCTTTCACCTTTGGAGAAGCTTGCTTTTGGAGTGCTTGTGTGAATCTTTGGATTTGGATTACACTTAATTTGTACTTGGAAAGGCTTGGATCTTGTGCTTGGGGACTTAATACTCTTGTAATGGTATGGTAGGGACTTCACCCATGTATTATTATTTCTATTTTGTTGTGTAAATGATTGTAAATGGATGATTGTTCTATGTTTTTGGTTTTGGAATAGAATGGCCTTTAGGTTGTTTAGGAGAAAAAGGAAATGGGGATATTTTGGAGGGAGGAATAAGAGTATTGTTGTGTATCTTAGGAGGGAGTTGGGTTGGGGTGTCCCACCTTTGTAGATAAGTGAAATTTGTTCTTATCTTGTATGTTTTATTGAGGGAGGCATAAGAGTTGAGGGAGACATAAGATTTGTTTTGGAGGGAGGAATAAGAGTTTTGTGGGTATGTGATTTGCATTTATTAGAGGATTTAAGTTGGGAACTTAAACCCTTTGGGAGGGATAAGTGAACCCTGATGTTTCTTTTCTCTATTGGCTTTATAAAAAGTAAACTATAATAAACAACAACTTTGAATAACAAGAATATAGAAATTTGAATTAATTCATTTGGGATATCAATTACAATGATAGAGGTTATATTTTATAATGTTTGATATCCTAAAAGGTGGATTCAAAATTCATATTCAATCCCTCATATCACTCTCCATGAATCTCTCAAACTTATCCCTAGGATATCTCTCACATCCCTTTTATTATCTCACACACCAAAATATCTACGTGAGTTGTTTATTCAACAACTTCACTCACACACAACTATTAAATATATTATTAATATGAGTTGTATTAACTCATTATTAATAAGATTACAATTTATTAATAGTGTCACAATATATTTGTTAGATTCACTCCCTATTGTTAACATTATTAATTCCCAATATGCACTCCCCTAATGTCGACAAGGTAGAAAAAATAATCACACTTCCTTCGCAGCTTTCCGCCCATACGTGCTCATGATCTAAATGGTTTTTTAGGTCAAACAAAAATATTAAACAAAGGATGGTTTTACAAGACAACCAACAACCTAAAACAAAGGATGTTTTTACAGGAAAACCAATAACCTAAAATAAAGGATGGTTTTATAGGACAACCAACAACCCAAATATCTTGTTGTTGTTTTTCCTATTTGATTTCATCAGTCCACTATGTCTTTCCTTTAGGGAATATGTAGGAACCACTTCTTACTAAATTAAAACTGAATAGAGGGAAAATTAAACATTGAGATAATGTTCTAGTCCCCCCCCTCAATGTGAACATTTCACTTATTCAAACAGGAACTCTGAAATCATACTGCAAATTTGAAATAAAAGAAAACATACATATATACACATGCACTGCCACCACATTTTCGTGCGGCCCCATCGTTGGTGACTAACAAGAGGTCAATGATTTACCTCCAGCCTCCATTTCCTCCTTCTTCCATGATGTGTTTACTTACTTAGGAAATTGGACCATGGAACTCAAATTTGCACCACCTTTTGTCGATGCATCTTCCCCACAAATCTTCGCTTTGGTTCTGAAATTCTAATGTGGGGGTCTAGGGGGGCTTGACCCCTAAGTGGGGTCAAGGGCAGCACCTCTTGCAAGGTCCTAAGGCAGCGCCCTAGGCGCGCTCCTTTCCTTCTTCAAATTCATCAAAAATATCATCAGAACTATAATATTGTACATCTTATTCTCCCAAAAATTTAGACATCGGATAACATAAAAAATGCATCCGTAAGGAATTTTCTTCTTAACAATATTAAGACTCTTAACAATAATCACCTATTTGACATTGACTAAATGGTGGATTTGACTATTAAGATGATGAATGAGTCGACTTGATGATAAGATGACATAAGACTACTTTAACTTGAATGACTAAAAAATGATATATAAGACTTACAAAACACATTAGTTTTAAAAGAAACATGACTCTGATAAATAAATAAATGTGAGGAATATTTGTAATGAGCTAACAAATTTGACTATGAAAAATAACATATCCTTATCCCTAACAAGACCGACTATACTTTATATGACTTGACTAGGAGATAATATGCATTTCACAACACTTACGGAAACAAATAAAATAAGAAACACTTTAGACTTAGATTAACAAAAGGACCTAAATGAAGTAATTAAACTAAAAACCACCGGATTTAATGCAAAATAGTTTTGTTGAAGACCTGAGGCTCAGGTTTGAGGTGATCTGGTACATGGGGGGCTTGGTGTCGTGATGCGGCTAATGCATCTTGTTGAGCAAAAACATTTCCGCACAACTAGACTTATCAGACTTGTAAGATGAATGAAGGAAAATTTGTGAAGGTATATGGAGAAACCAATGTTGAATATATACTCAAGTTGATGTTGATGCAATGGCATTGATCAAAATATATGAATAAAATAATTTCGATCAAGAGAATAACTTTACAGGTGGTCGTTGAGAATTGAGTACAAGTGCAGTGGTCAGTGGGTCGATGTTGAACCAAGATTACTATCACCACGGTCCACGCCAAACTAAAGATTGATCGATGCGATTCATGTATTTACATGGATCGACAAAAAACATATTGATAAACACCTTATGTGTGAACCAATGTAATTTCCACCCTTTGCACTAGGAACGTGAATGATGTATAGTCGACTTTGAATGAGATTGTTACAACAAAGGAATAGGTGACCAGATTTTTATGAAGACGATGAATGGATGGAGTAGCCTGCAGGTGACAAAAACAATGACATGGAAAACACTTGGGATATATCCTTAATATGGGGGTCATTATTGAATTCAAATCTGCATAGATAACCACATGATTACCCCCACAAGTTAGCACACAATTCAATGCAAGGTGCTCGTGAAGATGCCTTTGGAAAGTATAACAGATATGTAGGAGTTTCCTTTATTCTGATTCCACTGACTGCTAATTATATTCTCCTACTCAACTAATTAGATGAAAGCATTCAGATCTATTGTCAAGTCCAATGCAGACAACATAGAGGTCTAAGTGTTGGATTGGTCAAGTATATCTCCGATCAACAACATCTGTGAGATATGTGAACTTGTTTGTTGATGTACTGAATCGCTTAGGAACATAAGGGTCTTCTACGAAGATAAAATTATACACCTTATTTTCTCCTAATTCTCCATCACAGGGATAATAATAGTTGTACCTCATTATCCTTAGAATTGCATTGCGAAAGGATCGAGATATCGCTCGATAACACCGATAAAAGCGAACTATAATAAACAACACCAAATAACAAGAATATAGAAATTTGAATTAATTCATTTGGGATATCAATTACAATGATAGATGTTACATATTATAATGTTTTATCTCCTACAAATTTGGAGTCAAACTTCATCTTCAATACCTCATATCACTCTCCATGAATCTCTCAAACTTATCCTAGGATATCTCTCACATCCCTTTATTATCTCACATAGCAAAATAGCTATGCGAGTTGTTTATTCAACAAATTCACTCACACACAAATATTATCTATATTATTAATATGAGTTGTATTAACTCATTATTAATAATATTACAATTTATTAATAATGTCACAATATATTTGTAACATGTGCTTGGGAAACTTGTGTGTTGTTGTAATTTTGGTATTGTTCTCATTGTGTTGGAAGTTTGTTTGAATGTTGTTGTGGAAGCCATGTAAAGTTTCCTTGGTTGCCTTATACATATTATTGCTTCATTGTTGGGGCTCAAGGGCCAATGAGGAGGAAGGCTTCTCCTTTTCATTGGATTATTAGTTGGGTGGAGAGCGTTGCCTACTCCCCTATTTTTTTGTTGTGTTTGGTATTGAAGAAGATGGTGGAGCTCAAGTGAAGTTTTGGACATAGTTGCACTTTGAAGAAGACAAGGAGAGATCCTACTTTTGTAAAATATTTTCCATGTTGTCTCCACTTATGTGGAGGGATTTTGTAACTTGTATTTTAAGCTTCATCTTCTTGTAAATGTATTTTGTAAAATTAAATTGTATTGGTTATTCAAGAAGTGCTCATGTTGGAAAGGAGGCATGTGAAGTTGCATCTTGTTGTTATCATACCTCCTTCAACTTGTATATTTTACCAAGAGTGTATTGGATGTAATCTTATATTTGAATGAGTTAGTCTTGTAAAATGAAATTATTAAGACTTGCATTATTTTAGTTGAAGTAAGAACCTTGAGATGACCTTGTAATGAAAATGAAGCTCTCTCAATCTAAGCTTATAGTTGAGCATTTTATTGTAAATCTAATTTGAAATAAATGGTGTTATTAAATGGAGAATGTATGTTGAAAATTATACTTGAACTCTTGGAAATTGATTTCATTGTATTGCGAAAAGAAAGGAATTATTTGTGTTATATTGTAGAAAGCAAGCATTTTGAAAGATTAATGTTGTAGGCGAATTTCATGCAAAGTAATAAGAAAAGGGAAATATACATTTAGTGTTTTAAACAATAAATATATGTTCTTCATTAGTTGTATTACATTGGATAAGAAAAAGCCATTAGTTTCTCTATTTTCCCTATAAATAAATTGAGTAAATTTTACGGTCTCCTTGCCCATATTTCAAGTATATAATCGAATTTGAGTGAATGTTAAAATTCTAGTAGAAAATTTTTACCATGATCATTATATATATATATATATATATATATATATATATATATATATATTTATATATTTACATATATATTGTAATTATAAATATATTTTAACAAAATTCTATAGAATGTGATATATTATATATATTATAAAACTAAAAAAACAAATTTTAATAGTCAAGCCATGGCCCCATAGTCTCTTTTAAACAAAAAAAACAATTTTTGGTGGGGGCGCCTCCCACCACTTAAATTTTACTAAAGCATACAATATGGGGCAAACCTAAAATCCCTTTTACCTACAATTATAACAGTTAGGTGCCTCAATAGACCCCTCGTGCACTAGCATATTTGTGGCGAATCTATTTTTTTATATAAAACAATGATATATATATATATATATATATATATATATATATACATACATACATACATACATACATACACACACACACACACACCCAAACCACCTATGTAGATATCACATGTAAATCTAGAAATAAAAATGGGGCCAAAATTATCATACCCAAATTGGGTAGTGTTAGGAAATAAGGGATAAAATATGTGGAACAATCCCCTCGAGTAATCGGAACAGTAGAAACTAATATGCGAGAAAATATTACAGATTTGAAAAAAAAAAAAAAGTGAAGAATATAAAGAACACGACATAAAGAGATAGTATTTAACGTGGTTGACCCAATTTTGGGCTACATCCACCAAGAATCATTGCTTAGATTTTATTACAAGTCACTTCTCTCTCAATAAAATACCCATATCTGTTTGGAGCTATGCTCAAAAAACTCTACAGAATTCACACCCAAATTCATACACATCTAAAATGTTACATCAACCCTACCATATGCACAAAACCACATAAGTAGACAATTGGTTACGAAGTTTTACAATATTGTGGGTATCAAAACCATGGACCAAAACCGTTCCATAAACTGTGGGTCAAAAATCCCACTCATATGAGAAGAGCATGTTTCAGGGTATATCGGGCACATTTTGTGAGGCCAAAAACATTTCTTAGGTGCTGCGCCCTGGGCCACTTCTCGGGGCATGGCCTGGCCCCGAACCCCAGTGAGACAATGTATAAATTTTATATTACTCTTAGTGTATAGTCTTCAACACTTTTACACATGAAAATAGGCTCTACAACCTAACAATCTATCATGTGGTGACTAGTTTTCCTTTGAGCAAGATTCGTTACACTTCATTGTCATCCATGAAGACCAACCAAAGTTGAACACAACTTGAGTTTCTCCCTTGTTACCACCTTGTTCATCATGTGTGCATGATTCGAGTAGTATGAATATTCTCCACTTTAACTTCTCTTCCTTCAAATTTGTCTTGATGAAATGGTACCTTAACTTTATATGCGTCATCCTAGAGTGGAAAGTAAAGTTCTTAACTATGTTTATAACACTCTAAATTTCACTATGAAACTTCCTTCCTCATGCTTATGCCCCAAATCCTCAAGCAATTTATGTAGTGAATCATCTCTTTTCTTGCCTCTCGTGGCAGCAACATACTCAAACCCAAAGTGGTCGACAAAGCCACAAACTTATGTAGTCATGAAATCCAACTCACGGATGTCCCACCTATAGTGTAAATATAACTGTCATGCTCCTCTTATTGTCTACATCTACAACCATATTTGATTCTACATAACCACACACAAAGTGGTGTCCGATCCACTCTAGAAAAAAATTGTTCCCATGGTCCCTATCAAATACCGAAGAATCCACTTTACTTCCTATCAGTGATCTTTACCTGGATCACTCATAAATCTACTCACTGCTCCCACTTCATGTGCAATATTAGGCCTAGTGCACACCATGGCATACATCAAACTACCAACCACCGATGAGTAAGGTAACTTGGACATATGATTTATCTCATACTCTTTCTTGTGACTCGCTCCTCGATAACTTGAAATGGCCTACCAAAGGAGTCCCAACTAGTTTAGCATCTTGCATGTTAAACCCCTCCAATACCTTCTTAATGTAATCTTCTTGAGATAAATCCAATTTCCATTCCTTCCTATCCCGAGATATCATCGTACCAAGGATTTGTTTAGCTACCCCCAAATCCTTCATAACAAAGGAGTCACTTAGCTTCTTCTTGAGTAATTTTATTTTCTGCATGTTTTTACCTACAACAAACATGTCATTCACATACGAGACATAGGATAATATAAATTCCATCCTCAAATTTATTTGTATACATGCAATGGTTATAATGGCATCTAATATAATTTTGTTCCATCATAATGCTATCAAATTTCTTATACCATTAACGTGGAGCTTGTTTCAAGCCATACAATCTCTTCTTCAGTTTGCACACCATCCCCTCTTTACCTTTGACCTCATAGTCCTCTAGCTAATGCATATAGAGATCCTCATCCAAATCACCATAGAGAAATGCAGTATTTACATCAAGCTGATCTAAATGTAAGTCTTTTGTTGCCACTATTCCAAGAATAGTTCTAAAAGAAGTCATTTTTACTATATGAAAAAAAATGTCATCAAAATCTATATTGTTTTCTCATGCAAAACCCTTGACCACCAATCGCACCTTGTATCTTTTATTTCCTCCTTCCTCCTTGACTCTATACATGTAGTTGTTTTGTAATTCTCTTTTTCCATCAAGTAGCTTCATCAAATCCCAAGTCTAGTTCTCCATGAGAGACTTATGCTCCTCATTCATGGCTTTCTCCAACTTCTTCCTAGCATCTACCGCATTGCTTCATTAAAGATATCCGGCTCTCCACATCAATGAGTAATAAATAATAAAGAGAAGGAGAAAATTGTTGAGGTTCTCTTCTTACCTAGAAGACCTCCTCAATATAGGAGTTTGGGGTTCTATTGAGTAGGTTTCTAAAATTATTAATGGGTCACTTTCCCATCAGGAAGATCCTCTACCACTACATATTCTTTTTGGATTCTTCCCTATTTTTCTCTAAGCTATTTCTTATACATGAATTTCTCATTAAAGACCACATCCCTAGATCGAATGATTTTCTTATCCTTAATACTCCAACATTTATATCCAAAGTCATCACCACCATAACCAATGAAAGTACATTTTTTTGATTTAGCCTCTTGTTGGGTCCTATCATCCTTGTCAATATGGAAAAACACCTCACATCCAAAGACTCTAAGAAATGAATAATTAAATTTCTTACCATACCAATCCTCCTAAGGTATGCCTCCATCCAAGGCACTTAAGGGTCCTCTATTTATCGTGTACAAAATTGTGTTCATCACTTCGCCCAAAAAGAAAGAGGTAGTCCTGCATGCAACCTCATTCTCCTAGCATGTTTCATTTTTGTCATGTTCATCCTTTCGACACCTCATTCTATTATGAATTTCCTAGAGGGTAAGTGCACAAAGTTTGGGGGCCAAAAAGTAAACAAAAACTAGAAAATGGACAAAACGTGATCACGTTTTGCAATAACGTGATCGCATTATATTTTCCTAGGCTTGGGAATTAATGAACCTAAAATGCGTACATGTTATAACGTGCTCACATTATAACGTGTATGTGTTTCTATGAACAAAAAACACGTACGCATTTTTATCTGTATAAATTTTGTAGGGGTTGGAAGGAGCCATATTTAGTAAAATAAATGTTAAATATAAGATTTCTTTTATTATTTTACTAAATATAAGAAATTAGGGTCACTCTGCACCTGATGGAAGTGGTCCCGTAGTTCTGACAGTGATAATCTAGAAGATAGTTTTTCAAAATCTAATTTGGTCAGTACTTACTCATTTTCAGAATTTTAGCAATGACCTAAAACTTTCAAGCCATATATATTGTAGTCGGTCTTTGTTTTGTGAAAACATATAGTTGTTTTGTAGGTTTTTTGACCTTTTGGATTAGATTTTGGCCCTACCACTACTTGAATTGGTATCAATTTTGAAATTTGTTCCATAATTCATTTTAGTCACCACAAATCAGCTTTATGATGCTTGTCTACTTCTTACTAAAATGAGATCCTTACTAAAATGATGTTTACGATTTAGGATTTAGTGTTTAGAATTCAAGGTTTAGGGTTTAAGGTTTAGGGTTTAGGGCTCAAGGTTAAAGGAATAGGGTTTAGGGCTCAAGGTTAAAGGAATAGGGTTTAGGGCTCAAGGTTAAGGGTTTACGGTTTAGGGTTTAAGGTTTAGGTTTTATGGTTTAGGTTTTAGGGTTTATGGTTTAGGGCTAAGGGTTTAGGGTTTCAGATTTAGTGTTTAGGGTTTAGGGTTTATGTTTTTTGGCTCACGGTTTAGGGTTTATGGTTTAGAGTTAAGGGTTCAGAGCTCATGGTTTAGGGTTTAGGGTTTATGGTTTAGGGCTCAGGGTTTAGGGTTTAGGGATTAGGGTTGAGGGTTTAGGGGTTAAGATTGAGGGTTTAGGGATCAGGGTTTAGGGTTTAGTTTTTAGGGTCTAGGATTTAGGGTTTTATGCTCATGGTTTAGTGTTTATGTTTCATAGTTTAGGGTTTAGGGTTTAAAATTTAAGGTTTAGGGTTTAGGGATTTTGTGTTTAGGGTTTAGGGTTTAACGTTTAGGTTTTAGGGCTTAATATTTAGGGTTTGGTTTTTTTTAGGTTTAGGGCTCGGTGCTCATGGTTGAGAGTTTAGGGTTTAGGGATAAGGGTTTTGGGTTTAGGATTTAGTGTATATGGTTTAGGGTTTAGGTTTTTGGCTTAGGGTTCAAGGTTTAGGGCTTAGGGTTTAGGGTTTAAGGTTTAGGGCTCAAGGTTAAGGGTTTAGATGTTAGGGTTCGTGGTTCAAGGTTCGGGTTTTAGGGTTTAGTTTTTAGGGTTTAGGATTTAGGGTTTAGGGTTTTGGGCTCATGGTTCAGGGTTTAGGTTTCATAGTTTAGGGTTTATGGTTTAGTGTTTAGAATTTAAGGTTTAGGGTTTAAGGTTTAGGGTTTAGGGTTTAGGTTTTAGGGCTCAGTATTTAGGTTTTAGGGTTTAGGGTTTAGGGCTCAAGGTTTAGGGTTTATGGCTCAGGGCTCAGGGTAAAGAAATATTACCCAATACAACTATCTTCTTTTTCCCATCGCATGGGAAATATTTCACTCATTGTAATGTTATATGTCTTACCCATTCTTATTAGTAATTGACATAGAGTATTCAACTAAAAAGGGTTCATCGAATTTGTAGGTAGAACATTCAAAGAGAGTCATCACAATTTGATGTCTTTCATTTGTTGATATTTTGAAGGAGGGAAATGTCAGATTCTTGAATGTCCAATCCTTCCAAAGACCCCAGTAGTCCTTGATCCTTGGATGTATAGGGAGACACCGTTACTTGGCTTCCATTTATAATGAGAGATATTTGTAAATTCATGTTATGACCTCTAAATCTATATGAATTTCAAGTTTCTTGGAAATCACATCACACCCTTCACTAGGATTGATGACTACCCCTATCTTTTAATTCAGGAACTTTTGAAAACATCCATGGGTTTATCATATAAGGAATTATCAATGAATGAAAGGTCACTAAGTCGTAGGATAGGTAACTCCCATTTAGAACTAAACAAGACAGATTTACTAGGCAATTGCTAACCCCTTTGTGTTCTTAGCCATTCCCCTATTTCTATGCTTATTTTGAGCACTTCAGGAATTTCTATCGAATTTACTACCCATTCCAGTAGAACACTTGAAATTTCTCTTTCTCTGGAGGAGAGGATACTGCAGGAAATTCAATTATTATCCTACACCTCTACATTGGTATATTTTCTATGTTTATTTTGTTTCCTTAAAGATTAATTTTTGTGTTGTGATGGTTATTTTTTCTAGATTCCAATGGATCATTCTGGCTTGCATAATACCGTACATGGAAATATGAGAAATGTGAAATTTGTTTCAGAGTGTGAATAAATTTACATTCAAGAGCACAAGTATATGTGGGGAGAAACAAGTTTGGAAGAGATGTGTAATATATGCATTACAAGGCACAAGGTAGATGTCATATTCATTTAGTTACTTGTCCCACCTCTCATAAAAAAGGTAGTTCTATAAGTAGACTCAATGATGGTTCTAGGCATGAGACTAGGAAATATTGATGAAATATGGTTCGGGGTTTAGGGTTTAGGGCTCATGGTTCAGGGTTTAAGGTTTAGGGTTTAGGGTTCAAGGTTTAGGGTTATGGCTTAGGATTTAGGGTTTAGGTTTATGGTTTAATGTTTAAGTTTTAGTGTTTATGGTTATGATTTATGGATCGAGGTTAAGGATTTAGGGTTTAAGGTTAAGGATTTAGTGTTTAGGGATAAGGGTTTATGGTTTACGGTTCTAGTTTTAGGGCTTATGGTTTAGGGTTTAGGGTTTAGGGTTTAGGATTTAACAATTAGGGCTTAAGGTTTAGGGCTCAGGGTTTAGGGTTTAGGGTTTAGGGCTTATGGTATATGCTATAGGGTTCAGGGATAAGGGTGTAGGGTTCAAGGCTTAGGGTTTAGGATTCAGTATTTAAGGTTTAGGGTTTAGGGATCAGGGTTTAGGATTTAGGATTTAGTTTTTATGGTTTAGGATTTAGGGTTTAGCATTTAGGGCTCAAGGTTCATGTTTTAGGGTTTAGGGTGTAGGGCTTAAGGCTCATGGTTTACGGCTCACGGGTAATGGCTTAATGTTTAAGGTTTAGGGTTTAGGGTTTAGGTTTTAGGGTCTAGGGATCATGGTTTAAGGTTTAGGTTTAGGGTCTAGGGCTTAAGGTTTACATTTTAGGATTTAGTTTTATGGCCTATGGTTTAGGGTTTCGATTGTAAAGTTAAATGCTAAAACCTTTAGGCTGAATGTTGAAATCCTAAAAAATTACCTATGTACTAACTAGATTATACTATAAAAACTATCTCCTAACCGTGACTCATGGAGCTGTGAGACTAATTCCATAAAGTGTAAAGTAACCCTAATTTATTAAATTTACATAAATAAATTTAAAGTATAAGAAATAATAAAATATAAATAATAATAAATGAAAAACTTAAACATTTATTTTTGTAAATATAAGCATGTCAAAAGCATATACAATGTTTATACTATACGTAACACGTAAGTGTTATAACGTGTAAGTGTTTTACATTTTCTCTTTTTCTAAGCCATGCCTCAAGGCTTGGGATCTGGTTTGGATTGCCAAGCTCGAGGCATAGACCGCACAAACATCGTGTTTTTGGCAGAAAATGTAAAAATGTAACTTCCTCCATGATAAATCAAAATAAAACAATCGATCCATTTTTTAAAAATTATACCACAACGTAGAGCAGATTTTCTTCTTTCTAAAAATATAAATTTTTAAATTTTCTGACTAATATAAGGTTTCCATATTATTTATTTTCTAACTATGCCTTTTTATAGATATTTTTTGAAGTTCAAATATGTCTACCTTTCATTGTGTATCTTTTTTTTGGGTCATCAAAATTGAAAAAAATATACTAGCACAAACTAGGCCTTATTCTATACATATTAAAAAAATCTAATTTTCGATATTTTTGAGGTAGTTAGGGGGGCACAGTCAGAGCTCTGTTATTTTTCAAAACATCAAATTTATGAACTAGAAAAATCATAAATAAAACAATACTCGCTAAAAAAATCTAAAAAAATTCTAACACAAACTACATGCTCCTAGTTATCTTTCTACCAAAGGGTTTTCAAAAATACTAAATGGTGCTCAAAAAATGGTGGGGGACATGAAAGTCACTCTATTATATTTTTAACAAAAACAAGAGAACCTATTGGTCTTTTAGTTATTTAACCCACTTACACTTATCCGTTTTCATTAAAATTTAGTAGCTTAGAAACTAGACTCAAAATTCTACGATTCATATTTCTACAAAATATTCCAATTTTGAGTGTAACTATTTTGAAAAACTTGTACAAGTTGAAGTTTTTTATTTTTCAGAAAAATGCGTCCACTTAAGACCCCCTTTTGGCCCCCCAACTTGGTGCACTTGCCCGAACCATCTTTTTCCCGCGGATTCCATTCTTAGAACAATAATCATCAAACTCAATGCTCCAATACTCCCCTCCATTATCTCGACTCCGAGACATTTTAGCTTAAGACTGTTTTTATTCTCTACCAAGGCTTTCCATTCAAAAAAAGTGTCAAATACATCATATTTGTTTCTAATACAATATACCCAAAATTTCCTTGTCGCATCATAAATAAAAGTAACATAATAATTTGAACCCCAAGAGATGATACTCCGATCCACCCCCACACATCGAATGTACCATATCTAACTTACTCTCTTTCTTCGTAGGTCCAACCTTGAGAAACCTTGCTCACTTTTGTTTCCCATATATGTAGTTCTCATAAAACTCCAAACTGTTTCGTATATCCAAAAAAATCATTCTTTATGATCTCCATGCCCTTATGGCTCATATGATCGAGCCTATAGTGACACAATGTTGTACTCGCGTCTCAAGCCAAAACATTACAAGTATTAGTACTATCGGTGTTTAAATACAAGGTTCCAACCTTCTTACCTCTTGCCACCATAAGAGCACCCTTGTTAACCTTCGAAGATTCCACCGTAAATATCACAAGACAACCATCACTTCCCAATTTCCCTACCGATATCAAATTTCATCTTAATGTAGGCACATGTCTAACATCCTTCAAAAACAAAGTATTCCAATTCTATATCTTAACCCGAATAGAACCTTTTCCAACTATGATGCAAGGCTCATCATCACCAATAAAAACATGCCCAAAATCCCCTTAAACATAATCAATAAAATAATTCCTATGTGGAGTAGCATGGAAAGAAGCCCTGAATCTAAAACCCAGGATTCAACAATATTAGGCAAAGAAAGAGTCAAAACATCCCGACATACATTACCCATTGCCACATTTTCCTCCTTATTTTCTTCCTGTTGTTTTTTCTTGTCTCAAATCTCCCAACAAACCTTCTTTGCATGCCCATACTTTCCACAAGGCCAATATACTCTCTTTCTTTTGGATTTTGACCTTGCACAATCTTTTGATTTTCCACAAAGTTCCTCTATTCTTCTGTCTCCCTCTAGTTTCCACTTTGTCAAATAATTACCTAAAGTAGAAGATACCCTGGAGATTTTTCTTTGTATTTCCTCACTTACAATCACCCCGACAACATCCTAAAAACTTAAATTTGAGTTAGCTAGAACCGAAAGTTTGCTTATCGCCATTACCAAGCTATTCCAAATCTCGGGTAAAGAGCACAAAATTAATAAATCCCTAACTTCTTCATCAAATTCTATCAGAATCGAAGCTAGTATATTTACAATCGTATTAAAATCATTTAAATGATTTGCACTGAACCATTCTCGACATCTTCATATTAAACAAATTTTTCATTAAAAATATCTTGTTAGAGGAAGAGGGTTTTTCATACAACTTCCTAATTCATCCATCGCTTATTTTGTGGTCTTTTCCTTTGAAACATTGAATAATACCAAAGATACAAGACACAACCATATTTTCCCAAGTACCTTCCTATCCGTAAAATCACATTCTACATCCGTCATGCTCAAGGGTTTGTTCACATTCTCGAAAATGGAATATAAAGATCCTTATGACAAAGATAATATTCTATTTGCATCTTCGAAAGACTAAAATTCTTCCCATGTAATTTATTAACCCTTGATCTTTCATCATCTACCATAGCACCAACTCAAGCTAAAACTTTCCCTGCGATTCACCACTTCAGCAAACCAAACCAGGATCTAATACCAATTGTTAGGAAATAAGGGATAAAATATGTGGAACAATCCCTCATAGAATCACAACAGTAGAAACTAATATGCGAGAAAATATTACGAGATCCGAAAAAAAACTCATGGAATATAAAGAACACAACACAAAGAGAGTATTTAATGTGGTTCACCCAATTTGGGCTACGTTCACAAAGAATCACTTGCTCAAATTTTATTACAAGCCATCGCTCTCTCAATACAATACCCATATCTATTTGGAGCTATGCTCAACAAACTCTATAGAATTCACACCCGAATTCACACACATCTGTAATGTTACATCAACCCTACCATATGCACAAAACCACATAAGTAGAAAACTACTTAAGAAGTTTTACAATACCATGGGTATCAAAACCATGGGATAAAATTGTCCCATAAACCTATGGGTCAAAAATCCTGCCCATATGAGAAGAGCACGTTTTTTCGGTATATCAAGCACGTTTTTTGAGGCCACAAAATGTACAATGGAAAGTGTACAATACTTTTAGTGTATAATACTCTTAGTGTACAATCTTCAACACTTTCACACATGAAAACATGCTCCACAACCTAGCAAGTAGATTCAAATAACATACACAAATAACAATTATGAATATGAACAAACCATAGGAGAGGGTTAAAAATGAAATAAGAAACAAAAAATGTGTATATCCATCCATGAGCTTGAGCAACCTTCCATGGTCTCCATCCTCCTCTTTCCCCTAACCTATAAAATGAAAATGAGAAAATAGGGCAAAAGAAAGAATAAGAACTCCTCATAAGGATGATTAGGGTTAGATTGAATACCTAAGATCCAAGGGCTCTAAATGGATCAATCTAAGGGTTGGGAATCAATCCTACAATGTTAGGTGAGGATATTTTGGTGGGAATATATTTTAAATTAAATGCATGTGTAATTTGTGAATGGGGCCACTAAAGGGGTGTTAGAATGTTAGGATTAAAGTGTGACCTTTATTTCCTTAGTTAAGTGACTTTTATAAAGGACTTGACTTTAGGAATTAATTAAATTAATTTTATACATGGATAACTAGGTAATGCTATAATAGGGATTAAAATTAATTGAATTTAATTATATGGTGAAGGTAAGTTAAGATCTTAGCCATAGAGTATTAAGTCAATAAATGACATTAGAAATATAATACTAAGTTAAATAAATTTTGTAAAAAGGGGTATCTTAACTAATGGTTCATAAGGGTTAATTAATGAGAATTAACGGGAACCCTAGAAGGGGATTTAAGCCCGAAATGATTGAATTAAAATAATAATAATTAATTGTTAATTAAATTGAGGAATTTATTAATCATGAAATAATTAAATCTAGTTAGAGGTTATCTTGTGGAAACCCTTTAAACAAAAAAAATATTCCAAAAATTTCGTAACTAATTATTTGGTTTTATCTTGGGTTTTGTGCAGGAAAAATTGTGGGTGTTACATTTTACTCTTATACTCTTTACAAAACTTGAACCAATTACATTGTGAAGATGACGTTCTAATCAAATTTCTCTTTTAACTTCCTTGCACATAATCAATCTCCACTTATAGCTAAGAAATGTTGTAATTGCAAATTTTGAAAAAACAACGGTTTATAGGGAAAAGGAAGTGAAAACATTTAAGCATCCCAACATTAAGAACTTAAATGGTACAAGAAAGATAGTGTGCTACAACAATAAATTATGATGACATAATTGATAGTTTTTCTAGGGTAAACGAAGAAAGAAGCCTTTCAAACTTTAATTGTATGTGTTGTTAAAAATTACACTCTATATTTATTTTAAAAGCTCAATGACAAGAAGGGCTAATGGCGTACACTCCACATATTTCCTCAAGTGCTCATAAACCTTAATTCAGCCCTTTCTTCTTGACATGGAGTTAAATTATCCACAATAGTTTTTGAAAGAATTAACATTATCTTCATCAAGATTATGTATTTCAAAAGGAGTATTAAGAACTATTTTGCCTTTTTTTATTCAAGTAGGACTACAAGACCTTTGACAATTGAGTAAAATAAATAGGTATTACTCTTTTGATACACATATTGTTATTTACTTATTATGTTTGTGTATATAAATATGATTCTATATGCACATAAATAAGACTTATACTTACCTTTCTAACAAAAAAACCCCAAATATTCATACATCCATTTCAATTTAAAATTATATATATCGATTTATCTACATATATATGTATATTTGTAGATATATATGTATGTATGTATGCATTCATGCATGTGTATATATACAAACATACATACATATCTATAATATGTTATATGTATGTGTGTGTGTGTGTGTGTGTGTGTGTGTGTGTGTGTGTGTGTGTGTGTGTACATATATAGATATATAATCTTAATTAACCCTATAAAATTTATTGGGTAAAAATTTCAAAAACATGTTTGCTTATTAGATTTTAAATATTATTTTTAAGAAATACCAAATTACATATTCTAATTTGTGGACTCTTTTTTACACTACTACTCCTATTTATATCGATATAAAAGTACAAAAATATAAATAAAGATTATTGCATATATGATGCATGTGTTATGTACCACCTTACTAAAATAACCCTATCATTAAACCAAATCAAATTTAAAAATACTCTAATTTTTCTTTAAATCTAAAGAATCAACTTATTATGAAATATATTTGAAATGTTTATTAAAGAAAGAATGTTGAAAAAGGTGACATTTTACCCCCGTGCCCCCTCCAAAAGAATAAAAATAAAAATGTGTTTATTCCTTTTCAAAATCAACATCAACTTCCAAAGGTCATTGAATTGTTAAAAAGTAGAGTAAAGAGAGTTGTATATATTTGAATGAAGAAAGAAATTTCTAAATTCAATCACTTTTGACTATTTTTTAATAAATAAAGATAATTTTATATATATAATGAAAAGAAAAATCAGGTGTCAATGGGGTGGGAGTGGTGCGGTCAAGTCACATGGTTGTGTGCTTGCCCACCCATGTTCAAATCCCCGAGGCACGATCCTCCTTGGAGGTGGTTTCGCCGCTAGAGGTGGCTTCTCAAATCATGCCGACACTGGTGGCTCTTCCTCTCGCTGCTGACGCTAGTGGTTTCTCCTCTCACTGTTGATGTTGGTGGCTCATCCTCTCGCTTCTCCTCTCGCTACTGACGTTGGTGGTTGCTCCGCTCACTGTTAATGCTCCTCTCGTTACTATCGTGGTTGCTTCTCTCGCCGCCGACACTTTGGTGGTTACTCCGCTTGTTGCTTCACGAGTCGATTGGTGGATGCTCCTCTCGCTACTAACTCTGGTGGCTATTCCTCTCGCTTCCATCACTCATAGTTGTCCCACTCGCCGCAAATCGTTATTGTTGGTCGCTGCATCTTCACTATGGTTCATGGTTGCTCCAATTTGGTTCCTAATAGTTGTCCCCTTCATTGTAACCAGATTGTGGATCCTCTCAAAAATATCCTCAATTGTACAAGGATGTGGGTCCTTTCAACACCCTCAATTTACCTTCAATTCCAAAAAAAAAGTTAAATCAATTTTTTTTTACGAAGTATTATTTTATTTTAGAAAAAAAAGTTATTATTTAAATATTAATTATTTTTCTCCCATAATTTATATAATTTATTTTGATATTTCTTCATTATCAATGTGCAATTACGTATTTATAACAAGACATATCTCACAAATATATGAATATATTTTTGAATAATGACAAAAGAAAGAATAATTATTAGAGCATAATCTTGATTACAATGCTTTTACATAACTTCTAAAGTTTACACATAATTAATCGAGCCTCAATTCAATTGACAAAATTCTAAAATCAAACACTAACCGACAAAATTCTAAAATCCAAGCACCAAATTTCCAATAATTCCTACATTCACATGAAAAAGAAGACAAACTCTAAAAATGGCCACAATTTTTTTACTTGAATTCCATCTAACTCGATATCTTCACAAAAAGTCTCTTCCAATAAAATCAATGCATAGCGTATTTTAAGCATAAAATAAAGTGTTATGCTATAATAATATGCACTACACAAATTGATTAATTATAGTGGGAGAAGGATTGAAAACGATGCAACGAAATAACCTTTCATTAAAAGTTTCCCCCAACTTTGTAAAACTTTATTTGAGAATGAAATAGTGGAGAAGAAAAAAAAAAAGCTTAAATGCGGAAAATAAAACTAGCAATCGTACGTGAAAAGTACGATGGAAACACCGAAGGGGATAGATGGAAGAATTGAAACTTGAGAAAGGGAAAAAGAGAGAGGATGAGGGAAGATGAAGTAGGGGTTGGGGGCAGGAGAAGTGCATTGTGTTTCACTATATCGTGTCTATTTTTCTCCATTATTCATGTGAGTACAATTTTCAGTTAAAGGGAACAAACTAAAAATTTGAGAAAATCCAAAAGTTTCCATGTTTGAGACCCTAACTAAAAATACTTGCTTCTTGGAGCACTTTGTAGCCCCCCTTTTTAACTTAGAGACGAAGCAATTGAGGGAAACATCTGATGCATGAACAATCATATACTATTGAGTCATTTCAGCGGATGTTAGCACATGGTGGGCAAGCGAATATTTTTTACTGAGACTCCATTATACATGCGCATGCAATTAGAGCTTAAAGTGGCCAAAATAAAAATTGGGGAAAATTGAAGACATTCTAGAGTAGAAACCCAACCACATTACTTTCTTTATGTGGCACTTTGCAACCCCATTTCAAGCACAGATAAACTAAAAATGGGGAAAATACCAAAAAAATCATATTTGAGAATCTACCAAAGAGCTTGCCTCTTGGAGCACTTTGTAGTCCCCCCTTTTAAGCTTAAATATGGAGTAATTGTAGGAAAACATGCAAAGTGTGAATACGCATGGGTAATTGATTCCCTCTAGCTGTTAGCCAAACATGTATAACGAGCGAATGTTTTAGATTGGGAAACCATTATTCAAGTGCATGCAATTTGATATTAAAGTGGCAAAAAAACAATTTGGGAAAATTCAATAGGTTTTAGGATCAAAACCCAACCACATTGATTTCTTTGATATTTTGTATCATGTCATGCACGACATCGACGACCGCTAATATGGGAGTACCAGGATGATTTTCTAGTCTTTTTGTGCAGTTGAGTCTTTTTCTCAGAAATACGCAAATTTACTGGTTTTTCAAAGCCACATTCATGTCAAAGGTACCTCTTCATCTGCAAATATTCAGCTTTGAACGTCATGTTATTCTTTTTGGTTTTGATTACTTAGATAATGAATAGGAGAACAGTTTCTCAATAATTATATGTACAATGGATCAATAATTCGTACAATATTTTTTTGGTGTGGGGAGATTATTAAAACCTTATTCGCCGGAGGGACCATCTTTGAAGTTGCCTTTGCTAGAAAGTGTCAAATTCTGGCAGACTCTTTTCCTAACAAAATTTTTCTAATAATATTATTTTCTCCTATGCCAAAATAAATATTTATTTATTTGTATTTTTTTAATACCTTTGTAATAACCGCCTATGGCCAATTTTTTTATTTGGATGGAAAACATATTCAAAATGAATAATTCCAAATCCTTGACTTGAAAATATCTACATACACCATTTTTTTTAATTTAAAGTCAACTCAAAATGACTTCCGAAATATTCATTATGTTATTTAAACAATCTATATAATTAGAAACATCTAATTAATATATTATAATTTGATAGAAAGAGCAATTAAAATAATAGTTCTATTAATTTTTTTAAGTTATGTCAGCCACCGTTACCATTTTTGCTGTAGGAAATTTAGAAAAAAACACTTTTTAAAAATAAAAATATAATAGAACATCTTTAAATTCTCTCATTTAATAAAGTTCATAAAAAATATTCTCTCATTTATTAAAGTTCTAAAGTTCATAAAAATTATTCTCTCATTTATTTACTTTAATCTTATTTAATGTAAAATGTAAGATGAATGCTATATACTACAATACATTTCAGATAGAAATGAATTATTGTGGGTGACCATTGAAATCGAATCATCTCTTCCTCTGCTGACATATATGATATATATTTTAGCGACTGCGAGTCTGTCCGTTAAATCTAAACTTAACACATAAACCTAACAACTATTTCGAATGATATGTGTTAGTTACATCTTTGCCAACAAAACTCGGAGCCACCGCAATCACCAAGATTTTTCCTTTTTTTACCTCCCTCCCTTCAATGGAATCTGACAGTTGTATTCAAAATCCCATTAACATATAAATCACAAATGAAAAATAAAACTTTGTCACCCTCATTCTAGGAAACGCTCTGCATTTAACTCTTGGTTTTTGGCATATCAATGGCTTCTGGTGCTTTGGAAAGTTTTGTGTTTTCTTTCATTCTTTTAAGTAATATGCGAGACTGGAGTCTTAAAACATTGTTCATGGAATTTGCAGGGAGTTGAGGAGAGAATGAAGGACAACAACCTTGAAAAAGTAGGATGACGGTGTTCCTTCTCGGCCAGTACACAAGGAGGATGAGAATGAGGAGGGGAAGCAAAAAAAATGTATCAGATGTACAAGAAAAGTTTGTAACTAACAAGCCAAAAAAGGAAGATGGGAAGGAAAACAAGGAATCATATGCAGAGAAGTCTGTAACTGACAAAGAAGAAGAGATTAAATTTGAGATGGAGAAAGGAAAAGATGTGAAGGAAGTTACAGTTCCAAGTCTAGGTCAGAGATCTTATGGTCCAACTCTGGCGTAGATTGCAATGCATCTGCAATTGCTAAACGTCCAGAGAAAATAATCAGCAGCCTACCGGGGAGTATACCTGATATGTGGCCCAACTATCTCATTTCATTCCACCGAGAGCAGCATGAATCCGAGCTCATCTAGGAAGCGGTGTTGTATGAATCGAAATGGTTGAATGAAGCAGACTAGGTGGTGGGGAACACGGGAATTGGAAGGGAGATGTTGCAACGACGTTATCTGTTAATGGGTGTATGTCAAAGCCAGGACAAAGATGAGGCCTGCAGGCGATTTATTCAATGGAGTGAGGATGGAAAGCCTTGATGGATTAGGCTTCCTCTGCCCTTGGGACATGTCGATTGTCCGAATTAATTCGTGCTGTAAACGAAGATTTTTACGTGGAGGAAACGCAGACCAAAAACGCGGAATAAACGTGTGCGTATTAAAATCAACGAAACAGGCGCAGGCTTGGAGACATCCACGTGGAACTCTGTGGGCCGTCGAGATTTCAACGCATCTACGGATTTCTAATTCGAGCCGTTGATTTCTGACACAAGGAGGTTGAACTCCAAATAGTAACGCCTTCGGGCGTAATTAAGTGTTCTAATAACAATTCCAACATTTATTTATTGTGTAGATGTTTGATACATAAAATAAGGCCATGTCATCATTAAATAGTAGGGTCAAATGTGCATAGTTATATTGCAGAATTAAATATGTATTTTTTTCAATATAAAAACTGAGTAAAATAAATTACCCATAACAATTATTTTACTCAAAAGCACATGGAACATAAAATGGATGGTCTCAGATTGATAGATTCTTCATATATTTATATAATAATTACAACTTTAAATTACTTGGATGATTTTACATGTAACCATAATTTGGGTTCCAAAATACAAGAATAATATTGTGGTAATTTGTTGTTAAAATAAAATTTGCCAATTCCGCTCATATTCACCAATTTATAACTAAATTACAATTTCTTCACCTAAAATTGCTCTATTTAGCAGAGTACACTCATGTAAGTTTCAAAGAAAATAATGGAATTTTGTAAAGGTAGAAAAAGTTAAGCACGCGAAGGAGATAGTTTACATGGCAATGAAATATCACATTTTACAAATGGGAGGACACAAAAGGGAAGGTGGAAGGGAAGTTATAATCATGCAATATGCAACAATTGTACTCATAAAAAAATGATTCTAAGTTTCAAAAGAAAATAACGAAATTTTGTAAAGGTAGAAAATGCTAACCAAGCGAAGGAGATAGTTTACATGGCAATGAAATATCACATTTTACAAATGGAAGGACAAAAAGGGAAGGTGGAAGGGAAGTTAGAATCATGCAATATGCAACAATTGTACTCGTAAAAAATAATTGATTATAAGTTTCAAATGAAAATAATGGAATTTTGTATAGGTAGAAAATGTTAGCCACACGAAGGAGATAGTTTACATGGCAATGAAATATCACATTTTACAAATGGGAGGACACAAAAGAGAAGGTGGAAGGGAAGTTACCCACAATATGCAACAATTGTACTCTTAAAAATAATTGATTAATAGTGCTTCAAATACGAGGCGTAAATATCCTACCCCCTACAAGATTTGAACTTGTGATCTCTCTTTCAAGAGCACAAGTTCTTCACCATTCAGTGTACAAATTCTAACATACTTGTTGAAATATAATATACTTGTTTAATTAATACTTGTTTAGTATTTCTTCAATGTCTTTTTTAAAATCATAGAAGAAAAGGTGGAAGGGAAGTTAGAATCATATCGGTTTTAGTTAGCTATATTTCCACCGAAAATTAGAAAATAACTTCCATTAGAAATTTAGAAAACAATAAAATTTCAAAATACGATCGTTAAAAGTAAAATATGTGACTTGCATCTTTTTAATGGATATTGGATGCCACGTGACCATATAAACATATTTATTAATTTAAGGATCTTTCAGAATTTTTTCCTCTATACTTTTAAAAAACAAGTGTATTTGGTAATCATTTCTAGTCCTCCCATCAAGGCATAGAGGACAAATCTTAATTTGGTGCGATATCTTGTCGTGAATAGTTTTGATTTGTAGTTATTATTGACTAATGAGAATTTAATCTAAGCTTCTAGACAAGTCGAAGTCGTCCACATGGATGACAAATTAAGATGTCTTGCGACTTGTGAATCTATTGTCTATAAAGCTTGAGGGCATGAACCTAGGGAACCTTTGCAAGAGACACATTGTGGAAGATAATGACTAGTGACCACCACACCGAGTGAGAATTGATAGATAGCCCATTTCTAAACTCACTTCCATACCAAAGCAGCCATGCTTTGATTTTCTCCCATGATTTGTAAATACTTCTCATAACAAATAAGCCAACAAATTTCACTTGATCTTTAATAAAAGTAGGTTTGGGTGGTCCAAACCCTTTCGGGTCTTGTGACCTTGATGCGAACCCTCAAAATTCAGTTCCGCAAAAGAATTTTCCATTTCTCCATACCATCAATGAAGTGAAAAATCCATTTGGAATAGAGGGAAGCTCCCTAGTGGCCAACATCCAACAAAAATAAACATCGTTTTCAACAATTCACCCAATAAAGGTTATGATTTGTTGTCTCCAAGATTTTAATGGCGAGATAAATTTAAATTTTGTTGGTCCCTTCATTATCCTACCCGGTGTTGGAAACGCAAATGCTCTACTCTATGGTCTTCCATTCTTGAGCCCAAACTTGTTCATTTTGCATGGTGTATTATTTATAAGGGGTTACCTATTGGTCGTAGGATCATTCACATAGGGGTTCCTAATCCTAATTTTCCATTTTGTGGGTGAATTAAAGCCCTTATGCACCCATTCTAGTTTTTTCAAGAATATAAAATCATCTAGGCTTGGGTTCATCAATTCTTTTAGCCATTTTTGTGAAAAATCTTCTTATGGAAACACATCTCATTAGGGGATTGATTGGGTTTTACTTTGGCTTTCTCCTAATTCTACAATATTTTTAGTGTGGAAATCATTTTATTCATCCGGAAAGAGAACAATTAAATTATTATTTTTAATCAAAGCATACATAAATGCCCTCTCCCTCACCTTCTTGACTACATATTATTTGTCCCCAACTATATATTATTTTGTTAGCGACTCCATATATCTATAATAGTATCCCCTAGATAAGCGGTGTTGGTCGTATATATATTATACATACACACAGATATATATATATATATATGTATGTATATGTATATCTATATATATATATATGTATGTATATGTATATATATATATATATATGTATATATATATATATATGTATATATATATATATATATATATATATATATGTATATATGTGTATATATATGTGTGTGTGTGTGTGTGTGTGTGTGTGTGTGTGTGTGTGTGTGTGTGTGTGTGTGTAGATATATATGCATATTCTTTTACACACACACACATTTAGTTTTAGATTACAACCTATGTGCATTTAGAAAAAGATGATTGTGTTTATCTTTTTACGGGTTGAACAAAGAAGTTCGAAGGAAGGAGGTGTTGGAAGTGGCCCACCTCTAGACTCTTCTAGATCCTTAGTGGCAATGTTCCTTGCACTATTTCTTGAGTTTTACTAACATCTTCCAGTTGGAACCCCATTCAAAAGGGTTGAGGCCATCAACATTTTCACTATCCTCGATGCCCACACATCTTTTCCGGGTGGGAATCACCTTCTTGTGACCATTATCCAACTCGACCGAGTGGGGAGGGTGGGTCTTTACACCTCCTTTCCAATAGAAATCTCTACCGCCGTCGAGATAGTAGTGATGTCCCTCAATAGGCATAGGCTATTTCACCACCCTAGGGTCAGCAAAATCAAACTAAAGAACAAACCTGATGGATCTAATGTCATAGCCTCTAATTGGGAGCACTTTTTTGATTAGCAATACCTTCCAAGAAATGGGTGGCAAAAACCACATAAAAAAGATCATTCGCCTTTGGATATTTTTGCAGTTCTAGCATAAAATTATGATTTTATGGTTGGTTTTTTTCCTTGGGGATCCATGGTTTTTGTTGGTTCTCATGTCTTCGAGTGGTTTTTAACTATAGGCATGATTCCATAACCTTTCTCTTTTTTAATAGTTGTAAGCTATCTTATTTTGTGGTAATATATGACCTATTTCATTAAAAATAACCATATTAGTGTAAATGGGTGCAAACAATCTCTATGTTTATACCTTGCACATATTCACATTTGAAAATTAAGTCAACTTTTGATTTTAAAATTTCTTGCAAAATTATCGCAAAGCATGGTGATATTTTGTTGGGTATTGAATCCAAAGGTCACGGAGTTCGTGTTGTGTTTCATGGAATGGAAACTATTGTTATTCTTTTGTAAACAATAGAAGGAGTGATTTCTAAAAATAAGGATTTTTTAATTAATAAAATCACATATATTAAATATATTTGTACAAATTTTATCTTCCCATGTATATATGGGAGTGTAGAAACTCAAATTTGATAACTTATCCTTTGGAATGACATTTTTTTCTTTACTCCAATACTAAGACACACACATTTTAATCTTAATTGACATATCCTTTTCTCGCTTTCATGAATTTATAATCTTTGCACATTGCTCTTCCATTCATTCATGCAAACATAGCTATCTAAAGTAGTGTTTAATGCCCATAAAAATTCCTAGGAATATGAATCTATCATTATTAGATCTTTGTATGGGACTCTATATAATAGGGTCATGTTTTAATTTGATTTGGGATGACATATATGGTCATTTCCCGCTCTTTCAAATTTTTTTTTATTAATTTGAATATCTTATTTGTGTCATTTTATTTTCCCTATGTCATCCTTAATACGATAGCTAACCTATGGAATCCTATATAAGCAAGTCAATTAAACTTCATAGCTCATCCGGAATTCAAAATATCATACATTGAATAATACTCTACAAAGGAACTCAAGGATATCCTAAATATTTATAAAAAAATTGCACGCCCTTTGGAGAATCATTGTACATATTTTAAACACTCAAAATAGGTTCAAGAGTATAGCTTTCATCATTTCCAAGCATTCAAATTAGGTCCTAGAGATATGTCTTGGAAAGATGATGTCACTTGAAGCATTACCAAACATCTAAAGGGACAAAGGGTATCATCTATAACATATGTAGCATAAAAACTACACTACTACTATATTACATACATTACAATTCTATCTATAGATATACCCATTACTCATTGTGTCAAGATACACAAGGTCATGATAGGGGTTGGCTTAGATTTCCTAGACTATTTTCACCAACAATAAGATAACTACACAAGTATTTCTCCCACTTGAGGAAATGTAGCACAACACCTAGATTGGTTATGTAGAGGTTGACTACTAGGATTAATCTAGCCTCACTCACACATAGATTTTTTTTTTTGTGTTATCTAATCATTTCATGAATTTTGCTACATGTATATAGGGTTTTCTATTTATTGCAATTCATTATAGGTGGTTTTGAAGATGTGTGAACCATGGAGACAAATAATAATAATAATCTCTAGACTAGTGATAGTTAAACAATGTAAGGTATCTCAACCATTTGCAATCTCAAAAAGTATGAACTAGGACCAGATCGTACTATTTTCTAACCAAATATGTAAAGTTTCATACAAGATAAGTTTCCATAAATGTTCTTAAATATGAAGCATTTATAGGTTTAGATCATTCATTTCAACTAGTCGACACACCCGAGAACAATTATGTATCTGCTTACACACATCTATGTATATATCTATTCTATTGTTTCACGTTATCGTTTCATCATTCTATCATCATTTAATATATTAATATGTATATTAAAAATTGCGTGGTTAATCTGTATAAATTTATTTAGAATATTCTATCTATAAAGTTCTTACAACTAATTTAATAAGTTATGACGCTTGAGATATAGACCCTATTATTATTATTATATTTAGGGGTAAATATGGCATACACAAGTTTAAGTATTTCCTTTTTTTTTTTTCTAAGAATTGTAATAATTACATCTCATGGTATGGTTCACTTTTATTTTGATTTAAGAGTAGAAAAATTTATAATGCATTTAATGCGGTTGGCATAATATGAAAAATTCACGATCATGATGTGAGAACATTGATTACAAATTGTGTTAAATGACATAAATTTTTTATTAAAGATCACTTTGAGGTGGTTACTTGCATTATCTCTCATGTAAATTGAAATTTATTACCATAAATTTGATGTGAATGAGATTTACTTCGTCTCCTCCCATATCTCATTTTGATGCACCATGTTATTATATTACAAATTTTAGCGGGAAAGTTTGAGGTGGAAGTTGATATTTTGTGAATTCAAATGGATGATGAGAGGTTTATTGTATCAAAGGACCTTTGTGTCAAGTCCTCTAATATAAGAGTATTATCTTGGTGTAATTTCACCCTAAAAGTATAACCTTAATGAGCCCCATAGTGGAAAAATATGTATTCTCCATAAAGAAGGAACATAAGAAATTAATATGATATATCACAGGTATTCCTAATTTTGCTAAAATTTGATTACACTATCCTAATCTAATGCAAGTTTGCAGTGAATAAATGAATAATAAAATATTAAAATAATACCCAAGAAAACTAAGATAGAAAATATGAAACACTAATGTGCAAAGAGGGTTAGAAGAGCCTTAGCTGATTTGTAGAGTTTGCTGGACTATGTCGCAATAGAGACTAACTAAGTAGAGATCAAAAACCATTAGATAGAAGCCCAAAATTTATAGATCTGAGTTATTTGGCTAGACTCGAGTTCTTGGAGAGGGTTAAGGGTGCCCGTGGGTGCCTTGGTCTAAGTTGTGGATGCTCTGGTCTACAGAAATGGTCGTAACCTAGTTTTGGTATGGTCGCTAGGTGTATGCACTTCTTTGCTTCTTATCGCGTGTATGTCATTGAACTTCATTGCATGTAAATATAAACCTACAATGGATAAATCACCTATAAAACACCGAGTAAAGAATTAAAACCCTAAAAAATAAAGATTCATATGAAGGTTTCATATTTTCCTCAGCTACCAAATTGATGGACTTATCACTGAGCAATGCACTACATTTTAGACCCAATGTAGTTCTCAGTGTGTGTGTGTGTGTGTGTGTGTGCGCGCGCGCGTGTAGAAATTATCCCTAGGCTGCTCTTGTGCCAGTCAAACATTGTGAGTAGTGAACAATAGACTCCCCTCCTATGAAGTGTGATGCAAATGAACCAACCTTTTGTGTCTTGTGATGTAGCTAGATGGATGAAAATGTAGCTATAAATTCCTTTGATGAATGCAACCTTATGTGGAGATAGTAGATGTTTAGTGTTTGGTCCCTTATTATGATCACATAACTATATTTATATGATTCCCTTTCATGAAATTACTAATTAACTCCGAAAAGGCCTACTACCAAAAAGATAAGATGCTCAAATGGACACAAAGGACCCAAAAATGTGACCAAAGTATAAAGAGGATTAGAGCACCTAGAGGGGATGAGGGTTCTGGTGCTAGCATCCCGGTTGGGCACTCGAGTCTAGAAAGGGTAAAACCGAAGTATGAAAAGATATATTGAGACAATAACGATGAAAGACTGAAAGTAGCAATAGAAAGTAACAAAAGATGTCCAAAAACATGGGTTAAGTAGTACTTTTATTACCTATGAATCATGAAAATAGTAGTATGTGATCGAGACTAGATAATGACTCAAAGTGCATGAGTTTGTGTCTATATTTCCCCCCACTTTATGTTGGCTAGAATAATTCTCGATAACATAAAGTAGATAGAAATGCGTAGCTGATATCCATATAGATTAATGTAGAAAGCATGTTGAGGGACTAGACAAAGTGTGGAGGTATGAAAATATGGTGTGTGGAAACTAAAGAGGAAAATTTGTAAAAGGCGATGAAAATTTACATAGGCGAAACACATGTGTAGATGTTGATGTGTGTGTGATGTACACATTGTTAGTATATTGGTGATGTGTGTGATGTTATTAACTACTCGCTTTCTTCCCATATGGACGGACTGTAAAAGAGAATATGATCAAGTAGTCAAATATGCATGTATATGATAAACGTGTGTGTAAAGATGCATGTATGTGTGTAAACAATATGTAAGTATGTAAAAGAAAATGCTAAAAAGTGATAAATGAACATGTGCACTGATTAATGATGACAAAAGAGTGTAGAAAGGGTCTTGTAAATGTCGATGAAGCATGAGTTTTTTGGGTGATCTCACGCCGCATTTGGACAAAGAAGTGTAGGGAGGAAAGTATGATTTATCCTCCAAAATTTAACTGCTTCCTGGAACTTTAGATATCTCTATACTATCTAATTTTTTGGGTGATCCAACACCGTGGCAGAAGTAGTGTAGATAGGAATGTCTGGTGTTATCCTCCAACCTTTATTTTCTCCCTGGAATAAAACATCACTGCAGATAATGTGTACCAATGCATATGCTAAGGACAACCTGCCCTATAAAATCCATTGTGTATGAGTTATGTAGACTGTGTTAAACCCAATAATTGTGTAAATCCCCCTTAGCTATAGGTGCTCTAGGAAATACACCACTATATTAAGGACTCAAGTCTGATTCTGATACCTGAAATGTACTGTATCGATATTGTGTTGTATATTGTGTATAAACCATTATATGGTGTGATTGATTCACCATAATGATGCTCCTCTCTTTGGAGGTGCATGTGATGTTTCATAAGGAGTATGTGGCCCAAAAGAGGACCAACCGATGAAATTGGTCCATGCGGGGAAGAGGATTTGCTTGGTAGAAACCAAGCCACATGTGAACAAGTGGTTGGGACATAAGTGTTAGTACAAAAAGAATGCATGTGGAAGACAAGTGTAAGATATAAATACAATGCGTAAGAATAAAATGTAAACACCCAAGAAGAAAATGTATACCGCAAAAAGTGAGTTGCAAACGTAGGACACCACTCAAAGTGCCGCAAGAAAAACAAGGATGACGAAGCCAAAAGTATACAAGTGTGCACACAAGACAAAGGGAAAATCCCACAAACAATGGCATACAATGAAACGTAAGTATAAGAAATGTAATAGATAACCATGTAAATAAATATCCATGAATAAAAATGTTGCACATGAAGCATCTGTTGGCATGTTAAAAAGATGAAAATTATGTCAATGTGAGTATACGCCAATAAAATAAAGTGCTAAGTACAAAATGAAATAATATCACCTATAGTATATGATAGTGGATGCCACTAGGATCCATTGTGGGATTAGTACTAAGTTCTAAGCAAAGCATCCATATTACATGTAATAGCCTTGCATAATCAATGATTACAACTAGAAAGGAAGTGAATGTGCATGTGTGTAAGATAAAGATAATGATATACAAGATATCTATCTAGCATGTGTAGTAAAGTGAGTATGCACTAATAAATGTAAGCAAGAGTAAATGTAACCAAGATATGCAATATGTTTTGGATGGATGGAATGGAATGTAAAGTGAATGATAGGAGCTGTGTGCCCCTTGAGTGAATGGAATTGTATGTAATGAGGTTCATTTATTTATTCCCCCTCAGTAGTCAAGAATGAACCATAAATGAGAGTGCATCATTAAGAAATGGTCGAACTATGTGTTGTACATAGCGTGATGTGATGAATGCAACTTAGAGATGAGGTGTGAGATGTGTGATGATTTACCCTAAAGTGTATATCACAATAAGATAACAAAAGAAGTGATGATTTAGCCTAAAGCGTATATCACTAATGGATGCTAGAGGAAGTGATGATGTAGCCTATGACATATATCACTAATGGATGAATGTCATATGATAGCAAGATTGAATGGTTTAATGCATGAGTTTGATAAGGTCCATTTGATTTTTATACCCTCGACAGATCGGGTATGGCAAGTGAGACTAGAGTGCATCATAGGGTAGTGAGTGTAGCACGTATAAGTAGATGAGTAGGATGTGTAATATGTGTAGTAGATGTGGTGATGAGAAATCACTATGTGATGTGTAATATGTAGTGTGTAATGTATGATATATAAGATGTGTAGATGCATATAAGACATAATATGTAAGATGTAGGATGTATATATGTAAGATGTGTGAAGTTGCATGATGTGTAGTCTCTATTGTGCAGTGTGTGAGGTTCTTGTGTATAGGACTCCCTCAATAGTCAAGTTTGAACTGAATCACAAGAATGCATCATTGGGTAGGAAGGTGATAGGATTAACCTACCAAATACCAAGTTTGCGTGAAGTTGTGGAAGCATGTGTGGTAATAAAAAATAGAAAAACCATGCAATGGTGTTGAAGTTTGAAATGTTTCCTACTTATCAATAGAAGGAGTAGCTGCTTTGATAAAATGTTTTGGAAATGAAAGTGGAATATGATTGGGAGGAATATTGAATGGTGGTAACTTAGGTGGAATTGATGTCACTATAGGAGACTTGATAGTAGAAGAAGGTGGATTGATTTTGAGAGGCAGTTGTGTATTTTGTCCGGGTAATGTTGTAGATAACTTTAAAGGAGGGGGTGCTATATTAATCTTGAGAGGTAGTTTCTTAGGTGGTTCTTGAGTCTATATAGAAGGAACTTGAGATACGATAGCATGATGCTCATTAGATATAGACGGATCATATTTAGGAACCCACAGGGATGTAAAAATTGTAGATGGGCATGTAGTAGAATTTTGTACAATGAATGAAATAAATCCTTAACACTTAAGATGCTTGATTCTTCATCGCAAATCATAGCATTCATTATCATTATATTCATTTATTAGATGATAATAACAATATGGGTGACATTGATATTCTACAATTTTTTAAGGAGGATAGCCTTGAGTAGATGGTAAAGTGATCAATTGATGACTAAGGAACTTAGTAAGAATTGCATGTTGTGTAGCATTGTGATCAAAGATGAGATGCTCTGGAAATGGTATGACTTGAGGGTCACTAATATGAGCATATTTAGAAGACATAACATGAAGATGAGATGTAGAAGGAGAACAAACAACAACATGAGAAGAGTCCTTAAGTTGTTGGATTTAATATTTGAGAGATGTAATTGTGGATTCCATAACCTAAATGTTTTCTTGAAATAAAGAATGTAAATCTTGAATTGAGTCCAAAAAGGGTTGATTAGATGGAGGATCAAGTGGACTAGGGTCATAAAACAAATGATTGAAGATAACACTCACTTTATGTGTCAACATATCTCTAGGGAGATACATGGTGTGTAGGGTTTTTTGCATAACAACCTGGAAATTAGGATGCATAATAAGTAAATCATACAAATAAATTTGAGTGTTGTGATAATCCATGATAGAGGAAAAATGAGGATCCTAAGCGTGAAATAGGTTGTGTTCACCAAAATGATTATGATAAAATGTAAATAATGTTATCCAAAATTCACCCCCCCAGGGTAATTTTGATAACATGCATCAGAATATTCAAGTCCCAGGCAAGTAGGTTGATCCAGGAAAAATCGTGAAAATTGGCTAAGTCCTGCTCAAGGACGCCTTTGGGACGTGTGGGACAGAAAGATGCGGATCAGCCGAAAAGCCTCCAGGCGGCCCGCTAAGCATTTGGGACAATCGGGCCAGAAGTACGAGGCGGGGGCGAGAAGCCGATCCGGTCAAGAGGAGGAAAAATGACTAACTGACGAGCGGGACAGTTCGGGACAAGAGTACGCGAAGGACTCGAACCGGCCGGATAGGCCGAAATGGGGAACTTCAGTCCAAAACAAAGTGGGACAAGTGGGACAAAAAGACCCGAACCGGCCGGATCGGCCGAAATGAGCACAAACAGTCCGAAACAATTGGGACATCTGGGCCGCGAGGACACAAACCGGCCGAACCGGGTGAACCGGAAGAAATTGTCCCGCCAAGCACCAGGACATCCGAGACATCCGGACATGAACCGCCGGTTCCGCCAAAATTAGCACAAGGAGCAAAAGGAAAAATGGGACGAAGGGACGCATGGGATGCGGATCGCCGAAAGGGCCGAAAACCAATGAGAAGCTACCACGTGTCCTCACAAGAGAAAGGTCAAAAAGTCAAAGGGCGAGTTTTCGAGTAGTGATCCGAACCAATGAAATAGTGCCACGTGTCAGCTAGGACCCACGGGGAAATTTCAAAGATAGCCCACCAAGAGGTGGAGGAGAGAGAGAGTTTCTCGGTGAATCGAGCTCGCCACGTGTCATCCGGTGGCGAAGCGCGGAAATATTTCAAAATCCGTTTTGGTACATTAGTGCCCTAAATCTTGATTGTCATATCTTTTGATCCGAGCTCGATTTACACGTTCTTTATATCAACGGAAAGCTGTTGAAATTCTCTGCATGATTCTGGGATCAATCTCGAGTTTTGGTGCATTCTAGAGAGAGAAAATTGAGAAACAGCTCTGACGCGTGATAATGGCCAGAGGCGACGTTTCAACAACCTGTTTTAATGCTAATGGGTCGCATTCTTCTTCTGCAAGGCCAGAAGTGACATTTTAGTAGCCAAATTAATGCAGAATGGGTCGCATTCTCCTCCAAATCAGTCAAATATGGTAGGGTATGGGTTGGTAAGATATCCCATGCCGTTTTAATGCATCAAGAATAATGAGGAATGGGTTGGCGTGTTTTCCCATGTTTCTATCCCTTGGGCTCGACCCATGCAATGTAAAAAAGCCGATTAGGATAAGAAAAAAAAAAAAAAAAGGTGGTTCATCTTTTCTACTCTGTCGTCCCCTCTTTTCTTCTCTAGGGTTAAAAATGGAGTTCGAACCTCCTCCCCGCTCTGTAATGGCGTTTTTGCCTCTTACTAATGGAATGATGTTCTCGTGCAAACTTCAACGGCGACAAAACATGTTTTGTGATGCATCGTCCATCCTTGCTCATTTTTGCTTGTTCTCTTCTTGCCTCTCTTCATTAGGGTATTTGTGCATGTTTGAATGTTCATTGCAGGTTTGGAGCCGTGTTCATGGAGTTTTGGGACATTTTACGTGTGAAATCTATCCTTGGGCTGTGATGCATCCGTCCATCCTTCCCATTGCTCACCTCTCTTTGTTCCATGGTAGTTTTGATAGATGTTCAACATTCTCCTTCTCTCGGTGTATCACTATTTTAGTGTAGGCTTTTGTTGTTTTCTCCTTCTCTCTCTCTCTGTCTCCTTGGTATGGTTAGATTAGGATTAGATTAGCTTGCACGCATTTGGCATAGCTTGTGGCGGGTAGTTTAGGAGCAGAACTAGCCTTCTCTGGAGATTCCTCTCTCGGTTTCACAAGTCCCACGCTTGGAGAGAGGTTTCCATGTTGTGCAATCACACTGGATGCCTGAGTGATCAACCTAGAAGCCTGATCTACATCCGGGGGTCTTTGTGATTTTGCACTAACAGATTCAGCTTGCACGCCCGGTGGGACCTTAGAGGTCTTTCACTTCATCTTTTGCAGGTTGGTGTGTTCCTGTGAAGATTTCAGCCTTTGGAGGCACTTGCAAACACATCTGGCGACTCCATCTGATCAGCAACCCATTTCTCTGAGCTTGCAGACCCGTTTCCATCCATTTTTCATCCATCTTTCTTTCCATCCCTTTCATTCTTTTCCATTCCATGAAGTTGTGCAATCATGACTTCGTTTCCATCATGGAATTCACATCAACAACAACAGTATATTCCACCTCCAACATGTTTTACAAATCCTCCAAATCAGCATTTTGAGCAGATTCAAGATCAGTATGCATACCCATATGAGCAGCAAGAGTGCAAAGTCATTTTGGCTATGAAGCTTTCAAGAGCAAGAGTATGCATACAATGAAGACCATCAGATCCAAGATGATGGTGCATTGGGAGACAATCCAAAAGATGGAGGTAGGGATGGCGCAGTCTAGGGTTCAAGCACAAATGAAAGCTCTTGGAATCGGTTGTGGAGCACCTTGTCGTGGGTGGGACCTTTTCCAAAGCATTACTGACCCTCGGGAGAAGCTTGACTTCATGATCGCAACGCTGCCTTTGCTTGCAAAGTGGATTGAAGAAATAGAGGTGTATGAGAGAAGTATTCAGCAACCTTGTCAACGGGTAAGCACATCTTCTCATGCCTTTTCTTTTCCTCTTTCCCAATCTGTTTCATTTCAGCAGTGTCAAGTTTCAAACCCTCCATCTGCTGTCCCAAGTGTTGAATCCATTTCTCCACCCCCTAGTCTTCCACCTCATCTCGTTTCTTCTTTCCTTTTCCCTTCTAAACAGTCATCCCCTCCACAAGAGCTAACGAAAATACCCCCTCCTCCAAAGAAACAAGAGGTTTCACTACCTCCACCACCACAAAAACTTGCAAAAATCAGTCATCAAGGACAGTAAGAAGAGGAGCCCAACAGAAAAGAAATAACAGACGACTTGAAGGTTTGGGCTGCCAAGTTTGGGATGACAAAGATCCCCTTGATGGTTAAGCCTACAGAAGAGGCTAGGGTTGGAGAACAGGTGGTGGTTAGGACTGATTTGGTTGCAGCAGAAGAAGAAGGTCTTGCAGTCCCAACTTGTCCTCTAGAGCAGCAGAATGAAGAGTTTGACTTGACAAACTTCATGCTAGAGGAAGAGTTTTATCAAGAGCAAGATTCTCTTCAGGTAGTAGAGGAAGGAGAAGCTGCTCCAAACCCAAAAGAAAAGGAGCACAATCTAGCTGTGGAGGAGAAAAGTGCAGATCCAAGGGCTTTGAGCACAAAGCAGGCTACAGGAGAACCTTCAGTTCTTCTTTCCACTTCATCTCTCTCAAGTTCTAGTACTGAAGAGGAGTTTGATCTCTCAAACTCAATATTGGAGAGTGAAGGAAACCATGGTGGTCAAGTTGCAGATCAAGAGGACACCATGGAGGAAGTTGAAAACGAGCAGCAGGACAACAATGAGGCAGTTTACCTGTCAGATTTGGAGGACTGTTTTGATGGAGAAGAACCGGTTGAGTTTTCACCATTCTCTCTTTCATCATCCACATTCCAAACACCAGAGCCTGCTGTCATGGACAACATTCAATTGCAGCAGCCTGCATCTTATAGCAGCTCTTTGGAATCAAAATTGGAAGATTCTAATCTTCCATGTTCTTCATTGGAGGAAGAGAAAGGACAGAGGAATTTCACCATTTCTTCCACAACATCCATTCAAGAGGGTCCACAAGAGAACTCCATTCTTGGAGTAGAAAATCAGAGCTATGGGCATATCAAACGGATCAGACCTTGCCCAATCAGGTATTTGGCTTCATTGGAGCCAAAGGAGAAGCCACAACCGGTCATGCTCACTTCTGGGCATGAGGATGAGCTAAAAAGTACCAAGAATCAGCTGTCATACCTCTTCAATCCAAATGCAGAGCAACTAAAAGATGTATTGGATTTTTCAGTTGATACCTTGATGATTTGGATAGAAGACCACTTGTTGATTTTCCATCCATCCAAACAGCCATGATCGTGCCAAATCAATTGCATGGCTGCCAATTTTGAAGAAAGGAAGATATTTCTCACAACTTGATTGCGTAGGTTTGTTTAGCTTTCCTTTGCTTCAGTTAGAGTAGAGTAGCTAGGTTTGCTTTCAGCAGAAGAAGTGCTTGTGCACACTCTACATGTTCCATTTAGGGCATGTATGATTTTCAATTTTGTACATAGTTTTTGGTGTTGATGTTTTTGCTCTTGCACGCTTATTTTTGTGATTTTTGGTGAGAACAACTCCATTCCGGTGGGTTTTCAAGTGGCTCGGAGGGGGTTTTCAAAGTTCGAGATCATTTTCGAGGCTTGCTTATGACTCCATGCCCAATGGATTGCTTCAGGCTACTGGTCTTTTCATCTAGCAGGCAGATGACCCCGCTGAGTCACCAAATTTTTATCCAAAATTCACCCCCCCAGGGTAATTTTGATAACATGCATCAGAATATTCAAGTCCCAGGCAAGTAGGTTAGTCCAGGAAAAATCGTGAAAATTGGCTAAGTCCTGCTCAAGGACGCCTTTGGGACGTGTGGGACAGAAAGACGCGGATCGGCGAAAAGCCTCTAGGTGGCCCGCTAAGCATTTGGGACAATCGGGCCAGAAGTACGCGGCAGGGGCGAGAAGCGATCCGGCCGAAGAGGAGGAAAAATGACTAGCTGGCGGCGAAAGCAGCAGATTCGGGACAAGAGTACGTGAAGGACCCGAACCGGCCGGATCGGCCGAAATGGGGAACTTCAATCCAAAACAAAGTGGGAAAAGTGGGAAAAAAAGACCCGAACGGCCGGATCGGCCGAAATGAGCAAAACTTGATCGAAACAATTGGGACATCCGGGGCGCAAGGACGCAAACCTTAGCCGAACCGGGCGAATCGGAAGAAATTGTCCCGCCAAGCACCGGGACATCCGAGACATCTCGGACGCCTTGAACCGGCCGGTTCAGCCAAAATCAGCACAAGGAGCACAAGGAAAAATGGGACGCGTGGGACGCGGATCACCGAAAGTGTCAAAACCAATGAGAAACTACCACGTGTCCTCACAAGAGAAAGGTCAAAAAGTCAAAGGGCGAGTTTTCGAGCAGTGATCCGAACCAATGAAATAGTGCCACGTGTCCTAGCTAGGGCCCACAGGGAAATTTCAAAAGATAGCCTGCCAAGAGTTGGAGGAGAGAGAGAGTTGCGAATCAGCGCCGCCACGTGTCGTCTAGGTGGCGAAGCACGGGAAATATTTCAATATCCGTTTTGGTTTGTTCCGTGCCCTAAATCTTCAGATCGTCATATCTTTTGATCCAGAGCTCAGATTTGCACGTTCTTTATATCAACGGAAAGCTGTTGAAATTCTCTGCATGATTCTGGGATCAATCTCAAGTTTTGGTGTAGTATGGAGAGAGAAAATCGAGAAACAGCTCTGACGCGTGATAATGGCCAGAGGCGACGTTTCAACAACCTGTTTTAATGCTAATGGGTCGCATTCTTCTTCAGCACGGCCAGAAGTGACATTTTAGCGGCCAAATTAATGTAGAATGGGTCGCATTCTCCTCCAAATTAGTCAAAGATGGCAGGGTATGGGTTGGTAAGATATCCCATGCCGTTTTAATGCATCAGCAGTCAATGAGGAATGGGCTGGCACGTTTTCCCACGTTTCTATCCTGGGCTCGACCCATGCAATGTAAAAAAGCGATTTGGATAAGAAAAAAAAAAAAAAGGTGGTTCATCTTTTACTTTCCGCCCTCCTCTTTTCTTCTCTAGGGTTAAAAATGGAGTTCGAACCTCCTCCCCGCTCTGTAATGGCGTTTTGCCTCTTACTAATGGAATGATGTTCTCGTGCAAACTTCTCAAGCAACAAAACATGTTTTGTGATGCATCTATCCATCCTTGCTCATTTTTGCTCGTTTTCTTTTTGCCTCTCTTCATTGCGGTATTTGTGCATGTTTGAATGTTCATTACGGAGTTTGGAGCTGTGTTCATGGAGTTTTGGGACATTTTCGTGTGAAATCTATCCTTGGGCTCGTGATGCATCTGTCCATCCTTCCCATTGCTCACCTCTCTTTGTTCCATGCGCAGTTTTGATAGATGTTCAACATTCTCCTTCTCTGGTGTATCATTGTTTTAGTGTAGGCTTTTTTTGTTTTCTCCCTTCTCTCTCTCTCTGTCTCCTTGGCATGGTTAGATTAGAATTAGTTTAGCTTGCCTCGCATTGGCATAGCTTATGGCGAGTAATTTAGGAGCAGGAACTGACCTTCTCTGGAGATTCCTCTCTTGATTTCACAAGTCCCACGCTTGAGAGAGGTTTCCATGTTGTGCAATCACACCTGGATGCCCGAGTGATCAACCTAGAAGCCCGATCTCGCATCCAGGGGTGCTGTGATTTTGCACTAACAAATACACTAGCCTAATATAATGCAAATTTGTAATAAATAAATGAATAATGAAATTGATTAATAAAAATAAGACCTGAATGGTGGTATAGGGGTATTAATGTTAATATAATTAGCAGGACTAATACATTGTAAATAAGTATGATAAAATAATGTAAAGTAATTGTATAATTAAATCTAATGGAAACAAACCCTAATATTCAAGAGAATAGTAAGAAAAGGACTTAGTTGATTAAAGGTGACTATCGCAAAGTGTCACGAGATCGATTAAAGATTCGGAACTCGGGACGAACACTCAAGGACCCTGTAGAGGATAGATCTAGAGGTTTTAAGTTGGCTAGGGAACTTAGGAGGGTATTAGGGTGCCCTAGTTTGCAATCTTGGCGCTATGATCTCTGTAAATGCTCAGAAAATGATTTTGGTATGGTCACAAGGTGTCTCTAAATGCTTCATGTTTGTCGCACTAGACTCAGGATGAGTTGTATCCTAACCTACAATATAAATGAAAGTATCAAAACTAAAAAGAATAAAGATGCAAATGAATAGGTTAGACTGACCTCATCTTCCAAACTAGTGGTCTTATCACTAAGTATTGTACTACATTTCAAACCCGGATGTAGTTCCGGTGAGTGTGTGCATGTCATGCCCTAGGTGCTCTTGTGCTAGTCACACTTTGTGAAGTAGCGAGCAATAATAACTATAGAAAATGTAAATAACATGTGTGCATGGAATAGAATAGAATCCATCCACCTATGCAACATGTGTGATACATATCTCCTAGCCTTAATCCATGACACTATGTGGATGTAATGGATGCAACTCTATATGTAGTGATAGTATTATGTGACACTAGGACCCTTATTCTCGGTCTTATAACTTTATATTTGTAGTTCTCTCAAGTTTAATTTCATAATTAATCCTAACAATGCCAATTGGGAAAAGGATAAGGATGAAAAATAGATATAAAGGCCCCAAAAAGAAGTGGGAAATAATTTTCATAGATCGGGAGTGCGTAGGGTGGGACCGGGGTGTCCCAAGATAGGCCGGGCACCCCGATTTTGGGCTAGAATGACAAGGAAGTTGTGAAATGGACATATATGTGCTAGAAAATATGTGAGAATGAAAAAATAAAAATATAAAATAAAGATGAATAAAAGGTGGAATTAATTAGTACTTTATTCACTTGATAACCTTCTAACTAGTAGTATAAGACTCGAGCTAAATAGTGTTTAAAGTGCATAATTTTTTTCTAAAATTTTCCCCACTTTATGTTGGTGAGCGAATTATCTCGTAGCATAAAGTAGATAGAGATGCGTACTTGATATCCATGTAGAGTGTAGTACAAGAAGTTTCAATGGACTAGACTCAAGCATGGAATGAAAACAACAAAAGCGTGGAGCGTGGATTCTCTAGATGAAAATTGAGCATAAAAAAGTGACGAGAGTGAACCTAGGGTGGAATTCATGTGTAGTTATTATTGTGTGTAGTGTAACTACATGGTTAGTAAGGAAAGTGCTTGTAGCGGTGTGTTGTCATTGTCATTATCATTTTCATTGTTGTTGTTGTTATTGCCCCTAATTTGACTACTTGTTTCTCATACGGCTAGACCTGCAAGGAGAAAATGATCAAGTAGTCAACTATGTATGTATGTAAAAACGTTGTGTAAAATATGCATGTGTAAATTATGAAAATGTAAAATACGCTAGAGTAAAAGTGCAAATGGAACATATGCACCTGATCCATGTCAAGAAAAAGGGTTTAGAAGGATATCTTGTATTATCATGAGTTTTTTGGGAGATCTCACGCCACCCTGGTTGAAGAAGTATAGGAGGAAATACGATGTGTCCTCCAAATTTAACCACTTATGCTGAAATGTGTGAAGATATATCTATATTGTCCCTGGTTTTTGAGTGATCCGGCACCATTGGTGAGAGAAGTGTAGAGAGGCATGCCCACTATAACCCCCAATCCTATAACTACTCAGTAAAATTACCGAAAGACACCATGTCTTGTTGAGGCCACTCTGTATGGAGTTTGTAGACTAGTCTCGAACTCATTCATTGTGTGTGAACCAAAGTGTAACTACATTATTTTAGTATTAAAACCTCAATTATTCCCCCTCTTTTGGGGTACATGAGAAATCGCTAAAAGGATAATGCGGCCCCAAAAGAGGACCAACCACACTTTAACCGTAGAAGTTTTCCTTGCAGAGGGAAAGGGAAGTGCTTGGTAGATACCTAGGTGGGCACAAAAGGGGATGGCTAGGAAAAAACAAGTGTTAGTCCGAAATCACATGCATGCAAGAAAACAAGTGTAAAATATGTTCACAATGTAGAAACTACCAAAAATGTAGTGTAAACATGCAAGAAAACAAGAAGACCACATAAAGCGGGTTTCAAACATGTGACATCACTCACGATGTCACAAGATACACAAGGCCATCGTTGCTACAAATAGTAAACAAGTGTGCACACAATAAAATGGAAAATCCCACATACAATGGAAAAAACGTAGACAAGTAGAAACAAACAAGTAGTCATGGAAACATGTAACCCTATAAAACAAGTGTTATACATGGAACACTCGTTAGCATGTTAGAACAATAAAAAATATGTCAAAGGGTGTATAAGAAAGTAAGATAGGATGATAATTACAAAATGAAACAATATCACATATATAAGATGAATGTGGATGCCCCAAGTGACCGGTATAGGAAGGGTAGGAGGCGAGCATCCATGTCGCATGTATAGTCCCGTATCTCCGCAATCACACAAGACAAAGGCATGAATACACATGTGTGTATGATAATGACATATAAGAAAACAATATAACATGTGTAGTAAAGTGATCATGTAAAAAAATAGTAAGCAAGAGTAAATGCCACCAAGAAAATGTAGTATGATGTGGATGGATGGAATGGAATGCAAGATGGAATGATACAAGTGGCATGCCCCCAAGTGGATGGAAGTGTATGCCATGAGGTTAATTTTTTCACCCTCATCAGTCAAGAATGAACCATAAACAAGAGTGCATCATTGGGAAATGGTTTAGTATTTTTGGTTGTATTTATCATGATGTGATGAGTGTGTATGTGTAGTGGGGATTGAAGGTGACATGTGGAGATATGATGTACGTGAACCCCATAGTTGAAGCGTATATCACGACTTGTTGAATAGAGGAGTGATGATTTATCCCTAAGTTTATATCACTATAGAATGAGTGTATGGGGATGAGACATATGGAAAGATGTGTGTGGACCCTATAGCCTAAGCGTATACCACGACTTGTTGAATGTATGAGTGATGATTTAGCCCTAAGTGTATATCACTATAGAATGGGTGTATGGGGATGGGATGTATGTGGACCCTATAGCTGAAGTGTATACCATGACTTGTTAAATGGAAGAGTGATGATTTATCCCTCAACATATATCACTATAGAATGAGTGTATGGGAATGACACATGTATGGAAAGATGAGTGTGGACCCTATATCCTAAGCGTATACCATGATGTGTTGAATGTGTGAGTGTTGATTTATCCCTAAGTGTATATCACTATAAGAAGAGTGGATGGAGATGGGTGATGTTGTACCCTAAAGTGTATGTCACTATAATATGATAATGGGGTTAACTTGATTTAGCCTAAAATGTATACCACTATAGAACAAGGTTTAAATTTAACCCGAGTTGTATGTCACTAATGCAGAAATGTTGGATGAAAATGTTGCATTGGTGAATGTAAGGTCCATTTGATTGGTAAACCCTCGGTAGTTGAGTATGGACCGAGGAAATAAAGTGTGTCATAGGGTGGTGAGTGCAGCATGTAGAAGACAACGTAGTATAAATGACCAAGTGATGAATATGGTATGTAAATGTGCGGTGTGGGTAATGCAATGTAATATGTGTAATGTATATAGAATATGTAATGTGTGACATAAAAATGGAATATGTAAGTATAATAAGATGAAACTAGACCCATATGTAATGGAATCTAGTGTAGTATGTAGAATGCATATGATGAATAGATGCGCTATGTGAATAAGACAATGTAAGGAAGGTATGATGTGTAGATGATGCAAGATGCGGATATAGGTGTAGAATATGTAATGATGACAAGTAAATATAGACCCATGTATAATGTGACCTAGCGTAAATATAAAATGTAAGAAAGAGATGCAAAACTAGACGTGTATGATATGATGACTAGTGTAACATGTATGAGATAGATGATGTATAAATGAATAATAGATTAGGTACGAATAGGATAATGTAGGATGTGTAGTACTTATGGTAGGATATGTAGAACCTATAGTGCAGTGTGTGGGGTTCAGTGTAATGGTAATACCTCAATAGTCCATTGTGATAAGAGTGCATCATCAGGTAATGATGGTGTCATAATGCTTGAGGAATATGCCTATGAAAGAAGATGTAAATTAAGGGAGGGGGAGGAAGGATAGAGAGTTTTATTCGATACAGCCCCAAGTGTACTATGATGATATCAATCTATACAGCCACGCAAGAGGTACCATGCCATTGTGGGATAGCATTGGTTGTGTCATGATAGGAGAGAGGGCCAACACAATGGTAGGCCAAAACAACATTAAAACCATGTGACGATGACGGAGTTGGAAATTTGGACTATTCATTAGTAGGAGTAGTGTATTTGTCAACAATGATTGGTTGGACCTTATATGGGATTGGTGATGCTACAGAAGTGTTGGTAGGAGAAGGAGGTGGAATGTTATTGAGAGATGGTTGCGTACTTTGACTTGGTAGTATTTTGGATGACTTGAGGGAAATAGGTGCTGAATTGATTTCTAGAGGAGGTTTCTGAGGTGGTGTTTGATTATTAGATATTGATGAGTCAGGGATAGGAATCCATTGGGATGTAGCATTATTATTACGTTCATGTATGAGAGGCTCAGGTGATGGTATGTCTTGAAGGTCAATTATATGACATGTAGTGGACCTAGATTGCATATGAGATGTAAGAGGAGGAAAAACATGTGATTGAGAAGCATCTTTAAGCTGTTGGATTCCATATTTGAAATATGTAATAGTGGATTATATAGCTTGAAATTTATCATGAAACAATGAATGTATAGCTTGAATTGATTCTAATAAGGGTTGATTAGGTGGAGGAGGATGGAAGGTATTATGAACATATTTAGAGAGTAAAGAAGGATAGCATAACCCATGATTATGTCTTCTTGTAGGAAGATCCCAAGGGGATGGAATTTTAGGGTATTGTGTACTAGTATTAATAAAACCATAATGTTGTAAATAGTCATACCCTGACCTATACTTAGAAAAATCCGAGACTTGTTAGCAGAAGGATCACTAGATTGCTCAATTGAGTTACAATATTTGAAAGGAGATGGGTTAGCCAATACATCATATATAGTGCCTTGATGTCAAAATTTAAAACATGTATGTAGTGTAGAAGGGACCCCATGCATGGCATGGATCCAAGGTCGGCCCATAAAAATGTTATAATTAAGATGATTGGGCATGACATGGCACAAGATCATAAGTATTTTTACACAAATGGTAATAGGGAGGTTTAAAATACCTAACACATGATTAAGGATGTTATCAAAGAATAGATGGAAACAAATTATGGATTGAGAGTTGATTCCAAAATACCTAAGTGGTGAAGAAAGGTAACTTTACAAATATTGAGGCCATATCCATTATCAACTAATGCCATTTTGACACCTACTTTATTGATACAAACTTGGATATACAACGGTAGGTCATGTTGTAGTATTTCATGGGAGGGTAAATCATTGGTAGTGAAATTTATTTTATCTTCATCAAAAGATAAAGCAGAGGTAAATTTGTGATAGACATATTTAGGTGAAGTATGAGGAGGGATGAATTTAGTAGCTAAATATTCTCTAATCTTGGTCATAAAATCAAGGTTATTTTGTAGATAAGTATGGAGAGAGATATTCATGGTGTAGAAACTTGAAAACAACCTATGTGGGAGATGAATAGAAATTCACATGAAACCCTAATGTGTAGGATGTCGAAAGGGATGCATGCTAAATGTGGTCAAATATTAAAAATAGAGTTGTTAATGATGCTTAAATACAAGACCTAGAAGGTGCAATGAAAGAGGATCAGTTGACCAAAATTATTAACAAAAATACAACCTAAATGGTGGTATAGGGGTATTAATGTTACTCTAATTAGGAGGACTAAAACACTGTAAATAAGTATGCTAAAATAATGTAAAGTAATTGCATAATTAAATCTAACGGAAATAAACCCTAATACACAAGAGAAGAGTAAGAAAAGGACTTAGCTGATTAAAGGTGACTATCACATAATGTCACGAATCTGATTACATATTCCATAACTTAGGTCAAACTCTCAAAGACCATGTGGAGGACAGATCTAGAGGTTTTAAACTAAATGAGGCACTTGGGAGGGTACATGGGTGCTCTGGTCTATATTCTAGGCACTCGATCTCTGTAAATACTCGAAACTAATTTTGGTGTGGTCCCAAGGTGTCTCCAAATGCTTCCTATTTGTCACACTAGATTATCCAGATGAGTTGTATGATGACCTGCAATACAAACAAGTATTAAACCCTATAAAAATAAATATGTAAATGAATGGGTCGAATGACCTCGACACCAGATTAGTGATCTTATCACTAAGTGTTGCACTACATTTTGGACCCATATGTAGTTATGGTGGGTTTTTGCATGTCGTTACCTAGGTGCTCTTGTGGTAGTCACGCTTTGTGAAGTAGTGAGCAATAGTTACTATAGAAAATGTAAATATCATGTGTGCATGGAATAGAATAGAATTCTTCCCCCTATGCAATGTGTGTGATGAAAATATCATAGCCTTGATGCATAACACTATGTGGATGCAAGTGATGCAATGGATGCAACTCTAAATGGAGTGATAGTATACTAGGACCCTTGTTATGGTCTTATAACTTTATATTTATAGGGATGTCAAGCTTAATTTTGTAATTAATCCCTTCAAGGCCATCCGGGAAAAGAATAAGGATGAATAACTTCTAGAATGGCCTTGAAAAGAAGCAAGAAAGGATGTGCAGAGATTGCGACACACGGGGTATGACTATGGCGCCCTAGTATAGGCTGGGGCACCTTGATTTTGGGATAGAATGATAGGGTAGTTGTTAAATGGATGGATAAGTGCTAGAAAATATACGAGAATGACGAAATAAAATATAAAATAAATATAGCAAAAAGGTGGGATTAATTAGTACTTTATTCACTTGAGAACCTTCTAAATAGTAGTATAAGACCGAGCTAAATAATGTCTAAAGTGCATAATTTTGTGTCTACGAAATAATGAAATAATACCCAAGAAAACTAAGCTAGAATATATGAAACACTAATGTGCAAAGAGGGTTACAAGAGCCTTAGATTATTTGTAGATTTTTCTATATTGTGTTGTAGTGAAGACCAAATGAATAGAGATTAAAAATCATCGCACATAATTCTAGAAAGTTACTGAGATATGATTTATTTGGTCAGACGGGGGCACCCGAGGAGGGATGGGGGTACATTTGGGTTCCCTAGTCTAATTTTTGGGTGTCATGTTATGTATAAATAGTTAAAACCAGTTCCAGTATGTTTATTAGGTTTATGTAGTTTTTGTCCGTGTATGTCATTAAAATTTGCTCGATGTCATTGTAAACATGAAATGGATAAATCACCTATAAAACCCCAAGAAAAACATCAAAACACTAAAAAAATAAATATGTATATGAATTGTTTGGACTATTCTCAGCTACCAAATTTATGGACTTATAATTGAGTGTTGTACTACATCTCAGTGCCCAATGTAGTTCTAGGTGTGTGTGTGTGGAATTGTGCCTTAGGTTGCTCTTGTGCTAGTCGCACTTTCCGAGTAGCAATGAGCAAAGTAACTAGATGTAGAGTGGGAATAATGTGTGCATGGAAACAATAGACTCCCCTCCTATGAAGTGTGATGTAGATGAACCAACCTTCGTGCCTTGTGATGAAGCTAGATGGATGCAAATATAGCTATAGATGCCTTTGATGGATGCTGACCTTAGGTGGAGATTTTACATTCTTAGTGCTTAGTCCCTTATTATGATCACATAAATTTATATTTATATGATTCCCTTGCTTCAATTTTGTAATTAACCCTAAAATTCCAAATACCAAAATGATAAGATGCTCAAATGACCAGAAAGGACCCAAAAAGTGTGACCAAAGTACAAAGAGGACTAGGGCACCCAAAGTGGTTGAGGAATCTGGTGTTGGCATCCCTGGATAGGCACCTGAGTCCAAAAAGGGTAAAACTAAAGTATGAAAAGATATACTAGGCCAATAAATATGGAAGACCAAAAGTAGCAATAGAAAGTAACAAAATATGGTGAAAGACATGTGTTGATTAGTAATTTTCTTACTTAGGAATCATGCAAATAGTATTATATGGTCGAGACTAGATAATGACTCATATTATCTAATTTTGTGTCTACAATTACTAGTATCAATAGCATTTAAATTAAATAGGAGGATACATTGATTCTATAAAAAACAAATTGTCAAAAAAACCTAAAGGGGTCTCACACACTAATTAAGTATTGTACTTGATAGAGGATTTAACATCTATCTTAATGTTAGGAAGGAATTTTGTTTCAAAACCATAACACACTATTAATATTTTCTTTTTGTAAAATTTATGTTTTCTTAACCAATATAAAATATTATATGGACATGAATATTGTGATTAAGTATTGAGAAAATTACATCCATAGAGGATTGAAAGAAAAAATATTATGTATTCCATAGAAGATGTATATGTTTGAATCTAGATGGGGAATTGTATGTGCACCTCATTGAATAGTAATAGAACTATGGAATATGGAAAAGTAGTAATCCTATTGTTGGGGTATCATATAATGTATTAGTGTCTCATTGAGAGTTAATCGGGGAGATTTTTAGTGGCGAATTTTTGTAAACTCATGAAAATTGAGGATTATGGAAATTCAAATTGGTGAATATTTTGTGGTTCGCAGCTGACTTATTCACCGAAAAATTCGACCGACATGTCCCTTATACTATTCATTTTTCCTATATTTTACACATATATAAGATCTTATGAATGTAATTCACCACCATTTTGAATCATAGTGTGCACATATTCACTAAAGGAAAATATTGGCTAGCCATGGTGGCTGCTCTAGGTTAAGTTTCAACCCATGTTGGATGGATGACTAAATCATTGATTCATTGGTATCGCCACCCAACCCATAGCTGCCCAATCCACGACCAACCCTTAACCGTCTAACCCACCCACCCAACCCTTAGTTTTCCAACCCCTCACCCAACCAACCCACCTGTCTAACCCTTAGCCATCCAACCCCTCACTCATCCAACCCTTATCCGTCTAACCCTCGCCCATCCAACCCTTATCCATCCACCCCTCACCCAACCAACCCACCTGTCTAACCCTTAGCCATCCAACCCCTCACTCATCCAACCCTTATCCGTCTAACCCTCGCCCATCCAACCCTTATCCATCCACCCCTCACCCATCAAACCCACTTGTCTAACCCTTAGTCGTCCAACCCCTGACTTGTCCAACCTACCTTCCCAACACTTAGTTGTCCAACCCCTCACCTATCCATCCCACCCACCCAACCCTCAGCCATCCAACCCCTCACTCGTTTAACCCCACCCACCCAATATTTGTCCAACTCCTCACCCATCAAACCCACCCGCTAAACCCTTAGCCATCTAACCCCTCACCCGTCCAACCTAGCCACCTAACCCCTCAACCGCCTAACCCCAACCAACCTACCCGATCAACTTTGTGAAATGAGGAAAATGCTCTCTGCGAAATCACCTTTGCCACAAAACATTTTTTCAGATATTTGCCAACAATTTGAAAGTCAAATTTTGAGATTCTCTAATGATTCAAAAGTAATTTTTCAAAGGGGTCTTCTTAAAATGAACCCTGGATTTAATTAATTTTATTTATCATAAACAAAATTTTGAGATCATGTATTGACCCTTCTAGAATCATGAGAGATGGGTCCCACTTAAATAATTGATAGTATTAATCTTATAATTTTGTAGAAAGGAAAATTTAATATGTATTTTCTGAAGAAGGGATATAGGAAAAAGGATGAATTCCTACCTAAAATGATGGGAAATTACTTTATTCTAATGTATTATGATAACTATAGAAGGAAATGTTAATTTTAAAAGTGGGAAGTTTTGAGTTTCCAAGTTTAGAGGAATTTCCAAATGACGAGGTAGACATGAGAAGATATATCATTACTATGAAAAGAATAAATAGGAATAAATACAATGATAATATTTATCATTATATAGGGTAAAAATGAAGGAGAGGTTTCCACTTGAAACATTTCAATGATATATGTTATAGGAGGTACATGAAGATACTTTACATCTTACATAATACATGCATGCATCCCTCAAACATTTATTTAATGAACCTATTTATATTTGTGTTGACTTAATAAATAAAAAAGAGGAAAGAAGATCAAACAGATGAAGGAAAAAATATCGGTATTAATTAGAATATAACGAGTTGAACAAGATCAACAATAGTTAAAATCAAATATAGTATTATAAGTAGGAAACAATTTATAATTTTAATGTTTTTTAATATTTTTGTTTTGAATGCTTACTTTGTGATGCTAATATATAAATGTACATTAAGAAAAACCTATGAATCATCTAAGTGTTTGGTATACTCATGTGGGAGATTTTATCTATTCCTATTTACCTTGTAATGACGAGGAGGGTCCGAACCCTTGTGACTATGTTGATGATCAACATCAATTATTATGCCTTACAAGACTCGGTGGGTAGTAAGTTCTAATGGATGTTTAATGGGGTGGTGGGTGATATGTTAGAGCACATGACACTTTTACATTGGCTCCTAGCTTACTAGCCTAGACATATAGGGATTTGTGGGCACGAAGGATGGAGAGGAGGTTTGGAGTTCGACGTGGTCATTCTGTTGGAGTGTTGGGCTTATAATAATATCGCGATCTCTTAAATGAGAGAGGGTTAAAATAGGCCATATGGGGGTAAGTGCATGGAAATGGGGGCCAAAAGGGGGTCTTAAGTGGACACTTTTTACTGAAAAATAAAAAATCTTCAACTTTTATAAGTTATTTGAAAGAGTTACACTCAAAATTGGAAGACGTTATGAAAACATGAATCGTATCATTTTGAGTCTATTTTATAAGCTACTATTTTTTTCAAAATGGTTAAGTGTAAGTGGGTTAAAAATCTAAAATAACGATAGGTGGTCCTATTTTTTAAAACATAGTAGAAAGTCACTGCTCCCGCACCCGCCCCCAAATTTTTTTGTAACTATATAGTTTTTATTCAATTGGATGAGTAAAGAAAGATAGTGAAAAGATAAGTTTACAATCCCTAAAAAAAGATAAGTGTTTTAAATATATATGGAATCCCTTAAAATAGATATATATAAAGATATAGTTTGAAATAAATATATATGGATAATATATATATAATAAAGAGGACAATTTTCTTGACATTGTAGGAATTTTTTTAAGAAAGATAGAAAACGTTTTCATAGGATTTAACATGGTGAAAGGTGAAATTTATGCATATATTTTCAAAAACATGCATGTTGTTGTGTTGTTATAGGTCTAAGGCGCAATTTTAGCAAACCAAAGCAATTCCAACCCTATTAAATATTGGTTTAGGGGCATAATTGTAGGGAACATGCTCACATTCCTTAGAGTATAATCATTATATGTGTTTTTGCGCTTAGGAGTTTATTTACAAAAATAAATGTTTAAGTATAAGAAATAGTTAAACATAAATAATAATAAATGAAAAATTATACTTAATGAAATAACTAAACATAAACAATAATAAATTAAAACTTATACTTAAACTATAAGTATTTCATTTATTATTATTTATACTTTATTATTTCTTATATTTTAAATTTATTTTAGTAAATATAAGAAATTAGGGTCACTTTGCACCTTATGGAACTAGTCTCACAGCTCCATGAGTCATGGTTTAGGAGAATTTTTTTCATAATCTAATATGATCAAGTACATATGTAATTTTAAGGATTTCAACATTCATCCTAAAGATTTTAGTGTTTAAACTCTATTGTCAATATTTATTTTGGAAACAAATATAGTCATTGTTTATGTTTTAGGGCCTTTTTATTGTTTATCGACATTTGTAGGAGTATTAGTTGTATCAAAAATAGATTTACAATCCTTACCACTCTCAAAGGAAACAACAACTTCTCAAATATATGTAATCATGAAATGCCTTATAATACATAATAAATCAGAACACATGTGTTGGACATGGTGTCATTGGTGTTTTCATTGATGTCAAGTTGCATTGATAGAAAAGGGTGTCCATGTGGCATAGGATTTATAATGAGGTGTCAATCATCAAGAATAAAGAAGGCTGATTGGTAGTGCCCTATTTTTATGTCATGAAGTGTTGCATTTGTGAAGTGTTATTTTGGAACGAAAAGGGGAAGCTTCATTTTTTTGAAATTATCCATGAAACCTTCAAGACTTAGAGAAAAATGGATTTATCCAACATGTAGAGGATTCATGTATCTTTGTAATGCCTATTTGTTTTCCTCCTAACTCCTTACATATCTCCTAGAATCTTCTAGACAAGTCAGATTTCACCATTAGAGTATTTGTTCCATGCACCTTGAAAACCCGTTGTTGAGAAAATAGTCTTTTAATGATCAAACATTTTATAAATATTCCTAAATTACCTTCAAAACTTCCAATATTCCTCAAAATCACCTCTTTATGCTTAACATATTTCCTAAAATATCCTAGAGGGTGCTTTATTAGCTCCGAGAATGGAAAAACTAGCTAGCATGGAAATCAAATATTTGGAAGTATGATAACTAAGCCCCTTAATTGAAAATAAGGTTTCTCATTCACTGTGCATCCTTCCTCTAGTGATGTAGAAGCATCTTGTTAATAATAATTTTTGGATTTTTTAGGTTACTAGGGGTGCCTTAGGTCCACTTGAGATGGTCATATTTTGTACTAGTCCATTTGGACTCCCTAGGAAAGAATAGGAAATTTCCTCCAAATGTATATTTGAATATTCTAACTAGTTCTAGGTATGTTATAGGCTTAGGTGTTAAGTGACACGGTCATCTCAGACTGAAATATCAGATTTACTGAGGTTAAAGGATATTTTGTAAAGAATTTTCACGTGAAAATATCTTGTTTTGGATTGTATTCTTATGTATTATGGTGTTCAAGGCTTCATGGAACACTCACAAAGTTGTCAAAGGAATGGAAAATAGATCAAAAGACTTACTTAAACTAGACTATACCCTTTTTGAGATGTTTAGTAGTATTTAGCATGAACATAATGATTTGATGGAATCCTTCAGTCTATTTCAAAGCATTGATCACGAGGACTTGGTGTTGAAAAATTCAAGAAGTTCTTTAATAAGCCATCTAAATGAGGATTTCTTAAATAAAATTTACGTTCACAATCCTAATTATGTGTGCCCAGTCTTAAAGGCCTATAGTAGAATATTCATTATGAAAGTTAATATTTATGACTAGTAGAGTCCTTTATAGGTGTGTAGGAAGGTAATAATAATACCAAGAGCTTCAAAATATGTAGTATAGGTTGGAATAAGAATATAAGAAAAGGAATATACAAATATAGTCTAGAAGTGTAAATGCCTAGTTTGAGGGATAATAAGGATGTACCTTTATAAAAATAGTCTTTATTCCATGTTTTTGAAGTTGTTGGAGTCTCACGAAAATTTGGAGGAAGGCATAAGGGAATTAACGAATCATAAAATTAGGGAATTAGGATAAAGTATTGAGTGGTTAGCAGGTAAAGAAAGTAATGTACAATCATGCTTAATTCTTGTGGATCAAGACCAACCTTGAAAAATCATTATAAACTTAGAAGGGAATTTTATCTATCATTGAGGGAGTGGTGTTAGATTTCTTTGAATCCTTGAGTAACATGAGAAAATCCTTATATAAATTTAATCAAGAAGACATGTTGAATGTCCTACACAAAGTGCCATAAAGAAGTCTAGAGAGAGTAAGGGTTTGTATGAAAATCCTTAAGTGATAGAGGAAGAGTTGAGTGATTTGAATTAGTGATTAGGATAGGGTTAAACATAGTTAGATGAGTGAAAATAATATTGAGTAAAATTCAAGGTGAAGGTGACAAACATATTGAGATGAGTGAATTGCAGATTGAGTAAAAGTCAAGGTGAAGGTGACAAACATAGTCGAGAAGATTGTTTAGAGCTTAAGAAAACAAGGACTCCTAAAAATTGGAAAGTTGAAAATCTAGCAAGATGATGGATAAAGGAGTAATGGAGCATTGAGGTGTTCTTGAGTAAGGTGTATGGGTGTGTTGAAAGGTGGATGCGGAGAAAACTCGATACCATTACGTAAAACACCCTTTTGATCAATTTTATCCATGTGGAATTAGAAATTTTAAGGTTAATCACATGTTCCCTACCTCCACCATTAATTGATCTTATTACTAAGCACTAATTAAGAGCTTCAAACACTCTTGGGAGGTATGTATTTCTTGAGAGTATGAGATGATTGCTAGCATCACCTTCGGTGGCCTTAGATCAAAATGGATGCTCCCAAAATGTAAATTATTATTCAATATTTTTGGTGCCTAATTTTTTCCTCCTAACTCCTTACGAAGCTCCCGGAATCATCCAAAGAAGTCAAGGTTCACAATTTGACTACTCATTCCTTGCACTTGAAAACCCGTTGTTGAACAAACTATCCTTGAATGATAAAAAATTTCCTAAATCTTCCTAAACTACTTCCAAAACCTTCAATGATTTCAAATACCACCTTTTTATACTTAATACCTTTTCATAATCTCCTATAGGATGTACACAGGCTATGAAATTGCAAAACTTGGCCTTCTAGGCTTTGCTAGAGAATTATCCCTTTACTACACTTTAATAAATGGAATAATGGACCTTGTTAATCCTTTTTTTTTTAAATTATACATGTTCACCCAATGAATTAATAATATATTCAAGGAAAATTTGATCATGACACATGAGGAAAGTTGGCCTAGAGAGGGATTCGAGAAGATTTAGGAACAAGATTTCACATTGTTTCTTTGTTTTCATGGTTTAATTTTTGTATTTTTGGGTTACTCAATTCACATGAAAACACTCCATATGAATATCATTCTCTTTTCATTCTAGTCTTAAAAATCATCCTTGAATGGAATTACTATTAGATTTAGGATTCTCATACACTTCTTTCTCATATCCCTCTCATGAGAATAGGTGACTTCTTAATCCTTCACACATGATGGTCCTAGATGCCTCAATAGCATGACTAGATCATTTTGATTTATTTCTTAATGAGATTTGGACACAATGGTAGACACAGGATATAATGATCATCAATTCACTCCTTGATCCTCACTTTTCACCTTTGAACATGATGATCTCTTTTTAATCTCATAATTCACCTCCCTACCCAAAATGTCACCTGAGTGGAAGCATGTTTATGATGTTTAGAAACCCTTTTCTCAATTTCTCCTTATGGAGATAGGTTTCCTCCTCTTAATAGAAGGATTGATCCCTGAATGAAACTTAGAGGAATGTGTAAGAAATAATTCCATGTTCTTGACCTCCACATTATACTGAAACACTACAAATTCCACCTCCTGACTTGCAAGATGTGAGTTCATTACCAAACATTGATAAAGTGTTTAGAAAAATTATCATAAAGTATGAATTTTTGGGCCTAAGATGATTGCCACAATCACTCATGGTGATATTTATTTGATTATTTGAATCGATAACAATTTACATATGTGTTTTGATTTATCCCTGTGAACTATAAGGAATTTCACGAGTCTATATATATTCGAGAAATTCTTGCTACCTTTGGGAGTTTTAAGATTTATGAAATATAGTTTTGACACATTTAACACTCCTAAAAATGTCAGTAAACAATCCAAAAGACCCTAAAACCTAAACAATGACTATATTATTTCCTAAAATAGACATCGATTGTAGAATTTAAACCTTAAAAGCTTTAGGCTGAATGCTGAAATCCTAAAAATACCTATGTATTGACCAAATTAGAATATGAAAAACTATCTTCTAAACTATGATTGATGGAGCTGTGAGACTAGTTCCATAAGGTGCAGAGTGACCCTAATTTCTTATATTTACTAAAATAAATTTAAAGTATAAGAAATAATAAAGTATAAAGATTAATAAATGAAAATTTATTTGGTAAATAAATCACTCCCAAAAGCACATATACAAAATTGTAAATAGGAACACGAATGTGTTATAACACACTCACATTTTATTCTTCATAATTACCAATCCCAATAATTCATAATGCGATTGTGCTTTCCCAAAACACACTCGAGTTTTTCTTCAAATCAAATTTTTTTCCACTTTTCTGGTCCCCCATCTCCATGCACTTACCCATATATTGACATATTCCATAATGTTATGTTCATGAGGTGACAGGAGAGGATAATTATAGGTAGCTCCTAGGAGGGTTACTAGAAAAAGATGTAGTATGAAGGACATACAAGGTTGGTGAGAGGAGAGGAGAATTATATGTAGCTCTTCGCAGAGTTTATAGGAAGGAAATACATAGGTTTTACTGTGTGGGAAGGGGTATAGGAGGAGTTGATGGTCACTCAAAGATGTGTTTTTGGGGTAGATGATCGATTCTTGGGAGTTGATCAGATTTAGTCACGTTAGGTGAAAATTTAGTTTTGTCTAGGATGTATATGAGGTTCCTGTTATTTATAGGTAAAATGATGGAGATGTGGATTTTGAGATGTCGGGGGTTAAGGACCCTTTTATATGGAATATGATGAGGGAGTGGGGAATAGGGTAGATGTATAGGGGGACAAGGTGGGTGCGGTTTATGTTGGCATGATGGAGGCATACACTACATGGTGACAAAGCTAGGTATATGGTTTTGAAAAATAGGTACAGTATGTGTAGAGGCTCCTCAAATTTTCAAAGCTAAAGGGCTTGTGAGAAGAGAGGAGCATTATAGGTATATCCTGACATGGTTATAGGAAGTAGATGTAGTATAAAGGCCATACATAGGATTTTTATTGTGGGAAAGGGGATAGGGGAGCCTAGGGCCACTCATCAAGATATGTGTGTGTGGGATCGATGAGATGATCATTGGGAGTTGATTAGATTTAGTCATGTCATATGATAGTTTTGTTTAGTACATGATGTATCCGAGGTTCCAGGTTATCTATAGGAAAAATTATGGAGATGTGTATTTTGAGACATCGATGGTTAGGGACCCATTGTTTATAGTAGATGAGGAGGGAGTTGGGATTCGGGTATATGTATAAGGGCCAAGGAGGGTATAGTTGATGATTACATGATGGAGGAATAAGCTACATGGTGATAGTGCCAAGTATATTGTTTTGAAAATTAGGTACGAGTATATATAGAGGATCTTCGAGGAGGGTGTTGCTAGGGGAGGTGAGAAGGATGAGGGAGTGGCTCTACTAGAGGTTATGATGGTGATTTTGGAGGTTGAGAAGACTTTATTGGTAGTAGATAGGGCTAATTTGATCACCGATTGATATGGTTCAATAGTTTCTTAAGATCTCATGAATAAGGAGTGGGACATGATTATTGCAAAGAGAGATGGGTTGATCCAACATCTTGTGACCATGAAAAGAGAGCTCACCTAGGATATAATAGATAGGAATAGATATCATCATGATAGGGATACCTTGTGGTTGAATTTTAGGGTGACGAAAAGGTTAATATCAAGGGCATATCTTCAGAATCCAACATATAGGCTAGTTGATAGATGGGATAATTTCCTAGTGTGACCATGGCTCAAGATCGGGATCTAGGAGATGAGATACAACATTATGAGAGTATAGTCAGATGGAAGCTTCCAAAAGAGCCTCCATATGATGATTACATGGCTTAATAGTGACATGATAGATTAGGGATCACATCTAGTGTGAGCCAACCACATAGTGCTTCCGATGAGGGACCGGATAGGGACCATGATGCGGATCGGGGAGCAAAGTGCTTGAGGGAGTATTCATTTTCGGGATTACGAGTTCACTACATAGTTGTAAGCCTTTTTATATATTTTGTTTATGTATGAGATATTGATATATGAGGATTTTAGAGCCATTGATGAATAATAAACATTTAATTTATATGTATATATATGATTTCGGGATTTATGTTATGTTTGATTTTTATTATGATTTTATGTGATGTGCTATGAGGATATTTGAAATGTATGTTTTTAGATTAGAGATATATGTCTTATGAGTTTATATATGAGTGGTTTTGATGATTTTAGATATGGTTATGACAAGTGATGATCTTGTTTTATCATCCCGAATCCTATGATGGTTAAGAACATATCATGGAATGTTTTTTCTCAGTAATATTCTTAGCATATATAGTGTATTATGATAATTTTTATTTGTACATGAAATTAAACGTGCGGTCCTATAATTTTACGCTAACATATAACCCACAATGATTATTCATACTAGGATCATGGATGGATATGGGATATTTATTTAACAATTTTCTAACATGGAATATGTTTGTGTGTAACATGTATGGGAAAATGTATCCATTTTTATGGTTCCGGTTCCACCATATATTTATTGTATATTACACAAGCTTATCGATGTGGGAATCTTGTGTCTTATGGAAAATAAGATCAATGTGGGAAGATTTCCTAGGATGGTTAATTTTTTATTTTGTTTGAATATCGGGGTTGATCAATGTGGTAAGTCGTATTGTCACCGGATGTATACTTTAATTAGATATCCATCCTTTGAGGGAGTGGTCTATAATTTTATTTAAGATATTTTGATAATGGGGTTGAATGATGTAAATTTCATTATTGATAACCATCCTTCAAGGGATAAGTCTATATTTTGATCATATCCTTCACAAAGATATTTTGACTTTTTTTGGAGCTAAGGGTGAGCCTAGGTGACCATTTGGAAGGAGAAAATTAAATTTACAAACTACATTTATATCCTTAGCATGTCGTTAAATGGGTAGATATAAATCTAGTTATGGGAGTAAAGATTGTAGGGTTCCCTAACTTATCCATGTGGAATATGCTATGAGTAGAGCTATTGTGCTCATCTTTAAGGTCATAATTGGTATCTTTGACAAGAAACCACAATGACTCCAAATCATTACGGGAGTAAGAGATAATTAGGAATATCGAGGAGAGAACTTGATTTTATTGATTTCATGTGAGTTAGTATTTTAACAATAAAATGATCGCAATTGCAATGCATTAAGAGGATCCTTTTAGGGTTTCATCAAGGGACGCTAAAAATATCTCTAGACCCATATTTGTGAGGGATAATATATGCTCCAAGATAATTTTGGGAAAACTTCCCACATTTTATTTTTTCCATGTTAGTGACATGTTGATTTTATTTGAGGAAAAGATCACTAATTTTGAAGTAACATTCTTTGAGGTGGTTTTTGTATACACTTTTGATTTGTTCTTGATAAATTTTGATATTTTTGAGGGTAGTTAATTGGTGTTCATATATCGATTATAGTTGTGAAAGGATTTATTGACTATATTATTCTTTGGGGACGAAAAAAATTGAGTGAGACATGTAATGATGGAATCTAGAATTCAAGGGGAATAACATCTTCAATGTCGTAGACTAGTGAGAAGGGTGTGTTACACATAGGGATTCAAATGCTATTCTAATAGGCCCATAATGCAAATGGTATTTTAAGGTGCCAATCTCTACTTTCCTTAGTAATAGTTTTGGTAAGGATCTTGTCGAGGGTTTTATTAGATGTTTTTCTTGGCCATTAGCTTGTGGGTAGTAGGGTGTGGAGAAACTGAGTTTGATGTTATAAGTGTCATAAAGTTTTTGAACTTTCTTATTCTTGAATGATTTACCATTATTTGTGATGATTTTATGAGGAATGTTGAAGCAACATATAATGTGATGATGAATGAAATCGAGTATTTTATCCAATTTAATGGAGATATGAGGGATTTATTCCATCCATTTTATAAAGTATTCAATTGCTATGAATCTTAAGGAATTACTGTATTTTTCATGAATGAGGGTTAATAATGGTAATGAGGTTAATTCCCCATTGTGATAAGGGCCACATATCTTGAGTGTGTTGAATAGCATGATAGAGAATTTGTGTAAGGTTTGCATGTTGTTGAAATTTGATGCACTTATTGACATATTCACAACAATATCAATTAAGCATAGATTAGTAGTATCCCATTTACGAGAACCCATTTATCAAAACCTAAACTATTATAGTTCCCACCACATAATATTTTATAGAATTATTTGATAGCTTGATAAATCTCTAGAGATTTAAGACACTAGAGGAGAAGGCCATCAAGCCATCTTTTATAAAGGATGCTCTGTTATGAAATAACAAAATGCATATTGTTGAAAATATCTTTTACCATTTCTAGATATATCTAAAGGTATTTTTATCATGGAAAGATAGTCATATGTTTGAGTGTACCAAGTTTGATATTGGCTATCTTCTACATGATTGATGATCGAAGATTAGTTATGGTATAATATAGCCAATGTAGTTTATGTACAATGAAGAAGAGTTTAGAATTATCCTGTGATTAAGAAATAAGACATGTGAGGGAAGCCATGGTATCTACAAATTTATTAGATGAGCGATTGTAGTTTGAATTTTGTAATGATCAAATAGTCTTTGGAGGTCTTCCATGATGTATTTATATTTTTTAATAACTTGTATTTACATTGATAGGTCTCTTTTATTTGGTTGATGATAAGTTGAGAATCCATGTAGGTGTCAAGGATTTGTACACCTAGGAATGTGGAAATATGAATTTCAATGATGAGAGCTTCATATTATGCCATGTTTTTAATGAATTTAAATTTAAGATCGAAGGAAAATAGTATAAGGGTCTTCTAAAGGGGTATTATGACTATTTTAGAACCCCCTTCTATGCATTTGGACCCGAAAAAAATAAGGTCATTTTGAGAGGGGTGTTATTGTGATCAAGGGTATTGAAAATTTTGTTAGGAAACTATTCACAAAGTAAATTATTAGTGGGAAGGGGAGATTCAACAAGATGATCAATAACTACATGCTCCTTGATGTAATTTTGAGATATAAATTCAAGGTCAAACTCTTTCATGAGCATGAGTCGTCATGTGATACGATCATTGTGATATGGTTTATATTGCATGGATTTTAGTGGATTAAAATTTGTGACTACATAGGTTTTGTGATTGAGGAGATAATGACGAAGTTTGGAAGTTACAAAGTACAAGGAAAAACATAACTTTTCTACTTCATAATAACAAATCTCATACTCATGAAGGGTGCAACTTATGTAATATATGACCAAATACTTACCTTGTTCATCTCGATGTGATAACATGGCTTCTAAGGCATGATCAGTAGTGGATATATATAGATATAAGGGCTCCCCCTCATGTGGAGGTGTAATCACTGGTGGTGATAAGAGATATTGTTTAAGGGCTTCGAAGACCCATTAATAGTATTCATCCCACTTAAAGTGAATGTCTTTCCTTATAAGGTGATAAAAATGTTGACAAAAATATTATAGTTGGGAGATAAAGTGATGGATAGATTGAAGTTTTCCTTGGAGGCTACAAAGTTGTTTAAGATTATATGGAGGGGAAATTTAGATAATGGCCTTGACCTTGGTAGGGTCGACTTCAATTACTCTAATAGATATTATGAATCCTATAATTTTTCCCATGACATATCCAAATATGCATTTAACTAGATTACGATGGAGAAATAAATGTAGAAAATTGGTAAAGATCACATTGAGGACAACAATATGGTATTTACACTATTTGGAAATTCCTAAGAGATCATCTATATAGTCTTCTATATTTTGTGGATGAGGTAGTCAAAGATGTATTCCATATCGTGATGAAAATTAGATCCTACATTTTAAGGCCAAAAGGAATTACTCTATAGCAGAAGGTTCCCCATGGGGTGATAAAGGA